>OY728140.1:216353583-216798392 GCA_963277665.1 Viscum album
TGTTGAATTTTTATAAGGTGTCATATATGCGAAAAACAAGACCCTATGTAAGTTCATGTAATAATCATAGAGGTAAGTATATTAAAAAACCTATGTTTCAAGGATATAGAAATAAACACCAAGAAAATTTCATTAATGGTATGGGAAGATGTTTCATATGTGCAAATGAAGGACATAAAGCAATAACCTACCACGGAAAAAGAAAGCGTCCAGTTGATTGGAGGAAAAGAAAATAATTTTTTTCTGAAGGGTCAATCGAATGTTTTAAATGTGTTGTGCATAGTCATTATACAAATATATGTCCTATGAAGAAGGTTTTAGAATGGGATCAATAGGACTATATAAATATATGTTCACTAATACCTAATTCCATTCCAATTGAGGATAAGGAAACTGACCATGACCAATGAAAGGTATGGATTATTTCTTAGCTATAGTTTTGACATTGTTGAATCTTAGGATATGATTCATGATTTTTTATAGGAAAATAGTAGTGCGTAATAAGTTGGAAAATAATTTTTAATGGATCATGAATAAAGTTGACTGTGTAAGAAGACTACATATAAAGAATTCAAGAGTTATGGTAGATTTTAGGATGATAAAATGATTAAAAGTATTAAGGCTCTTTCGATGAAAGTATTACATTGGAAGACTTTTTATAGTATGTGTAACCCTGAATTTTGATATGTGAAAATGTTATTCAAGAAATAGTTATCTTTTCATGTGAGGACATAATGGATAACCTTAGGGGTTCATGTGATCTTTGGTTTTTTATGTGATAAATGGTTATTACATTTTAGGATGAAAAATGAAATGCTTGAGATAATATTTGTTATTAAAATATGTTATGGTTGTTTTTCCGGAATTTATCTCATTTTTTGGAATGCTATTAAATTTTATAATTTTTGAAAAAAGACAACATGTAGACCATGTGACAACACGTCATGTTGGACAAAGCTGTGGGAATAAAACCCACAACAAAAGTGCGGTTTGGATTCATCGCCTACCACTAGACTGCGTGATGTCCCTTGTTTGTATAACTAAATCTTTTTAGTTAAATGATTTTATAGATAAAAAATATTTTGATTTTGGGAATGTATGTTTTATAAAATGGATATACATAGTATAGGAAAAAGATTTGATAATTAAGTGATAAAGGTTATTTTGGAAGACGTTCTCTCTTTTGGGGAACATTTTATGTTGAATGAAAATAGAACATTATAGGATCTCATTGTTAGAGTAATGGTTGAAATTTTATTTTGTAAGAATCTAGGTTATTTATTGTGAAAATATAGATATTTGGCTTATTTACAGAAATGATTAAACTATCATTGGGAATATGTTATTAGGTTAATTACTTTTCAATATGAGACTTTAAGAGTAGCCGATATTATTTGGAGATAAATGTAATGATTTATCGTGGAAGAATAGGTGATCAAATGCTTCTAAATTTTTGGGTTTCAATATTAGTTTAGTTTATATCGAAGGATTTTAAGGACAATTGTTTATCAAATGGTCTTTTTTGAACATTGAGTATTGTTTATTCAACTTTAGAGATTAAGAGTAGTATTTATTTTTATAAATCATTATCCTTTATGAGGATCATATAATCTTATTATAACCATTTTGGTTTTCGTTAATGTCTAAATATAGGGGAAATATATAATTCATATTTTATGGATTATTTGATTTTGTTGAAGTTGATTCTAGCGGTTTAGGTGTGACCATGTTATCTTGAAAACTCATCGTTGGGAGAAAAGATGAGTTTTTTGTAGAAACCTAAAAAAGGATGAGACTCTACAAGAAATGTAAGTATAATTCCTTATGTCCTTAGTCAATCTCAAAAATAAATTCCCCAACTTTATGAAATGTATCTTAAAACAAAAACATTTTCCATTTAAATTTCCAACTAGGAAACAAATGACTGTTTAACCCATCACATGTTAGTCGTTTTCTTGTTGTTAACATTCTCTTAACCATGTTTTCTATAACTCTAAATCAAAACCTAATGGTTAGTTTCTCTTCCATATCCATAATTTCTTACCTGGTATTATCTTATGGGTTATCTTGGGTGACAATTTCACATCTCTTTCTATCTTTTTATGAAATAGTTTTATTTACACTTTTCCTATGTGGGACATTTAATTACATTTCTGGCACCAATTTTAAAATCGTGAGATTGAAATTACTAAAAGGGGAGAAGGATGTAACATCCTAGGTAAATAATGAATATGGAATTTTCATATTTATTTTTGTTTTTAGTTAAATATTAGTTTTACATTCATAGGGATGATATGTCTAATAGCGTACTCAACACGTAAAAATAAGTTTCTTTGAATTCTTACAATGCTCACAACATTGAGTTATACCAGAAAATAAAAAATTGGTATTGTTATTTTCAATGGTAGTTAACGCATAGACATTGTATTTATTAGAATTCACATAACTAACTACATTATTATTACACAGGTTTGTTAAATGTTTTTAAATTTATCCAAAAAAATTTAGAAGCTTATATTAAGAATGAATCCATTATTAAGCATGAAATTCTTTATTATTCTTTAAAAGGTCCATTTACCACCTTTTAATGGAGAAAAAATTATAAATATAGTTTATTTAACTTTTATATGTTATAATTGGAAAAATAAACTTCTTATTTAGAAGTAGGGGATCAAAATTTACTTTGTGTAAAATTTTGGTATTTTTCTGATAATGTACATTTAGTGCTGAATAGAGAAAAATAATGCATTTTAATTCAAAACCGCCTTTTAATCATATTTATTTATATTATTAGAATTTCCTTATAATTTTTTTTAAAGTTTATTTTTATTATAAATTTGTCATTTAATCCAATTTTGGTCAATTAATGTTTTTTAAAATTGAAAGTTGATATAAAAACATGTGAATCTTTAGGTAGCTTTTACTTCTTAAAAACAAGCATTTTGATTTTCACAATGGGAATTAATTTTAAATTTATCTCTGAAGCTTTTGTGTTTGGAATTTGGAAAAATGGATTCAATATTTGGAATTATGTGGCCCAAATTTTGTAAATAGTTAACTTTTATTTTTATACATTATGAATAGTAACTTCAGTAATTATTTTATTTTCCATAGTAAGATGTTAAATCTGGTAAATAAGTGTAAAATATTATAATAAAATAATATTAAATTACCATAACATGTGTTCTAACCCTATTTTATGATAAATTTCCAGCCATGGGAATCCTTTGGAAGATTTTGGGACCCCATAGAGCCAGTTTTTAGTGAAAATAATATTTTATAAAAATTAATTTAATGTTAAGGAAATTGTAATATAAACATGTATATTCTGGTAGAAAATTATTTATATAGTGTTATTTAACTTATATTTTCTACTATAAGTAGTAATTATAAATCAAAATGGTTTCCTACATCATGGTATTTTATTTTGTAATTTTATACATTAAATAAATAAATTTAATCATGACACAATGGTGATGCAGTGATTGCTTCATCAATAAAAGATTCAAATAAATGATATTATGAATTTTAAAATAAAAGTAATTTTTTTATATTTGTGTCATCCTCTAATTTTCTTGATGATAGGGACGTGTTATATTAGAATTAATAATGTTTTTTATAATTACTCAGGTTGTTATGAATTTTTATAAAGTCATGATATGAATAGTGTCAAAATTCTCATAATTCATATTTTAAAATTTAAAATAGTTTATTACATATTATAGAATTCAAAAAAAATCTAATATTTGGAAAAATAGTTATTATAAGTCTAAAAGTTTATTAATGACTCTTTATTTGAATATTTGTCATGTTTTGGTAACTATATGGATTCTCAAAATTGTTAAATGCTTGATAAAACGGTAAGAGTGAAAAGGGTTAAATAAAAAACGATTAGGAAGAAATATCCAAAACCAGTCCAATTCATATTTGATGATTTTATTTATTCTTATATTCATCTTATCATAGAATGTAATCAGTTTTAGACCATTTTAAACCAAAAATATTTTTACAATATATTAATTCTTTCGAACTTTCCAAAAGAGACCCTCCTCCCTCTTATAAAAGGCCACCACCTCTATGTCATTTCACACACTTATCAAGGATCTTAACATGTCCTAAAGCTTCTCCTATAATCACCCAACATCACCCTTTTCCTCGTAGAAGCATTTCTCTAGGACGAAGGAAATTGAAGAAAGACTTTTGTTTCAAATCAAAGTGATATAAATCGTTCATGCCATACATGGATTGTATAAATGGTGGTGTTAATGAACATATGTAACATATATAAATTATTATATAATAATGGAATTATAATATACCTATGTATCATTTTTTTCATTCAATTAAAAATGAAATAGAAAAGAAAGTAGAATACATGCTTACGTACGGCTTACCGTCTCCATGAACGGTGCATTTCAATTCATATATCCAAATGTTATGGTTTATTCTAAATACATATATACTGGATTTATATAATATATATGATGTATAAATAATTAATAACATTCTGGAAGTAATTTATGTTTGACCACATGGACAATTTGTAATTACAACAAGTTAATTTTTGGCTCAAGTTCCGAACATCGACAAAATGTCTGATATGAATTCAAATAATTAAAAAATTGTTGTACAAGGAAATAACTGATATAAAATTAAAAATAAACTTTAAAAAGGTTCATAATCAAGTATAAATTAACTTCTATTTATTATTTCATAAGAACAAAGATCATACATGGCATGTCGGACTCGTGGTAAGGGAACCTTTCACCCTCCTCTTTTAGTCAAATAAGTATTTTAGGTTATGTATTTTATTTTCAATTTTCATAGGATGAGATATGTTCTTATATATCCTTATTGATTAAAATTTTATGTCCAAGTGACGAGAGACCATTTTTTCTCCCATCATCCCATTTTCTGAATTTTAAAGTAACGTCGTTAGGCTGCTGAATTTTCATAAGGGACTATGTCTCAATCTCCTTTCATTGAGAAATATCATGATATTGTTAACATTCATTATCATGTAATGTGTATATAAAATTGTTTTGATTTTTTATATCATGTGTTTCTATATTTCCATGATATTTAAATTTTTGTTTTATTTTATTCATTAATTATTTATATTCAAGAGTTTCTCAAGTGGTAAAGGATTCTTTAACAAAAACATCATTTTAAATGTTATAAAGATTTAATATTATAAATCTTTTTCTTTAATTTACATGATTTAGAATTTTTTTAAGGATTTATTTATATGGACATGAGTGTTTTAAAGTGATAATTTTGTTCAAAAGTTTCAAAGTGGTATAGGTCACATTGATTTAAAACTGTTCTTTTTGAATGTTTTAAATGAATTCATTATATCAATATCTTGAACTAATATCTTCTGAATGAAATATAGAAATGTTATCTTTCCTTTATGATTGTTTTATGTGTTATGAATATGTTATAGTTATTGGGAATTTTTTATGTATATGGGTGGTTCCTTGATAATCCAGGGGATGGTGAGCCCAAGATAGCTCTTCAATGCATTGGGTAACATGATTGAGGTAAACATAAATGTTTTTCCTATTATATTTTGGGAATAAACTATGATGGGAATTCCAAACGTAACTCCCTATGTAGCTATGATAGAAAAAATATAATTATGTTATGAATTCCACAAGTTACCTTTATGATTTATTATTTTTATGTGTTATTCATAAATCATATGATTTCATGAGGTATGTTAAAGTGCATAAGTTTTGAATGTATTTACGGACTAATGTTTTCATTCATTATTTTATAACCCTTACTTAGTTTTTTATGCTCATACTGTTTTTTTAAATGTTTTTCATAGGGTATAAGGAATGGTATGAGAAATAAAGAATTCATGAACAATTATATTAAGAAAAGAATTATTGTTTTATTTTAAGAGTTTTTATTTTATGAAAAAATGGATATTGATTAGAAGTGTCTATTTTGTTATATTTAAGATGTAATGTAATAGTTATGGACAAATTCTCTAAAAATATTCACCAGAAAAGATCTGAATTGATAATTCTTGATTTAACTCAAGATTAAGTATTATTTTATGGTTGGGGCCTTACAGGTATGTAATTCCTCAAGAGGGATATATTGAAGACATCATGTACTTGAAATAGGTTTTTTGGGAGTGCTAGTCGATAGGTCACTGATCCGATGCATTCATGTATCTCAAAGGGGCCATTGTATATAGGACTAAGCATTATATTATTCGAAAAGCTAATGGATTTATTTCACTATGATGTATGAAGTGATTCTTTATCTTTGACACCAAACTCTACATATCATAAATTATTTTATGTATAGATTTTATATCAAATTATAATGTATTTCATATGATTTATAATGGTTAGAGCCTTATCTGTCAACTCCTACATTATATTAGTCCCCCTTCATATCTACGACTTCATTATAAGCTTTCAGAGTCTAACACCACTTCCCATAAAGAGCCTCAAATGTATTTTTATTTGAATACTAGAATGAAATTTTTTGCAATATGATAAATACACTATGTGATGTTGTTGGTATCAAAATACTTAGAAATATACTGAACATGATCATAGAATATCTTTTAGAGTTTGTATTTATAATTTAGATTTACCATTATATTGAGGGAGATAAGAAGTATTGAAGCTCAATTATATATCCAATACATTCTAATTGATAATCTAGAACCTTATGGTAATATATTGTTCTCAATTATATACATTAGATAGTGTAACTCCATGTATTCTTACCACTTCCCTTATATATATCTTGATGATTTTGTCAAGAGAGATATATTCCTTAATATAAATGAAATGTGATGACTTGGTAAGGTGATCGACTACCACTTATATGGAGTTATTTCCTTTAAGTGTACTATTGAGTCCTATGAGGAAATTCATGGTAATGTTTTATCATTTCCATACTATTATGGGAAATATTTTCATCATACCCTTAGACTTATAATGTTCCACCTTGACTTGTTGGCATTCCATACATTGAGGATAAGACTCCATAACCTCCCTCTTCATGTTATCCCACATGAATACTTTCTTAAACTCTCTATAAATCTTAGTGATTCATATATTAATAGAGAATGGTGATATATTCATGACATCCATAAGATCTTTCTATAGTTCTAGATTTCATGGGACAAATATTCAGGTTTCAAATCGTATTACTTCGTTATAAGCAATTTCAAAATCTAGAATAGTCACTACCTTCATTTGTAGCACAACATTACCTTTATGTACCTCACTGATCCTCTAAATAATGTATTTTTATAAAGTTATTATATGATTTGAGGATAAATATGATTTTATTATTCCTATATTAATCCATTTCTTGTCCCTAAATATTGGATCCCTTGAAAACCATATCATTGGTAGAGTTATATAATCCTTTATAATCAAGGAAACTATAACTTTTCTCTTCTTGAGATGATAATGGACTTAAAAAACATAATAATTGATCATATCAAACCCCATTCATTAGAACATATTCA
Source organism: Viscum album (assembly GCA_963277665.1). NCBI lineage: Eukaryota > Viridiplantae > Streptophyta > Magnoliopsida > Santalales > Viscaceae > Viscum > Viscum album. The sequence goes on from OY728140.1 coordinate 216,361,091, forward strand.
GCACCTTAACTGTGAATATATAATTGAGTCTTTTATGATCGGTGTATATGTCACACTAATCCCCATAGAGATAATGTCACCCAATATTGAATGATTTGATCTCCATATCCAATTCTAGAACATGATTTTTGTACTTCTACTTTGGATATTTAATTATTGGGTGGCATAGGTTATTAATAAGTTGTTGTGCATGAGTTAAGAACCGAATAACCTTTTTATGAATCATTATAGATCAAAAATATTTCCCCACTGGTGGGTAATGTGAGTATAGGTGCAGTTATTAGCCTCTTCTTTAACTCTATAATTCTTTCCTATCATTCATAATTCTAGAAAAACATCACTCCCTATGGTGTAAGCATTGATCGTGGTATTTCTAATTGTGATAATGTTCACAAACTTCTACAATAATACTTATCTAATATAGTTAAACTATGGACTTACATCATAAATGTTGGACTAGGATATCCTTAAATTTACATTTTTATAGAAGGGTCATATAACGACCCATACTTTACATAAATGGTTAATACTTAAAAATTGAAGCATAATTATTACAACATATAACAAAACCATTAAATGACTGTATAGGTATAGTGTCTTTAGAAACTGGGAAACATAAACAACTGGTTCATAAAGCATCTACTTTGCCTCCCATTTATTTCATCATTTCTAGAGTCCCTTTTGGCATATCCTACTTAATAACCTTCTTCCTGACCTAGGGAAATAAAACATAAAAAAGGGTGAGCTCAAATGATCAGTAAGGGTAAACAAAAGAAATATCAATCACATCATATACATAAGAAAATTACTTTTGGAAATCATAACCTGCAAAAGAGATCATAATTTCATAACATGGGATAAATTGTAGTAGTGAAATGTAATCCCAATAATCATAACATAAAACGTGAAACTTTGTGTAATAAAAACATAATCCTAGAGAATCATTTCTTATTATTCAAGACTCATTTCCAAGGCTATCTTAGTGGACAAAGTCCATTTCTGAACCGAGTTTATTCCTCATTTCTGTCCTGTTTCACTGAACCGGTTTAAACTTTCGTTACAGCCATGTCTATCTAATGAGATATAAAATCGTTACCCAATGCATTGGAGGGAGATATAGGTCCCACCCATCTCATAATTATACCATTCTTATGTGTGCCACAAAATCATAAACCATACATCATAGCATAACCCATGTAATAAAAATGGGAATCTTAAACATCATGACATCATAAAAAAATTCATATAAGATAAAGGAATTCATAAAAATAATTCCATCACAACATAATCAAATCAATGTAATAATAGGGATAGAAATAGAACCCTATATTATCTTAGATGGAAAATAATTTTGATAAAACACTTGAACTTCATTCTTAAGGAAAATATCTTTTCTACTTCAAAAACAGTTTCCTTTCTTAACATGTCATACAATTTTAAACTAAAAGAAGTTGATTAAAAATAAACTTGAAAACTTGTAAAGGAAGTTTCTTGTAAATAATTTTTTTAAAATCCATTCATGCAGTATAAGTTAAAAAAACATTCTTCCCGTACTTTTGTCGGAAAAGTCAAAAAGTACCTCGTACGAAAAACGACAAAAGATTCCTTTCATATCTTTTACTAAAAACTCACAGAAGGGTAAAATTGGATTTAAACAATTGTATTTGGATGGAAATAATATTACATATTGAGCAAACAAGTATGTGGATGATAAAATACAACCAAGTAAATACCAAAGTATAAACAATCTCGGATAAAATGAGATTGTGATATTTTCCCTCACCGTAGGTCCGATATGCTTTTTACGTGTCCGAACCTCCTGTATAATGATTTAAATAATGTTATTGACTTATTACAGAATCATACTTATCATATATGGTCATATTCTTAGCTTCTTATTAGTAATATTTCATTACTACTTGTTATTCGTGTGTGTGTATTAATTTTTGTTCTTATGCGTTTTTTGTCGAATCAATTCTTATTCTTATTTTTAGGTTATAGATACCTCATTTCCAGAATGGTATTAGTGTAATATATATCATATTCATTCATTCAATTCATTTCTATAATCATTATGCAATGAAGATCATGTAGAACGAGTCACATCATATCGTGGAGACGGTATTCCGTACGTACGCACAAGCAATTATATCGTTCCCATGATCGTGGAATTGTATTGAAGTGTTTGTATACTATTTTAGAATCAATATCACTTTACAATAATCATATATAGTCATTATTTACACCATTATACATATCCAAGTAAGTTGGTGGTGGAAAATATATTACATCACGGCGTGGAGACGGTATTCCGTACGTACGCACGCGCGGTGATTTCGTTTTTCGTAGGATGGATAGATGGAGAAATAGGGTTGTTTCATAATTATAATAACATATAAGTATATGAGTGATACTGATGTTATTACTTAATAATTAAACAACTAAATAATAATAAGTGGAAGAAGAAATAAAGTTGAAAGAATCGGTAACTGACATTACCTCTTCTTTGAAGCGCCTATTTGAGAACTCCTCTTAGGGAACTAAAATTTGACTTTGAAGAAGACCAGGACCTCTAGGATGTTTCCAGGTAAGTGGAGAAGAGAAATTTTCAGGGGTTGGCCGATCTTGAGGATTCAATGTGGTGTGAGGAAAAGAGGGAGGAGGTTCCCTTTTATAAGGGAGGAGAGGGGCACCTTTGGAATAACTAAAACTATTATTTTATTATAAAGTCAAATTCGGTTTTTAATAGCTCCAAATTAATATATTTCTAATATAAGGTGGTTATGATTAGAAATAATCTTATCCAATATAATTTAGACAAGTTTAGGTCATTATATTAACCTTGTCTTTTAGTTTTAACTCTTAGTTAATTAGATTGACATTTATCATGTCACTTTGTATTTTTATATTATATAGTTAATAACCTTACCATATACATCCAAGAGACCCCCAAGTGGTCCATTCATGATATACCTATCATTAGATAAGTATCTTGGCCGAACCTTAGATTTTTAGGAATATAATAATAATAAATAATATAATATTTGTTTTAAAAACTATTTTATGTCAATTTTGACACTATTTGGTAATTGATTTTTTGTGAAAATCATAACAGAATTATTAGTTCCAAAAAAATACATTAAATAAATACTAACATGTCATATTAACATATAAAATTATTTTAATTCATAAAAAGTCTCAAAGTACATTTATTTGGGTATTTATAACATGAATTATGTCAATATTTCATTAATAAGATAATTATTGCATCATCATTGTATCATAAATAAATTAAATTATTTTAAGTATAAAAATTAAAAATAAAATTCCATTATGTTTGAAATATTTATGTATTTCTAATAAATATTTATAGTCTAATTTATCCTATGTATAATTCTATATTAAAAATGATTTCGTTATTAAACATTGATTTTAACTATTTTAACCCTTCTTTAAATAAATTGATAATAAATGTCCTAATCTAATCCAAGTGGGCCTAAATGGTCATATTTTATTCCTAAGGTTGTTTTGGGTCGAATTAAACTTATCCAATAGAATTAGGAAATGTGTTAGGGTAATAACAATAACACTTTTACCTTTAATTACCCTATTTATATTAAACCATGGTAAAAAAAAGTAAAAAGTTATTATTCACCAAAAATTATTTTCATCTCATTGAACCACATTTTAGTCCTTGATATTAACTGTGTCTCTTGGACTTTTGAAATTCCATTCACAGAAGCGGTGAAATTAAGTTTTACGAAAAATTCAGTTTTTTTAACTACCACTTAGTGGTTTCACTATTCATCAAAAAATGAAAGTTTCTAGAAAAATACCAAAAATTAGGCCTAAGATATATTTGATATTATGAATTAGAAAATGATGTCTATTTTATCAAATTCAAAACATATAAGTTACATTAACTTATTTAAAAAAATTAATTGTCGTCGTCAAAACAAATAGCGTGTTTTTAAGAGATAATAACTATCAAAAGATTGACACTTGTTTATATCTGGTTTAAATGTGAAATTACATCCAATGACCAAAATTGTATTAAATTGTAAAAATATATTCTAAATATAATTTAAAACCACTCAAATAAATTATTTATCACTATTAATTATTTCGATTAAAAAAGTTGTTTTTAATTAAAATTTAGTAATTTTCACTATTCATCAGAATATGAAAGTTATCCGAAAAGTACCAAAATTTCACCCTAAACTAATTTCAATATTCCGAATCCAAAAATGAAGTCCATTTTGAAAAATAAAAATTTACAAATTTTCAAAAAGTGGTTATTACTATTCATAATGGCTAGTTTTAATAATATTTTAATAGTATATCGTTGTTTAGTGAAACTCGGTATTGCGTACGACGCAAGCTATCGAGGAAAGCCGCAGTTGCGTGTAAAGCAATCCAAGCTAGTGTTGTGTGTAGTGAAATATTCCTTTGATGATTTATATAACATAAAAACAAAATATTTCTCACAAAATTCTTGGGTGTTACATTCTACCCCCATTAAAATGAATTTCTCCCTCAAAATTCATCACTTTGTAACAAAAAGATGAGGATACATCTCCCTCATCATATCTTCAAGCTACAATATAGCTTCTTCTAATTGATGGTTCCTCCATAAAACATTCACCAAGAGAGTGGCCTTGTTCCGTAGGACTTTTTCGCTACGATCCAGAATCTCTATTGGCTGTTCTTCATAAGAATGATCTTGCTGCAGCGGTACAACATCTGAGCTGAGTACATGTGAAGGGTCAGGTATGTACTTTCTCATGAGAGATACATGGAACACATCGTGAACTTGAGAGAGATTCAGTGTAAGCGCCAATCAGTAAGCTACCTTCCCAACATGACCCAGTATTTTGAAAGGACCGATATATCTACGGCTCCGATTTCCCTTCTTTCCAAATCTCATTACTCTCTTACAAGGAGTTGTTCGTAAGAACACTTTATCACCCAGTTCAAACTCTAAATCTTTTCTTCGGTTGTCAGCATAACTTTTTTGTCGACTCTGAGCTGCTCTTATGTGTTGTTGAATAGATCTGACCTTTTCTGCCATCTCATCAACAAGATCAGGTCCTAATAGCTTTCTTTCCCCAACTTCATCCCAGCAAGTTGGAGTCCTGCATTTCTTTCCATAGAGAGATTCATAAGGATCCATCTGAATACTGGAGTGAAAGATATTATTATAAGAAAATTATACCAAAGGTAGGTGTTGATCCCAACCACCTTTGAAATCCATAGAGCAAGCTCTCAACATATCTACTAGAGTTTGAATTGTCCTCTCAGACTGACCGTCTGCCTGGAGGATGATAAGCAGTGTTGAAACTCAAATCTGTATCCAGAGTATGCTGTAGACTTCTCCAGAACTTTGAGGTGAACCTCGGATCCCAATCATATATAATGGAAAGTGGTACTCCATGCAATCTTACCACTTCCTTTACATATATCCTAGCAAGCTGATCAAGATAAAAATCTTCTCTAATAGCAATGAAGTGTGCAGACTTCGTAAAACGATCAACTATAACCCAAATAGCATTATTGCCTTTGGATGTTTTAGGAAGTCCAGTGACAAAGTCCATAATGATGTTTTCCCATTTCTATTCGGGTATGGGTAATGGTTGTAACATCCCCTTAGACTTTTGTCTCTCAGATTTAACTTGGTGACAAACCAAGCATCTAGAGACATATTCAGCAACATCTCATTTTATGTCATCCCACTAGAAGTACTCTTTCAGGTCCCTATACATAGTTGTGCTTCTAGGATGAATAGAGAATGAAGAACTATGAGCCTCATCCATCAGCTCCTTCTTTAATTCGGGGATGGGAGGAACACCAACCTGATTCCTGAACTTTTTTATCCCATCACAATCAAGGTTGAATTCAGGAATATTTCTCACCTTATTTTGTAACTCTACATCTTCTTTATGTGCCTCTTTAATCGTCACATGTATAGATGGTTGACCATTCATTTGAGAAAGATACGATTTCCCCCTTTCATTATAATTCCATGATCTATCCTTGGTAAATCTATAAATATTGAATCTTTTTTGACCCTCATCATGGATAATCTAGCATGGTCTTGTTGACTTAATGCATCTGCCACCTTGTTTTCTTTCCCATGGTGGTAATGAATTGAGCAGTTGTAATCCTTAATCAGCTCTAACCATCTTCTTTGGCGCATATTCAGATCCTTTTGTGTGAAAATATACTTTAATCTTTTATGATCAGTATAAATGTCACACCTTTCTCCATAAAGATAATGCCTCCAAATATTTAATGAAAAGATTACCGCAGCTAATTCCAAATCATGAGTTGGGTAATTTTGCTCATGGATTTTCAAATGTCGTGAGACATAAGCTATCACCATATCATTTTTCATAAGAACACACCCCAATCCCTTCTTGGATGCATCATTGTAGATCACAAACCTTTCTCCACTATAAGGTAGGGTGATCACAGGTGCACTGGATAACCTTCTTTTCAACTCCTTGAAATTCTATTCACAATCCTCTGTCCAACAAAACTTATCTCTTTTTCGAGTCAACCTAGTTAGTGGATTAAATAATAGTGAAAAATATTTCACAAAATGTCGATAATATCCAGCCAAACCAAGAAAACTTCGGATCTCAGTTACTGTTTTTGGTCTCAACCATCTTTCGATAACCTCTGTTTTTGGTGGATCCACAGATATCCCCTCTTTTGAGATTTTGTAACCAAAAAATGAAACTTTTTGAAGCCAAAATTCACACTTGGTAAATTTAGTATAAAGCTTCTCCTTTCTCAGGGTATTCAATATAATTCTCAAGTGATCTTCATGTTCTTCCTTGGTCTTTTAATAGACAAGAATATCGTCTATAAAGACTACCACAAACTGATCATGATAGTCTCTGAAGACTCTATTCATCAGATCCATGAAGATGGCAGGGAAATTAGTAAGACCAAATGGCATCACTATAAATTCATAGTGCCCATACATTGTACGGAAAGCCGTCTTTGGTATATCCTCCCTTTTGACCCTTAATTGATGATACCCTGAATGAAGACCAATCTTGGAAAAGTATAGAGCTTCTTGTAGTTGGTCAAATAAGTCATCAATGCACGGGAGAGGATATTTGTTCTTGATAGTGATCTTGTTAAGTTCTTGATAATCAATGCAGAGTCTCATTGATCCATATTTCTTCTTAACAAACAGAACAGGTGCTCCCCAAGGTGACGCACTAGGGTGTATGAATCTTTTATCAAGATTCTCTTGGAGTTGCTTCTTCAATTCCTGCAAGTCAATTGGGTCCATTAAATAAGATGTCTTTGAAATAGGCAAAGCACCTGGTACGAGTTCTATTGAAAACTAAACTTCACGATTTGGTGGAAGACCCGGAAATTCCTCCAGAAATACATCATCAAACTGCCTTACAATGGGAATATTCTTCATCATGAGTTTCTCTCCAGCCATTTGAGATAAATAACCCTCATTTAGTGGAATCAAGACCCATAAGATGGAATAAATTTCCACTGGAAGGTTATGTTCATCCGTGCATCGATAGACGGTCGTACATTGATATGGAATATGAAATGTTACTTCCCTTATTTGGAAATTGATATGAGCTCCATATAAAGAAAGCCAATCCATGCCAAGAATGACATCAAATTCCACTATAGGAAGGATCACAGGATTTGCAGGAAGCACTTTACCACAAACTTCAATCGGAGAACAATTGTAAACTTTTGATGCAACTGTTGTGCCATTAAGAGTTGTCACAGCCAACTCAACATCTAATTGTTTGAGGTAATACGATGATACCCTTAGAAAATTCTTTAGAAATAAAATAGTGGGCAGATCCAGAATCAAATAAAACATTTTCTACTTTACAGTGGATGGTAAGTGTACCTCTCACCACTTCGTTGTCGTACTCCACATATTTGATAGTAATTGCATGTGAATTTCCTTTATCTTTGGCCTTAAGAGTTTGTTGACGTCAATCATCATCATCAACCCTTGGATTTGGGCATTGATTGGCATAATGCCCCATCTCCTTGCACTTGAAACATTGAAGTGTAGTAGGTTCATTCTGTGTATCCCTCCTTTGTTTGCATCTTTAGACATCTTATTCCCATAATTGCGGCATTCAAATTCCCGATGACCTTCCTTTCCACATTTGAAACATTTACATGTCCCTTTAAGACAACCCCTTCCATGTTTCTTTCCACACTTTGAGCATAAGGGAAAGCTCATTTTCTTTTAAGTGTGCTCTTTATATTTTCCTTTGAATTCCATTTTCCTATTCTTATCAAACCTATATGACTGATGGGTTACTCCAATATCCATCTCAACTTTAATAGAACATCGAACGATTTCCTCATTTCTATGGAAGTCCCTTATGTCTAAGACCCTTCAAAGACTTGGTTTTAAGCCACTAAAGAATCGATCGATCTTACTCTCAGGTTGTATGATAATACCAGAAGTGTACCTTGCAAGTCTTGTAAAATTTGCTCCATAGGTACCAATAGATTCATCATCCTTTTGCTTTAGTTCAAGAAACTCCTTCTTCATATTTTTTTGGAGAATACGAGGGAAGTAATTATTGAAAAATAAGTTCTTGAACTCGTCCCATTCCATGGACTCAATTTCATCTCTTTGCCTTGTATTCTTGATAAGATTCCACCATTGATCAGCATCACCTTCCATACGATACACTGCTAAGATGACTTTATCATGTTCAGAACATTGAAGAACTGAAAATATCTTTTCAGTGGTACTGATCCTTTGTTCAGCCACTAATGGATCAGAAGACCCGCTGAATGAAGGCGAACAGTGCCTCATGAAGGATTCAACAGAATGTTTCTCCTTCCTTTGCTCATTTGGAAGTCTTTCATAATTCATAGCTTGGGAAAGTTGTGTGAGCATGGCTACAAGATTTTTCATTCCATATCCCATATCTTTTGGTTGTTCAGGGGGACAATCATTGCATTGCCCATCGCATTCCTCATTAACACGGTTCCTTCGGGTTCCAGCCATTGACTAAAACCAAGAAGAATAGTGTGAGAAACACTAATTATAAAAAGAAAACCACATAATCAAGAACAAAATTTTACACCTAAGGTCTTATCATAGGTTGGTCATGCCAATTTCTAAAACACTAAGATTGTGTTCTATGCTTAGACATATCCTTAGGTTTCTTACTAAGGCTTTCACATCCTAGTTTCCAAAGGATGACTATACATTTCCTCTGATACCAACTATAACGACCCATACTTTACATACACAGTTAATACATCAAAATTGAAGCATACTTATTAAAACATATAACAAAACCATGAAAGGACCATATAGGTATAGTGTCTTTAGAAACTAAGAAACATTAACAACTGGTTCATAAAGCATCTACTTTCCCTCCAATTTATTTCATCATATCTAGAGTCCCTTTTGGCATATCCTACTTAATAAACTTCTTCCTGACCTGGGGAAATAAAACATACAAAAGGGTGAACTCAAATTCTTAGTAAGGGTAAACAAAAGAAATATCAATCACATCATATACATAAGAACATAACTTTTGGAAATCTTAACATGAAAAAGAGATCATAATTTCATAACATGGGATAAATCATAGTAGTAAAATGTAATCCCAAAAATCATAACATAAAACATGAAACTTTGTGGAATACACACATAATCATAGAGAATCATTTCTTATTAGTCAAGAATCATTTCCAAGACTATCTTAGTGGACAAAGTCCATTTCTGAACCGAGTTTAATCCTCGTTTCAGTCATGTTTCACTGAACCGGTTTAACCTCCCATTACAGCCATGTCTATCTCATGAGATATAAAATCTTTACCAAATTCATTGGAGGGAGATATAGGTCCCACCCATCTAATAATTATACCATTCTTATATATGACACAAAATCATAAACCATACATCATAGCATAACCCATGTAATAAAAATGGGAATGTTAAACATCATGACGTCATAAAACAATTCATATAAGATAAAGGAATTCATAAAAATAATTCAATCACAACATAATAAAATCAATGTAATAATAGGGATATAAACAGAACCCTATATTATCTTATATGGAAAATAATTTTGATAAAACACTTGAACTCCATTCTTGAGGAAAATATCCTTTCTACTTCATAAACATTTTCCTTTATTAACATGTCATACAATTTTAAACTAAAAGAAGTTGATTAAAAATAAACTAGAAAAATTTTAAAGGAAGTTTCTTGGAAATAATGTTTTAAAAATCCATTCATGCCGTATAAGTTAAAAAAACATTCTTCTCGTACTTTTGTCGGAAAAGTCAAAGAGTACATCATACAAAAAATGACAAAAGATTACATTCATATCTTTTACTAAAAACTCACCGACGGGTAAAATTGGATTTAAAAAATTTTAGGTGGATGGAAGGAATATTAAATATTGAGGAAACATGGATGTGGATGATAAAATACACCCCTGTAAACACCAAAGTATAAACAATCTCAGATAAAATGAGATTGTGATATTTTCCCTTACCTTAGGTCTGATATGCTTTGTACGTGTCCAAACCTCCTGTATAATGAATTAAATAATGTTATTAACTTATTAAATAATCAAAGATATCATATATGGTCATATTCTTAGCTTCTTATTAGTAATATTTCATTACTACTTGTTATTCGGGTGTTTATTACTTTTTGTTCTTATGCGTGTTTTGTCGAATCAATTCTTATTCGTCTTTTTAGGTTATAGATACCTCATTTCCATAATGGTATTAGTGTAATATATATCATATTCATTCATTCAATTCATTTCTATAATCATTATGCAATTACGATCATGTAGAACGAGTCGCATCATATCGTGGAGACGGTATTCCGTACGTACGCACGAGCGATGATATTGTTTCCATGATGGTGGAATTGTATTGGAGTGTATGTATACTATTTCAGAATCAATACCACTTTACAATAATCATATATAGTCCTTATTAACACAATTATACCCATCCAAGTAAGGTGTTGGTGGAAAATAGATTACACCACGGCGTGGATACAGTATTCTGTACGTACGCACGCGCTCTGATTTCGTTTTCCGTAGGATGGATAGATGGTGAAATAGGGTTGTTTCATACTTATAATAAAATATCAGTATATGAGTGATAATGATGTTATTAATTCATAATAAAACAACTAAATAAGAAGAAGTGGAAGAAGAAATAAAGTTGAAAGAATCGGTAACGGACATTACCTCTTCTTTAAAGCACCTCTTTGAGACCTCCTCTTAGGGAACTAAAATTGGTCTTTGAAGAAGACAAGGACCACTAGGATGTTTCTAGGAAAGTGGATAAGAGAATTTTTCAGGGGTTGGCTGAAATGGAATGCTGAAAGTTGTGTGAGGAAAAGAGGGAGGTGGAGCCCTTTAATAAGGGAGGAGAGGGGCACCTTTGGAATAACTAAATATATTATTTTATTATAAAGTCAAATTCGGTTTTTAATAGCTCCAAATTGATATATTTTGAAGATAAGTTGGGGATGGTTTGAAATCCTCGCATCCAATAGAATTTAGACAAGTTTAGGTCATTATATTAACCTTATATTTTAGTTTTAACTCTTAGTTAATTAGATTGACATTTACCATGTCACTTTGTATTTTTATATTATATAGTTAATAAACTTACCATATACATCCAAGGGACCCCCAAGTGGTCCATTAATGATACAACTATCATGACAAAAGTACCTTGGACGATCCTTGTATTTTTAGGAATATAATAATAATTAATAATATAATATTTGTTTTAAAAACTATTTTATGTCAATTTTGACACAACTTGGTAATTGGTTTTTGTGAAAATCATAACAGATTTATTAGTTGGAAAAAAATTAATTAAATCAATACTAACATGTAATATTAACATATAAAATTATTGTAATTCATAAAAAGTCTCAAATTACATTTATTTGGGTATTTATAACATCAATTATGTCAATATTTCATTAATAAGGTAATTACTGCATCATCATTGTATCATAAATAAATTAACTTATTTTAAGTCTAAAAATTACAAATAAAATACCATTATGTTGGAAATAATTTTATCTTTCTAATTAATATTTATAGCCTAATTTATCTTACGTATAACCCTATATGAAAAATGATTGCGTTATTAAACTTTGATTTTAACTATTTTAACCCTTCTTTTAATAAATTGATAATAAATCTCCTAATCAAATCCAAGTGGGCCTAAATAGTCATATTTTATTCCTAAGATTTTTTTGGGTCGAATTACACATATCCAATAGAATTAGGACATGTGTTAGGGTAATAATAATAACACTTTTACCCTTAATTACTCTATTTACTTTTAACCGTGGTAAAAAAAGTAAAAAGTTACTATTCACCAAAAAATATTTTCATCTCATTGAACCACATTTTAGTTCTTGATATTAACCATGTCTCTCGGATTTTCGAAATTCCACTCACAGAAACGGTAAAATTATGTTTTATGAAAAATTCGGTTTTTTTAACTACCACATAGTGGTTTCACTATTCAACAAAAAATGAAAGTTTCCAGAAAAATACCAAAAATTAGGCCTAAGCTATATTTGATATTATGAATTCAAAAATGATTTCTATTTTATCAAATTAAAAACATATCAGTTACATTAACTAATTTAAAAAAATTAATTCTCGTCGTCAAAACAAATAGCATGTTTTTAAGAGATAATAACTATCAAAAGATTGAAACTTGTTTATATCTGGTTTAAAGGTGAAATTACATCCATTGACCAACATTGAATTAAATTGTTAAAATATATTCTAAATATAATTTAAAACCACTCAAATTAATAATTTATCACTATTAATTATTTCGATTAAAAAAGTTGTTTTTAATTAAAATTTAGTACTTTTCACTATTCATCTAAATATGAAAGTTATCCGAAAAGTACCAAAATTTCACCCTAAGCTAATTTCGATATTCCGAATCCAAAAATGAAGTCCATTTTGAAAAATAAAAATTTACAAAATTTCAAGAAGTGGTTATTACTATTCATAACGGCTAGTTTTAATAATATTTTAATATCATATCGTTGTTTAGTGAAACTCGGTATTGCGTATGACGAAAGCTATAGAGGAAGGCCACGGTTGTGTGTAAAGCAAGCCAAGATAGTGTTGTGTGTAGTGAAATATTCCTTTGATAATTTATATAACATAAAAAAATATTTCTCACAAAAGTCTCAGGTGTTACAGGTCAATATAATCCCTTTACTGGTGAAACAATTTCCCTCAGAATTCTACTTTCTCCAGCCAAGATTTACATTTACTATTACTCACATACATCTTTTCTTTATGCAAGGTCATAAGTAAAGTATTAGAATGTTCCTTGTGTTCTTCATTTATTTTAGTTTATATGATAATGTATTATATAAATAACACAAAAAATATATCAAGGCAATCTATAATGACTCTATTTATCAAGTCCCTGAATATTTATGGACAGTTAGTGAGTCCAAATAGATTCACTATGAACTCATAATTCATGTAGCTTGTATGAATTTAATTCTTGGTGATATCGTCATTCTTCACCTTTTCTTGATAATATCCTGATTGGTGATCCACCTTAGAGAAACACTAGGATCTAGATAACATAGTGAACAATTCATTGATCCATAGAAGACGATACCTGTTCTTTATTATTATCTTCTTGAGCTCAAAATAGTCAATGCTGAGGCACATTGACAAATCCTTCTTCTTAAAAAAGTGGACTGATTCACCCCATGATGAATAACATGAGTGTGTAAACCCATTATCTAGTTTCACCTATATTTTCTTCTTTATCCCCTAAATTTCAAAAATAGTCATTCTATATGGAGTCTCAGATATTTTTAATGCTTTAGGTATAACAATTATTTGTAATTCAACATCTCACCTAGGAGGAAGACTAGAAAATGCTATAAAAAAACCTCACTATATTCCCTCACAATGGTTATTTATTCAAGGATGTTATTTTACTTAAACTCAATAATTTTATTAAAATACACCAACTCATGTGGAAATATTATCCATGCTTGAGTTGTTGGTACCAAAGAATATTAATCCTCTTATTTTTATGTTTATATAATTGGATGGTGATTCATGAAATGTGGGTGATTTCCTTATCAAATCAATATCTACTGGATCAATAAAAGTAAATTTAATACATACCAAAAATATAAATTAATTCAAATAACGTATGAATCACAAGGTTCACATGTATGTCCCTCTTACATTCTTTGCATGGGAGGTGTTATATACTTGTGAGGAAATAATTTCCCCATTTTCTATTTTTACCAATATATATACTTCTATGATTTCCCTTTGTATTTGAATTGTTCTATTAAACATTTTTTATATGTTGTAATATGTAAGTACATAATCACAAAGTACATTTGAATTTCCTAAATGAAATACAATCTATCTTTTACTCTTTGACACTATTTATAATCAATTACTTCATCCCGGATATGCTTAGGGATGAAAAATATTAAACTATTAAATACATAAATGGTAAAATATAAACATTAAAGCGATTACTCAGGAATGATATCTATTATTTATTTTTTTAATTTATAGGTTTCAATATATTTTTCCCATTATCTATTTCCTAACATAAAATATTTTGTGAACTTTTTATTCTAATAATAATGGTTTGTAAGGAGCTTGTGAATTTATGAAATCATATCCCCCAGGAGGTGCAAACCAAGTGTGTTGAAAGAAATCTCTTCATACTCTATGTAATGATTGAGTCCATATTAGTGCTCCATTTTAAGTGTTATTACACCAATGTACATATGTGTTTGACCAATATACACTTGTAGTTTCATATAGGGATGTATTCACTGGAAACCACTTACTCTATTCATTACCAAAATTTTGGGATGTTTTCCTATGATTAGTCTTATCCCTAAAAAAGTTTCTAGAGATTAATAATCCTAATAAAAAAATGATAATTATTTTCTCTTATACCAACTATTAAAATATGAATCCTTAAAACACAATAATTAATGATTCACTAGATAAAGGGACATAATATAGAAACGAAGAATATCATAATGTTTAAGTTAATTGTTAAATTATGTACATATAATTATTACATAAAATAGATATATAATAAAATATTGAATACATTCTTAACATGATCCCAAAATTTCATCATTAATCTAAAACTACATGGGATAGTCTGGGGACTTATATTAGAAAGGGGAGATATCAATCCCAATAAGGGAATAAAAAATCATATTAGAAGGTAAAGTAGAACATGTGAGATAAGTGGAATATAAATGTAACATTAAAGGGATTAGAATCATATAATTGAGTAATGACACGTGATATGACATGATAATATAAAGGCAACATAGGAATGTGGGAACAACATAAATCATGCCATAAACATAAGTCAAGGCTAACTAACAAGGCAACATCACATGGAGGATATTTTCCAATGATGGATTAGATTTACTCTATAATATTATATATTATATCTCATGAGACTAAAAAATTAGCAAATTCATTGTACCTCTACTAGGGTTCACCTATCATAATATGTACCTTCTCGTGTGTGCCACATCGATCATTCTAAAAAAATCACATAGTTCATCACATTTAATAAAATTAATATGGAATTTTTGTTACATATATGTAATTACCAAATAAATTAATTATAGTTACATATTGGTAAATACTCTTGAGTGGGAACGGTTATGGATATTCACCATGGGAATGTGTGGTAAGGAAAATCATAGGATGATTTTGGCGGTAAAATGGGTGTACACAATGGTTCATGTGAGGGAATAATGAGAGATAAAGGGGTATATACCCAATTGAACATAATAAGAGTAGAAAGAGGGATGTGTGAGAAAATATCACAATATGAAACAATTGGAATCAAAATTTATAATATAAAAGAGGTGGTGGAATAAAGAGCATAAGTGTAGGATCCCTTACATTGAGAGGGTGATTCTAAAAGCTTAGGAGGAGCTTCAGAAAATATTGTGGTATCATTAGAAAGACAATAAATATAGAATGTAATAGTAATTTAATTATTTAATCAATTTTAGTAAAGAGTAATGGGATTTTTGGTGGGTTTATATATAAAAATAGAGAGACTTCTTCATTAATTTCCAAATATTGGTTTTAGACACTATATGATAATTTAATCAAAACCAAAATTCAACCCATGGTAGTTTCCCATGGTTTCTACCAAATTGTACTGGTTTTCATTATCATTTACATTTAATAACCCATATCAATAAAATAAAACACTTGGTGACAGGAAGTGAGTCACATTTACAAATAATTTTCTTAAAACTTTAAAACATAAAATATGTTTTGGATGATACATTAAGGTTTTATAAAATTAACCAGAAAAAAAGCATTATATTAGAGGGTAAATATATATTTGGACATGAACAAATTTTCTGGTATATATTAAATCACTTTTGTGAAATTATGATGTCATAATATATAACATATATGTATAGAGTATTTAATTTTTACTCAAAATTTTAACTATCTCAGAAAATATTGAAAAAATAACCATTGATTTATTTTGACATTATGATTTAAGATATAGAATATATTTTATACAGATAATTCTATAAGTATGAAACATTAAAATTTAAAATAAGAAATAAATATTAATTAAAAAATAATAGTCTTTTACACTAATAATGTTTTAGCCCTTGTGAAATTTATTTGTTTTATTTTGTAAATTTATATTGTCATTTATATAATAAATAATTATTTAGTAAAATTATTTTATTAATTTATCATTTATTCCATAAAATAATACATTCATATAAATAGTATTTCTAGATTGAAATAATACATTTCCTTAAAATATAATTTGTTTTCATTATATGAAAATATAATTTTTATCAAAATCATTATTTAATATTTTAAATGTTAATATTAAAAAAAGATAAATTTATTTATTTTTTAGTAAAAAAATATAGAAATTCATATGTTTAGGTTCTATATATATCCCTTTTTAGAACCAATGAATTAAATAATGGTAAGGTGTGAAATGGTGATATTTTCAAGGGTAGTTAAACAAGCATCATTTATTCCATGATCTTGATGAGCTTTAACATATCAAATAAGTGGATTTTCTTGAGATTCATTTTTCTAATCATGGATTTGGATTGGTTAAGGGAAAATATCAATGTTGTTATCTCCCACAGATGATCCAATAAATGGGATTTATAGGGTATGATCCTACTGGTCAAGGTCATCACTCCATTTGTTTATGCCAAAACTAATTTACCCTTACCCTAAATATATTAATATTAAGATCACAATGTAACAATTATACAATCAATTGTTATGATTCTAAATGGTATTTGAAATTCAATAGTATATAACATAAAATGATCCAAAATAACTAAATTAGTTCCTATTGTTTCTATAGATTCATTACCTTATAAAGTATTTATTTATTCAAAAAGGGAATTTCATTTTTAAAAGTTTAGGTTGTTAAACAAATTGATGAGATATATTATTCTTTTTGAAATATGATATCTGAACCACTATTTGATAGTAAAATGGATGATATTTTGGAACATGATTTTCATGACCAACTCCTAAAATGATTTAAACCAAGTATCCTGAAATATTTTTTCCTAGGTATCCTAGAACCCATAACAACCATCCCTTATAAATAATTATAGTAATTTTAAATGAAGTTATTAGAACTGGATGTAGTGTAGGAAATCTTAAAGTATTTTCCACATTTCTTTATAAACTAGAACCTAATATATAGAGAGGATTTCATAGTGGTTGATAGATTGGTTTTATCAATACATTAATAGTTAAACCAGTTCAATATGAATAATTTATGGGAATTAGGTAATAGACAATAAACATATCCTATTATAGGAACAAAATGGGACTCTAGAAATAAATAGGATAATCATGGTGTGATCGCTAGGAACATGGATAAAATAGTTTCCAAATGATACAACCAAGAATATGGTATATATTATAATGATACCTTTTAACTTGTATCAATATTATAATTCATTTGGAGTATACTAGCCTATTCATATCATATGAATTTCAAATTATATAATATTGATGTAGAATTTTTTTTGGAATTGTTTTCTTATAGAGGAATTTTATGTTGGACAACCTCCTAGTTTTGAAATTTATCATTTTCCAAATTCATTTTTCAAAAATACTAATTCTATTTATAAAAATAAAATATCACTTTGAGCTTCATATGAACATTTATGTTCTTCTATATTATTAGATAGACTTTTCAAGGGAGTGGAAGATCCAAATATATTCAATAAATCATTATCATCATATATATTTTATAGTTTACAAATATGTTGAAGATGTGATTTTTGGTTCTATAAAAAATATCGTGTCATCGATTTTCAAATATAATGAAAAGGGAATTTGATTTTAGAATGATGGGTGAGTTAAATTATTTTCTATGATTTCAAATTTTTAAAAAGTCACTTTATGATTTTGATAAATCAATGAAAATTAATACTTGAAGTACTTAAAAGATTATGACTTAAATGTGGTAAAGAATATACAAATACTATGAGTCGTAATGAAATGTTTAACATGGATAAAAATGGGATACAATTTGAAAACAATATATATAGATGAATAATTTGGAGTCGGTTATATTCAACATGTTTTATGGTATGAATTATGTTTTTAGTATGTTTATATGCTATATTTCTAGAGGATCCAAATGAATATTCATTGAAATCAACAGAAAGGATTATAAGTTATATCAAATGAACAATTTCACTTTCCTTACTTTTCTAAACAATACTATCGATTTTAATATGACATTATATTAAGATACCATATTTGGTGGTTTCATACTAGATAATAAAATTACTTCAAGAAAATTCTATTTTCATCGAAAATCCCCAGTATCCTAGTCTAGTGAGAAATAAAACTCATTTTCATTATCCACTACCAATGAAGAATATATTGTTTTTGGTAGTTTTTGTGAAAATGTTTTGTGGATGAAACAATACTTAATGGATTTTGGATTCAATTATAATCATGTGTCAATAAAATGTGATAAAACTTGGGTAATATTCATTTCAAATAAACTAAGAAGTCAATCTAGAATGAAGCTTATAGATTTAAGTAAAAAATTCTTGAGAGATCACACTAAAATATGTGTTATTACTCTTGATATTTTCTCTACTAAGAATCAGTTGGTGGATATTTTTACTAGGCCCTATTCTTGTGATCACACATATTTTTTTTAAATAAAATTGTGGTCATTAGATTTTAAATGAGATTAATTTATCTTGTTTTCATTAAATTTTTATTAATGGTTTTATTTAATGTTATATTGAAATTAAATGGATATATTTTTTATCTATTTTTCTAAATCAGTCATTTTTGTTTTTATAAATTATACTACATTCTTTTAGAATCTATTTTATTTTATTTATTTTATGTCATAATTAACCCAAATTCCTTATTGGGTACAAAATTATTTTTAGAATCATGACTAGGGCCAAATTTATATATTAAAATTCACTATTTCTCCCTTTCCTTATGTCATTTCTATCAGAAGGTAAAAAATTAAATTTTTTCACTCCTCATTACTCCAAATTCATTGCTCAACCTTTGACTGTGCTATATACTATAGGAAAATCAAATCATGGGGATGATGGAATTTATGGTTCACCCAAAATGAAAAATGTAGTGATGCACTATAGAGAGTTATCATTAGAAAATTATTCAATATTAGTAGGATTAAGTCTATTGAGGTGATACTAAATATGGTACTTTATTTACAATGATGGAAATTCTGATTGGATGAGAATAAATATATTTTGTTTTTTGAAGAAGAAATAAGTGATTTCATGATAAATGTTGAGTTCCATTTCATCCAAATAGAGGATATTCTTTCATCAAATGTAAATGGAATATATTTTCTATTCTCGTTAGTGGAGTTAGCTAAAAACCCTTCATTTTCCCCATAAGGGGATTTATTATTTGTTCAAAAGTCATTTTATATGAGCTCATTGGGATAAAAAATTTGTTTATGTCCTTATTTGGAACCTCTTCCTTCAAAAAGATACCTATAAAATATTTTCAATCCGAATGGAAGGTCTTGTGTAATATTTTCCATACTAGGATTTACTAGAGGACATGAGAGATGGAGAAAGTAATATTTTAGGATATTTACTTTCTAAATGTCCTCATTAACTATGTCAATCTCAATCATCCAAGGTATATGATGTTTTTTATGTATAAATATTTCAAAGGAAAACAAAAATTTAATTATTACCTCTATTATAGGAATATATCTCTAGTTTATAAAAAATAAAGTGGATCTAAATGAAGGTGATTTAAAAACATTATACAGGATTAATACTCTTTTGTAGTTCAATTTGAAACTATTGGCTACTACTAGGACTCATGTTCAACAACATTGAAGACAATTTGATAGGAAATTGTGGCTCAGGGGGATTCATATAAAACCTCACCATTTTTGGGGTGCATCACCTACTATGATGGAACCACCTTGGATGTTTAAGGAGACATAGGTGTCTATAATATTCCCTATATTTCCAAAGATCATTATTGTAGTAGAAGAGAAAATTTAGAGTTAATTATATAAAATTATAGAAGCTGCTAAATTTTCTCAACATATCCATCATGTGTTTTGAGATAGATGTTATATTTTCTAAGAAAAGTCAGGTTGAAGGTTTTCCTACTATTTATATTTCTTAAGGAAGACCTAAAGCAGAGTTGGAGCATCAAATGGTAGATCCAATTCTTCATGGATCACCTATTAGTGGAGATAGAGAAAGATATGTAATTATGGGGACAACATAATGTTATTACATATGAATTTTTATATAAAATTCTCCTCCTATATGTGAGAAATAAACCTCATTTAGTAAGAGCTCAAATATTATAAATGGGAACTCATTTTCTTTTACTATTATGAAGTAATATTTCAATCTTAGAGAATATTACAATGAGTTGAAAATTGAGATGAGATACTTAAAGGATGAGGTCAAGGTAGTCAAGGATAATTCTATATCAAAATATTATTTTGGTAATTTTATTTGTATAATGTCTACCCAATCATATATGATCAAGAACCTTCAGTAATTTTCTCCTGTGCATCATATTCCTTAGAAATAAGTGTAAAAGATATTTAGGATTTGAAACATGAAGTGAGTGGTCATATAAATGTATGTGCCACCAAGTCTAAGCTCAATTAACTTTGTTTACTAGTTTTATTTAAGAGGTAAATGTTCCAAAACTATTAATACGGTATAATGTGAAATATATTAAGATGCAGTTTTTGAGATTAATGATTTTAAGTCTAAAATAAAGGATACTCTGCATACTCTAAATAGTGTTTTGGTTAGTAAATTTTATTTCCATAAGTGATTTCAACCTATCCCCACACCATATACATAATCTACTTTAGTGTCTAATGAATTTCATAATGTGATTAACCATATTATTCAAGAGTTTACTTTGATGTCTTCTCAAATTATATCTCTCAAATGTGATAATTCCACACTTGTACAGATGAAATATTTCAAGAAAGACCTTAGTTGTGACTTCCAAGACATGATAGAAGCATTTAGAAATATTAGAATTATAATAGATACATCTTTGAATTAAAATATATATTATCTTGAAAAAACTATTATTATAAAATTAAAGAATATCATGAATGTTTCTCAAGATGTTTTGTGGATAATTTTTAGTTCTCTCAGCTAATTATCTAGAAATAATCAATTCTCTTTAATTTTGTTGTACAATTTTTATCAAGAAATTTAATGAATGGACATTGAATAACCATAAGAGGAATCCATTATAGAATTAAATGAAGTTCCATCATTTTCAATTTCTTCTATAGGGAAGGATCATACTTTGTACAAGACTCTTTGGATAATTTCTACAATGCAACTAGTTTCTCATTCCACAACGGTATCATCTCCCATTATCTCTAAACTCATTGCTACTAATACTTCTCTAATTCCCCAATATCCATCCAATTATCTTCAATAAGTACCTAAAATTATAATATATTTATTATCCAATATTGAAAAGAAGCTGAAAAAATTAATGGATCAATTATCAAGGTGAAAGGGTCTGTAGATCGAACTCAAGAGAAGTTGGATTAATATTTTTCAATAATGCTGGTCAAATTTATGGTTGCTCCAATTTCTAGTACACATAAAAAAAATCCAGTATGACACAATCATTCAATAGAATTTTAATAGATGGTCTATTGATTATTTTTCAAATGAATATATAATAATCTTCTATTATTTTTTAGTTATAAAACTCTAGTATAATCAAGAGAAAATAAATTGGTGTATATGATTTATTTTATCCCAGAATAAGAATTACTATTATCCCTTTTTCTCTAGATACCTTTTGAGGTATCAAATAGAAATCTAATACATATTTTAATCCAAAAAATGTGTATAAGAAATAGAAATCAAAAGTGGATGAAACTTTAGCCACTATGATGTCTTTGACAAGAACCTAATCATATTTCCCCCTAAATAATATAGACTTGTTACCTTCTATATATTGTGATTTTAGTAAAGATAAAGGGAATATTGAATGTATACATATCTACCATGTTCACTATACAAAATACATATCGGTTTTTGGTAGTGAATAATGTGATTCTATAGAGATTGGATGATTTGGGACACTATCAGCAATAGACGCTCATACAACCTCTAGTACCTCTCACACCATATTGTCACCGCCAAAATAACATCCTTCTCAATTTGACCATATCCATATGCTCATTTCTTCGAACCAGTCTTTTATATAAGTGTTTTTGTGGGTGTTTAGTGGATTTATTTTTGTACAAATTATTTCCAATTAATGAAATTTCTCTTTATCAATTTCTTGGCATTTTATTAGATATTATTTTCATTTAATCTTTTCAGAGTATTTATTTTGATTTATAAATTCTATTATTTTAAAAAATTTATATTCAATTTGAGGCCTATAATTAATCAATTCATATATATAAGTTCAAAATAAACAGTTTTTTCTATCATAATCATTTATTTTTAAATAAAAAAATTGGTTGAAGTTAAAGAAATTATAGATATTTCCCAAAATGAAAGAAAAATTAAAATTTTCATGTTAATGGAAAAAATAAAATGATAATAAAAAAATTTTAAAAATGATTTATATATTCATTGTTTTTTTTAAATTCTATAAAAAAATTAGACTTTATGTTTAATATATTATTGGTTTTATGATCATCAGAATGGGGGAGATCATTGGACTAGTAATTTTGATCTAAAATATCCCATATAAATTAGTATTTGATGATCTAAAATATCAATCATATATTACATGTGTTTTGTAATGTATCATTAATGTTTTATCATTATTATATGTATTTATTCTATTAAAAAAATTGAGTCTCCAATTATAGAAATTTTGGTTAAAACGTTCTTTACTTTAAAAAATTATCAATGTGAGGCACTTTGAAATGTGGGGAAAGAGATAAGTTTATTAGTCGTCTATTTGAATCACCAATGATGAGGATTCTCCTATGTAAAAAAACTATTCTCTAAATTGGCTATATGAAAATCACTGATGTGGATAAATTTCATATATGAGAAATCAGTGATTTAGACCAAATGGCTATAAGTATTTTTTACGTGTATTAATTTACTAAATGATTTAGATACATAGTCAAATCGATTACATGGTCCTAAATAGAAATTTAATTCAATTAAACTGTGTAGAATAATTATCTACTCGAAGAAATCCTATAGAAATTCAGATAAGTAGATAAATCAGTTATGTGGTTCAACTCAGTTTCACAAATTCAAACCTATAGAATTCTAATACATAGTCTTCTTAAATTATCTATGTGGTTCTATAACCTAGTATTAATAATAATTAGAGTACTTTTAGAAGGATTTAACATCTCTATGCATTTATTAATTGTCGATTTAAAACATATCGATGAAAAAAATTATAAAAAGAGGCAAGTATATAGAATGGAAATAGGTATAAGGATACTTTAATGGTAAGTAATATATCATAGGTATTTCCAAAATAATAACATGGGAATATAAAAAATATAATTTTTGATTTTAATGATTTAATTTTTTAAATTAAAAGTGATATTTTTGAATAAATTTCAAAATTATCATATAGAGTGAAAATGAAAATATTTGGAAGAACTGAAGTGAATTCTCAATCATCCAAGATCAATATGTAAAATATATTTTATGTTTCTTATTTTTACTCAAAAAGAGAAATAATATTCAATATTTATAGTTGTGTGTTCTCATGCATATTTGATGTTGTTTTATAAGCCTCTCATGGAACTTCATTTTATTCTTAATATAACTCATGGACATTTCATCCATTATCTCAGTTGTATTTTACAAATTTTATATCAATTGTAAAAATTTTACTCATTCTCTCTTTCATTTTAAATGTTCCCAGTAATAGAACCTTGAGGGATATTTTTTATAAATACATTTTGGACACTAATTGAATTCTCTAGCTAGGGTTATACCAAGTTTCAACTACTTTTACTCTATCATAACGTCAATAGGAAAAGGATTGTATGTCCATGAAAAAAAGTACCATTCTAGTAAAAATCACCAATCTCAAAGGGATTAACATTGTAGGAGTATATGGGGGGATTTATTTTCCTTGAAACCCTATAAATTCTTATATTTGACCTCTTATCATTTTGATTTTATTTCTATTATATTATTGCATTAAAAAATATTATAATTATCCATATAAAAAATATGGTGGTTTTATAAGAAAATAAGATTTTAGAAACTCAATTTAACCCCATATTGAGTGTTTGTGCATTCAGTCTCCAAAAAAACATAACCATGGATTTTTTTCCATTGGATTCCATATAACCTTTAATGGTAATAATACCATTTTGGTGGTATTCAATCACCATAAAAATTTAATGATTTTTATTTCTACAAAAGAAGATTTATCACTTTAATAACATGCCATGATATACATAACAAAATTGGTAAGACTGTGTGGAGTTCCACTAACTATTGTATCTAATCATGATCTAAGGTTTACCTCAAGGTTCTGGAGAAGCCTTCCGAAAGCATTGGATTCAGAAATAATTTTTTTTACCGATTACCACCATATAATGAATGTTCAGTTTAGGAGAAACATTAAAAATCTAGAGGATATAATGAGATCATGTTTAATTTATTTCCAAGGATTTTTTTCATCAATAAAATCCAATGATGGAGTCCTCATTTTACAATAGTTTCTATTCTAGAATTAAAATGGAACCTTATGATGCTCGGTATAGGAAGAGGTTTCAGACCCCGACATGCTAGTATGAAGATGGAGAGAAAAATTATGGGACTTGATCTACTGAAAAAGATGACTGAGAAGGTTTAAAACATTCAACATCACATGAAATCTAATAATTTGACTGAAAATAAATGCATACAATCATTGATTAGACTATGAGTTTTTGGTTGGTGAGATAAAGTGTTACTTTGTATATCACCATTGAATAATGTGAAGAGATTTGGGAAGAATGAAAAAATTGGTCCAAGATACTACGACCCCTTCCAAATCAATGATCTCGTCATAGTGGTGTTCTATCTACTAGTACTCCCCCCTTACATATCTCAAGTATAAGATGTGTTTCATCTATCCCACATGAGGAATTATATACCAGGCCCGTCACATGTAATGAATACAAAGGTGGTGCTATAAGAGAATTATATTTTATATGAGGAACATCCGTTGAGGATCATGGACCATAATGACAAGGATCTATGAAATAATACAAATAACTTTGTCCAAATTATATTTCATAGCCATATGTTTTTGGAATCAATGTCAGAAATGGAATAGGGGACGAAAAACAAGTTCCCTCATTTGTTTTACAATAAAAATGAAATTTAAAGGGAGAAATTTTTGAAGGGGTAATAATGTAACAACCCAATATTTTATAAATTATATTTCCTTTTTAAAAAAGTAGATTCTTTATTCAGAATTCAAACTATAAAAAAACATACACTACTTTGGTTTTTAAACCATTATATTTTATATCTTGTTCCATTAAAAATCCCATTAAACATCATAACCATTAATAGTAATATCTTTTTACTATTATCGTGTGATTATTTTGTATATAGGTTTATGATAAATGCATCTAGCTCAGACAAAGGAAGTGATGTACTCTTATAATTTGATCGTACCCTGTGAAGACCATTTATCTTAGTTACCAATGGAGATAACATCAGGGAGATATTCACTCGACCAATCCCAAGCCAATATTCAACAACTAAATCATTAGAGAACCCATTTATAAGGGAATATCAAACTCATCAAGATCACAGTCCTAATCATGTTCACTGAACAACCACACAAAAATCTCACCATTGCAAACATACCCTTAGGGAAATCACTAGTGCAACAAAGAGCTATGTATCTAGACCCTAAGAGTATGAATATTTTCTTTTTTATTCTTAAAATATAATTATAATATATATTTTTTATTAATTATTAATGGTTAAATAAAGAAGTTTGATAAAAATTAGATTTTTATACGATGAATCCCAAGTTATATTTTTGGGAAAGATATAATTTCAATCAAGACACACATTCAGATAAATTGAAAAAAAAATATTTAAAAAATAATAATTATTAAATAATATTTATAAAATATATATGGTAATATACTTTTAGGAATTCATGTGTAATTGATATATGGGTGGAAAAAGTTTATCGTCAAAAACCAATATTTTCCAATAAAGTGTGATTTTTTATTTTAAAGTATAAATTATAATATTTAGACAGTTATTTTATTAAAAAATATATTATTTTTCAAATCACAATCTCAAATTTATCCAACTATTTATTTTTTATAATTTTATGAAACATTCAAATTTTTTAGTAAAAATTAAATATAGCATAATTGAACAATTAGTATTATTGAATCATAAAATACCAAAAGTTATTTAATAAATACTATAAAGAGTATCCATGACCAGAATTATTTTTCCCTTTAAAATTTTTGTTTTAATTTATTTGATTAATTTTATAAGCACTTAATAAATCCACCAAAAATAATTATATTTTATGGTTTTAAAATATATTCTTAACAATCATGAATCACTTCCAAATCACCAAGGGTATAATTTTAAGAAGTTTATTTATTTTTTGTATAAAATAATGAACTAAACTCCTCTTTAGAAGATTCCATAAGAGTTTTTTTGAATTTTTTTAATTTATTATATAGATTCTAATACCTAGGTTTATAAATTAAAAAAAATAATTTCCTCTTATTTATAACAAAAGAAAAAATTACCTTCTAGTAATCTTCACTCAAATCCCATAGACCATGACGTTACTCTTCCCTTCCCTCTCTAGACCCATCCTTTTTTGTTCCCAATATCATAAGAAAATTTTCCCAAGAATTGAGAATCACCATCTCTAGGTAATGGATACTCTCCTTATCCTCATAATTGAAGCACCTTATTTATATTATTCCTTTTGATTTCCAATTTATCAAGTTATAATGAGTGTTTATATTTACCTTTTTCTGTAATTATGATTTCCAAGTGACTATATAACCCTTTCCCTATCATTAAACCATACCATGAGTCGTTATGTACCCCCTCATGATACCAAAATTTCCCAACATTTTTACATTAAAAACATTTGTGTAGTGAATAAACATCACCATTTCCAGTAATGGATATTCACCTAGATGTACCAATACATCATTTATTAGGTAATTAAATTTATATATGTCACTATCTTTAAAAATGGGTGTAAAATTGATGAAATATGTTCTTATTTTTAATGATTTATGTGGCACACTTATGCATGTACATGGTGTGAATGTGATAGTTGGGCCTAGAATTATATACCCCCAAAATGAATTTGGTAATTTTTTATCGCATAAGATTCCTTGTATTGTGTACATTATGTTATATTAATCGCATAATGCTTTTATGTGTTAGTGGATAGCCTTTAATTATATTTCTGATGTCATGTTATATGTTGTTGACACATTACCATGTTTCCATTATTTTATCATATTATACCATGCTTCAATGTCAGAGTTTATGATCTAACCACTTTTATGTAAACTTAATGTTCATATTGAGTCAATGTTATTACTTTTATCATGTTATTATTTCATTATTTCATTAATGGGATTTTTATCTCACCTCTTTCTTATAAACATCCCTAGGTTATTCCATGAAACTTTAGAAAATAAAAGAAATTTAATGACATGTTATGCAATTTTTCATTATGTAATTATTATTTTTTTAATTTTTTATTTTATAGACATAATTATCCAATAAAAGCTACCTTATGATACTATATGGCCGTATTATGTGTATTTGTATGAAACAAATCTTAAAATAAATTGAATGAAAGATATGGGTTGTGATGTACACTAACCTCACAATCCACATTCTATCCTCACCAATGTCTAATCTTGTCACTTATGTTGTCTTCCTGGGCCTATTAATATATATGTACTATCAAATATTTATATTATTGACACTATAATTCCACTTTATCCAATCCCACGTCATCATGACATGACAAATAATCCACCTTTAATAAAAATCATCATCGAATGTTATCTCACACCTCACTTTCCTACACCATTACAAATATCACATTCTATTATCCGCAATGAGTATGGGTGGGGCTCCATCATCAAGACCCATCATGACGTAGAAATATGGGTGAAGAGGGGATATTTTGAGTAAGAGTGTTTGGGTTGACTTATCTATGCCGATCTGGCTGCCCGACCAGACATCAATATGACTTGAAGGTTACTATACAATGCATGCACTTTTGACATTTCTAGTGACAAGGGTTAGGGGGTGATGATAGTATCCTAAGGACTAACCACCCAATCATATTCTTCTATAATACATATATTTCCAAGTTCATTTCATGTAATAAAATAATCAAACCCCATAAAAATTATTTTCATGGAAATTGATGAAGACAAAATTATTCAATAATGATAATTAAAGTAAACTTTTTATTAACAAAAAAAAAGGAAAGATAACAAAATCCCTCCATGATGGAGATTTACCAAAACATCAATAACCAATCTAACACAATAAACTAATCATATCACTTCTCAAAGAATGTAATTATTTGAACCCTAATCTTTTTAAGCTTTCCATCATCAATTTAAGTGAATCCCTCAATTGGATTAACGAGTGGAATATTTTATAATGTTATGGGTAGTTTAATATGTGAAATTTTTAAATTCATGAAATATTGTTAGACCATGTACTAAAACCTAAACATTAATTTCACCACCTCTAGGTAAAACCACATATCATTATTCAATACATAGTGGTATATTTTCTATATGATCCTCAATTTAAGTGGTATCACATTTTATGTATTAATCTTGAAAAATATTATTAATTTATTTATTAAAATTTAAATTTCATATAATTTCATCAAACTCCCTAAAAAATGGTAAAAACCACATTTTGATATCAATGGAACTCTCCAAAAAAATTCTAGGTTATTAAAAGGTATCATATTACCTTCAGGGGTTCATGATACATATACTCAAGAATAAGAAATGTTATCCTCATCTGAAATCATTGTGTATCTTCATTGTCCCTACCATTTTACTTTTCATACCCATAAAAACACATTATGTTTAATAAACAAATAAGATAATAAATTATTCCCCTATAAACTTATTATATTACTTAGCTTATGTTTTTTTGACTATAGATATCAAATGATATCCAAGGTTTCAGTTAAAAATAAAAACAAATAAAATTCACCCATTTATTTTAGAATTAAATTTATACCGCTCCTTTACCAGGGATCATTTATAATATCTACCTTAATTTTAGTATATTCCCCAATGTTCACATAATCACTTTTTTTACAAACCATATCAAGTACCTTCTATAAAAAAACTCATCCTCTAATCATTCTATTTCAAAACATTAATCATAATCCATGATCTATCCAAATCAACATTCTAATTATTCAATAAAAAATGTATCCATCAGGGATGAAATCATTCTCCAAAACCATTATTGAGTGACAAAAATATTACCACAAAATTTCATATTTAACCACGTCATACTCCACCATATATGTGTCAAATATTATACAATATCATCCCTACAAGAGCATTAAGGTGAGATATATCCCTTGAGTTTCACTTTTTCTTAGAATCACACCTAAAATAAGTTTTATATATTATTACAACCATCTCAATACATAGGGAATAAACCTATATCATCACATTTCATTTTGTAAATAACCTCTACATGTTTAACCCATCTATAAATTTAACCTTCTTTAGCCTCCTATTTACTTTATTAGATTCTTCGGCCAGGTCATTTGAATCCCCTTATAAAAGTTGTTGAAGTTTGTTACCTATAACTAACTATTTTATAATTGAATTACCTCTATATTCAAAGACAATAATATATATAAATATCTAAACACATGATAAAAATTATTCTATATAAATTTAATGTGATAATTTCCATAGAGTATCTACTATAAAGAATGGTCATATCAGTTCCCCACTATAATGAGATCTTTAAAGTTCTATGATAATATTATTAAATATTTCTTCCAAGGTTTTATTACATTTATTTTATAGGACACATGTGATGTTTGGATATCAAGTGTAGGGTGATCACAATACATCGATAATTTTTCTCATTAATTCCACTCTGAATGATGTCTAAGATAGAAGATTATGATAACATTCATACCAGTTCGAATTCCACATGTTATATGTATCATTGTATTTTCTTATTGGTATATGTGCATAATAGTCCTTATATTTAATAATATTGTCAATAAATTCCTAAAAAATATTTAATGTGCTGATGAAAACATTGATGACATATTCTCATGGTGAGGTAGGATGTGGTTGGTTTTACAAAAGTGATATAACATTCATGACTAAGTAAATAAATGATGGTTACCTTTAATTTCAATGTAAATAAATATATATATACCCCTTTTATTAGAACTATTTGATTAATACTTTTTCATATTAGTTTTAAATGAATTTATTTTAGTAAATTCAAATAATGATATACCATGTATATAGGTTTATGAGATAATTATTAAATATGTTTGTTTAAATAATTAGACAAATTGATTATAGTACATAGTGAGCATCTGTAGGTGTTTTTTATCATTCAAAAATAATCATATTTATATATTAGAGCCTTCATGTGTTACTTGATTTTGATCTTTTTCTTTTGAAAAACTCACATAATGAAAATGTATTTAGATTTATCAAATGAGTATTAACAATTTTAGGATCAAATACATAACTAGATCATATGTGTTAATTTCTTAACAAAGGGGAAAAATTCAATCATGGTTATATGGGGATTAGTAACCTAGGTCACACTAATTGCATGACCAAAATGACATCACCCAAATGTTTCGTATGCTTCACATGATCTATTCAATATTAATGAAATCCCCTCGGATTGTCCATCAAAAT
Source organism: Viscum album (assembly GCA_963277665.1). NCBI lineage: Eukaryota > Viridiplantae > Streptophyta > Magnoliopsida > Santalales > Viscaceae > Viscum > Viscum album. The sequence continues at coordinate 216,392,639 of OY728140.1, forward strand.
CTGGAAAAAGCATCCATAAAAGTGTTGATGATCATGGGAAGGATACAAAATTAGTTCCCCAAATAATGTGATATGCTGATCGAAAGATTCCAATCAATCACTATAGACCATTATAAAATAAAATATAAAATATTGGTACCTTCATATGGATAAAAGTTATTTTTATTTTCATTTAAGGGCTGATGATTCCCATGTGATCAATATAAGGATCGCACCAAAGTCATATCGACATTTTGGAATCATCATTCGAATTCCACAAGACATGTCACATCCATCATTAAAAAGAATTAGAACATTTAGGTTATATCATGCAACTCACTATTAAGAAAATCTAGGGAAAACTTCATAAGATTTATAAAATAAAATATGGAAAATGTGGAAGCATAATGTGAAGGGAGCTACATTGATATTCATGCAAAAGGCTATATACATTCCATCTTCATCATGCGAAGGGGCCTAGACATGTCGAATTGATCTTGTGATGACCCTCTCAAAATTTAAATTCAATTATAAAAGTCAATTTGACATGACATTGATTCCATATATTTTAAAATGAAATATTGATCTCATGTTCACTGATTATCACGTGACATAGAGATGATGACCCATTGATGTTTTACTCAAAATTCATGACGTTATTCTACCTCCATTGACACATTTCCATATATGTTATTTAGGTGTCGTTCAATATGATGTATATTTTGGGGTGGTGATACATCTAAATCCCCCCTAGTATAATAAATGACACGTAGTATAGAGGTGAGTGTGGACTTCTTAGAGAAATGATCCATGTAATCAAAATATTCTTACACTAGGTATACTCGGGGGAAGACTTACGGTTTTATGTGTTATGGAAAGACACTCACATGATCATTCCATTGATCACATCAAGGAATCTTATAATGCCAACAGGATCATGTGAAGGAGTTTATACATGTCTATATAGTCATATAGGGCCTTAATAGGCTAGTTTTTATGAGAATTATGGTATTAAAGTAATAAAAGGTTGTAAAATATGGATGAATTTGGTGATGAAGGATACACTAATTTTCATTTGAAGTGGTCATAAACCTCCTGTGACCCATTCATTAGTAAAATGTTAGTTCCTACACACATCATGATATTTATAAAATTTCATCTAGATATGTCATTCATGTCTCGAGATTTTCTCTAGGCATGATAGGTTGATCATGAAATGTCCCATAGACATGTCATCAAATTCACATTATTTCCTCTCTAAATATCAAAACAATCATTTGAATTTCAAAAACACAAGGAATTTTGATCATGAAATAGTTCTTATACATGTTAACTGATTCACATAGAGACCCCTAGACATTTCCCGCTGACACCATTAGACATGTTACATAGACATTCCATACATGTCAAAAAGAAACCCAGGACATGTTAGGAATACCCTCTAGACATATTAGGCAGACACCCAGGATGTTTTATGTAGATACCCAGAACATTCAAGGATGACACTCAGGATGTGTCAGATAGATTCCCAGAACATGTTAGGGAGACACCCTATGACATTTCAACTTTTTTTAGCTCACACACATCAATATACACCATGTAAACCATAGTTTATGAACCTTCAACTGAGACCCCCTTTACTAGTGAAGATACCTTAATGGCTTAGAGCTATGCACTCATGTGACCCTATTCTTTCCACCCTCTCAGATGGTCCCTCCATGTCATACCAAAGAAATTTGATGGGCCTTTCGCATTCATCATTTCTCTTTATCTGTTAGATGGTAGAGAATAAATGTGTAACATAGGATTCCATCCTATTATATGTCCCTAAATGTCCTAATGATAATGGGTAATATTAATCCTTTCATATTCAGCAATCTATCACTTCTGAATAGTCGGTTAAAAATAAATTAATCTAAGGTAAATTCTCCTTCATTCTAAGCAATATAAGTAAGACACCTTCCAAAGGAAAGATCTCTAATGGTAATCCCCATTTTTGTAATCCCCTCTATATCACAGACACTTTATCTCAAGCGGCCTAACATTTTTCATGATTCTACTTTCCTTCCTTATACATTAGTGAACAGGGAATGATCTCATAGAAGGGAATAAACATTGGTGTAATACCAAGATATTTCGTAGGAATCACATCTTATTGGTCTACCATTCTTCCCGATCCATCAGTGGATGAAGAATATTACTAAAATACAATAACTCTGATTCCTATCAATGAAATGGAAATATAGGACACCTTCATGGGCCTGAGTTCCATATCGAAAAGCCCATTAGGTATACCCCAATATATATGTCTCATATCTATATGTTGTGAGTCTTCTTACTTTATATCCCTTATTTACCACACCAATCATTACTCATGTGGGATTAGGGATTCACAATGATCATATCACTAGATTAATAAAATTCGCATAATTAGGGATACCATATTTTGTAAGCGCCATACAATGGAATAATGAAAATGCATCCATTAATTGGTGTCCAACATGGAATTATTAATAGGTCATTCCAATATTAGTAATCACTTGGGTAATAAACCTTACCGGTACTGATCAATTTTCCCTACCCAACAATGGGTTAAGGGTATTATACACTGCAAGGACACAAATTCCAATTATAATAAGGATTTTTAAGATTCCTTTTGAAGGCTCGATATTCATAGACCAATGTCTAAGTGACCTCATATACATCCTTTTAAAATGATATAAAAATACACAGATTGGACCTGAATAAAATATGCGGGTTTTGATTCATGCTTTCACATGATACATAGGAATTCTTTTTCATGAACCGACCCCAGTCTACCCTGAACAGGTCACCTCAGCCGGTCTGTGGCATGTCCGGAGGGGCATTCCCAATCCCTCAGGATGGAAACTAGGGTCATACATCAAAACATACAAGAAAGGGTAATTCTTTCAATCTAAAGAGAAATCCAAGTCTATAAAACTAATTCAAATTGACTAAAAGGTCAAGAATCCATCAATCGAATCTCAAACAACAATACAATCATATTCAGTTATAAGATATAACTCGGCAGCTGAAAACTTTAATTGGAAGAAGAAAATTAACCACAACCACATTATCAACATGTGACCTCATGGTCACCTCCAACGACGTGACCATCCATGCTTCAACAGTGAGCACCTAATAAGGATCATTGATGAGAGGTTAACCTGAAAAATAGCTCAGGTCTACTGACACTAAGTGGTATAGGAAGGGAGTGAGCTAACAGCTCAGTAAAATAACACCAAAGAATCTAGGTCACTTCTACTGAAAACAATTCCACTAATTATCGTTTTAAATACCTTTATAAAATAAGGTTTTCATAAAAAATCATTAAAAAAACAAACAACATGTTCTATTTCCCTCATAATTTAAAACAAAGAATAAGAAAAAAAAGCGAATATCATATTTCTCTTTGAAAATATCTACATAAACATGCTTTTAAAACCAACCATCCATTCAAAGTATTTCTAATCAAATACCAAAAACAGGTACAATGAATGTGATTACACACAATAAGGTTAAAGACTCTAGTAATTCTTGTAATGAGTAAACATGGTAAATCCTATGAATGTAGAGGATGACCAATATGTTCTATAAATGTGACTCATCCTGGACGCATTCCCTACTCAATGTTATCATAACACCAAAATGCCCGACCGTAGCCCTACATGTCCTGGTCTAGGGGCCCAATCCCATAGTAATAAACCCAAGTCCCACTAGCTATGTTCCACTAGCTATTAGAATAACCTATGCTAGTGTAGAAATCATTCTTAGCAAAACACTTTTTGATGCTAGGTTCCCATGTGTAGTTCTATAGTGGTTTTGTTATATTCTTCAAACAACAAGCCATATATATATAACCAAACATGGAACACAATCTAACACCACCCTGACCACCTCAAGGGCAGTCTCTTTCGATAAATAGTTATTACACAAGGGAGGTCGTATACTGAGGACTCTCCCAATCTCAGTGATCACCAACCAGGAAAGTAACCCAACCCATGAAGGGTTTTCCAAAAGACAATTCAAAATAAAAAATGGGAATTTAGTCGTACCATATTGGGTATATTTACCAAAAATAAATAAAAACCTCAATACCAATTAAATCTATAAGAAATTTCATTTTTCACTATGTCATTCCCAATTGGCCTCTAAGTTTCAAACACAACTCACTTGCCAAATGGAACTGTATTCCAAATCCTCTTTACCACAAAAAACAAGGTTAAAACCCTGTATAGTGTACTCAAAGGTTTCAAAAGGGCCTTCAATTACTTTGAGAGAGTGTTGCCCTTTTATCAAAAACCAAATAACTTATACACCTCCACAAAATATCGAAACAACTTTACGCCTTGTTGCAATCCATGGGGTCATTTAACAAAAATGGATGGAAAGGGAAGATAGTGGTTCTTTTATGAAAATCCAAGGTTTGGGGATAAGAACCACTCAAAATTTCATCATCATATTAAGACCCATCCATGGGTGAACTTTTTTGCATTCATGGATGTGCCCACATCTAATGGAATAACGAGATGTCATTTTCTAACCATTTTTTAAGAAGACTCACACACACACACACACTATATACTAACACATTTTTCCATACCATTGAAACCCCATGTTCCATAGATCCAAAGAATACAAATAAAACAACATCTATAAAATTTTTATACAAGAAAACACCACTCAAAGTACACAATAACACCATTTTAAGATAAATACATTTATTAAAACCAAATTGTCTTGGGGTAAACTTAGGAATAAATACACAAAAATTTAAAACATTTTTCTAATCAAATATACTAACAAGTAAGCCCCACCAAGGATTAAATATAATTATAATAAAGTATTGAAACGTTTTCTAAGAATTAATTATCAAATCCCAAGAATCCAATGGAATGAAATTGGAAGAAAGGGCGTGGAGAATCCTACCGGATATGCTTGAAAGTGACAAAACCCTGGAAAATTGGAGCTTAAGTTTCCAAGAACAAACCACTAATCATAAAACCCAAGAGACAAAAGGGAACACACAACCCCTATCATTAGGATTCATCAAAGAGATACTAACCAAAAGAAAAACAGAGTAATAGAAGAGGAGAATAAATAAAAGTGTAAAATCTATCCAGAAACCATAATACTTATCTTGGAATCGAAGAGGATATATCCATGGGGGAGGAGAGAAAAGGGAGAAGGGGTCTGGGGACCCCTTGGTGTTCCAAAAACAAAGGGGAGGGAGGAGGCATGATTTAGGGTAAAAAGGGGAAGAGTGTAAAAAAATAATTTTAATTTTTAATTATTATGGGTTGATCGCATGGTTTGGTTGCACGATTTTACAAACAATTCAGTAATCGTGCAGACCCCTTGGCCCATAGAGGAAAGGCCGCATGCTTACCTAGGATCGACCACATGGTCGTGCACAATCCATGTGGTATGTTCTATTAGAACTTCCATATAACAGCCCGACCTCTCTAGGTTGGAACCGGTGCATTACTTGGGATATTGGAATTGATATAAGGATTTCAAATCTAGAAGGAATGATCAGTTTAGTAGTCTTGGTGAAACTAGATACATATATGTTACTCAAATTACATTGTAAAAGTTTACAAAATACAACACAAAACGAAACTAAAAACAGCATCCACAAGAACTCAATAAACACTCTCCTCTTTATCACCTGTTGAAAGTAAACTATGAATGGGGTGAGCTCAAACATTTAGTAAGGGATAAAAATAGTGAAAGAATGAGTACAACAATAATTTAATCACAATCAACCTAACATAATCAATATGGAATAGTGAATAAATTAATAACTAATACCATTATGAAACTGAAAATGAAACTGCATCCATATATTTTGTCATAGTGAAAACCTCATGGATAATGATAATAACTGATAATGAATAATGAGAATTCTTATTAATTGGATGTCATGTATCTGGAACATGAAACCATAATACTGTAAAAATTGTTTAGTTCTATGGGTAGAAACTTGTCTGATTTTTGGGAACAAACTCGAAGGGTTTGTCACCAACTGATTTGTCTCATGAGACCTACCAATGCATCAAGGGGATATAGCGGGCCCTACATGCCACTGAATTTCCAAATCATTCTTTATAAATTGATTCAATACAAGATCAATATTCTTTTTCAATATCCGTATAGAGTAGTGTATACAGATTCATCAATAATTCCATAATTAAAACAACTTTCCAAATAAACACCATATGTAAAATGGTATACGGTTTAGAAAACAAACATATCCATGATATGAGATTATGGATATTTAATAAAAATAAAATTTCAAATGAAGGGTGATCTCAAATGGGTAGTAGGAACACCACATAAGGATTATTAATTGCACAATACAAAGTTAGTCACAACAAAATTGTAGATGGAAGAAAGTCTCTTACCACAATGTAATCAGTCGAATCAGATGACAAGAACTTAATAACCCTAAAATTAATCGTTTAATAACATGAATATAAATATAATCATGTTATAATATATCAAATGGCAGAAAATATATACGACATACAATATATAAGTGGCGAACAATGAAAATCTCACAAAAATAAAAGTGAGATTAGAAACCCCTTACAAACATTTCGGCATGGGAATGAGTGTTATTGTGAGAGCCTTATGAGAGGTAAAGGGGTATTCAATTATTTATATGTCATAAGGGAAGTATGTGGGAGGTTCGAAAACATACCCCATCATTAAGAATTAAAAATAAAAGAGCACAACATAGCGGAGATTCTTGAACAAAATGGAGAGAGGGGATCCCTTACAAAGAACATATCATTAGATTGAGGAAACATCAATGAAATATTTATGTGTGAAAAATAAAAACCCACAAAATATGAGTGTAAATACAGAATAAAACAATCATAGGTCATTCACACATATTCTTGGAACAATGTAACCAATAAAATAGATGCTTAACTCAATGAATAAAAATCGAGTTAAGCAATCCCTTACCTTATGCTTAAAGGTTTTCTTAACTAATTCTTTCAGACCTAAATAAACAAATTAAGCTTATTAATTCATAATTCCATAAACTCTTGTATATTTAAATGATATATTATAACCCTTTTTATTTCATTAAATACCTTTTTGATTAGTGATAAGTTTTAACTTCATTGTTCGTGCTCATTTGATTACTTGGTTTTAAATGATCGGTTCACTTATATTCTTGTTCGGATAAATATATAAGATGGATTTGGTTTTCAAGAAATGAAATTATATTCTATTAGTGAACATCCAGAAGATTACATGGTTTTAAATTTAATTTGGTTACATAGAGTGAAGTCAAATTATTATATATATAAGCTTAGTGACAATCGTTTTGGCTAAATAGTGGGTTTGATTACAATGAACATGTTTTTCTTTTTAAATTAATTCCACTTGTACAAAAGGATTATATAAAAAAAATAAGATATATTATATATTTAATAATCTGGTTAAACTATAACACAAATGGTTACATGACAGAATTAAGGATTATAATAGAAATTGATAAATCTTTGTCTATGAATTAGCACATCTCAAACAGTGCTTTCATTTCATTCAAATAAATAGTTGGGGAAAGAAGAGAAGGTAATGAAATATCCCATTAGAATATAAACATTACAATAAATTTATATTACTAGAGTTATCATACCATTTGGATGAAGGAAGGTGATGAAAGAATCAAAAAGAAAAGAACTTAAAAGAAATGAAGGAATTGGAAAGAGGAGTTTACCTCTTGAGACTTCCTCCTTTGAGAACCTCTTAAGGGGAGAGGTTTTGGTATTTTGAAGAGCCTAGGAGCTGTTCGACGTGGGGGAGGATCTTGGGGAGATATTTGGTTAGAATATTGGTAGGGCACAAGGCCTGAGAGGAGTGAAGAGAAGAGGGAGTGAAGGGGGGTTTTATAGTGGAGGAGAGAGGAGTTTTCTTAATATTTTAATCATTAATTTATTATTTCCTCTCAAGACGACCAATAGTGAGTATTCCTTGACCAAGAACAGTAATATATGAATGTTACTTCGAACCAACTGGTCTTACATCATTTGATCATTATCATTGACTCAATAAATTCTTTATTTAGCATTTATTATGAATTATCGTATTTTACTATTCATAAAAATTCAAGTATTTCAGAAAAAATCCCAAAAATTAACCCAAATAATTTTTTTACTTGTATAATCCAAATATGAATTCCATTATTTAAAAATAATTTTCTAAATATGATTAATTAAATATTTACTTAAAATAATTTTTTAATCAAAAAATATAAATACTTAAAATATTCATCTTCGTTTTTAAGGTGCCTAAATTTATTTATACACTCAAGGTCATTGATACCATTCATAAAAGTCATAATAATATTAATAAGGGTAAGTTACTATTCATAAGTTTAGGTTACTATTCATAATGTTAGGTTGATATTCACAAAAAATTTTGTTAATTCTATCAAACTCTAAATATCATCTTGAACACAACCGTGTATGTTAGATTTTTAAAATTCAAATCACAGAGCTGACAAATTTAAGTTTTATGATAAGGTTGTGGCTATATCCTATAAGTAACCATGTTTTTTTCCATAGAGTATCGGTGATTCTTCAAATATAGGCTATAAATAAAATGTATTTAAGAAAAACATAACATTAAATGTTTGGGATGCTAAATTATTCCCTCCTTCGGAAATTTTGTCCTCAAAATTTTACATATGAGGCTCCCCAGAAAGATGTGGCTGGTTATTTTTCATAACATCCTCAGGTTCCCATGTTGCTTCCTCCATATTCTGGTTTCTACAAAGAACCTTTACACGGTGAGTTGTCCGATTTCTCAATACCTTCTCCCTTGTGTCAAGAATCCCAATAGTCTTTTCCTAGTATGATAAATCGGGTTCAAGTTCAATTTCATTATATGTGAGAACATGTGTGGGGTTTGGCTTGTATTTCTTCAACAATGACACATGGGACACTTCATGGACTTTGAAGAGATTTAATGGCATCGCTAAACGGTAAGCAATAGATCTGATACTTTCCATAATTTCAAATGGTCCGATGTACCTTGGGCTCAGTTTCCCTTTCTTACCGATCCTTAAGACACCCTTACATGGAGATACTTTCAGAAATACATGATCTCCCATGTGAAATTTCAAATCATTTCTCCAGTTTTCAGCATAACTCTTCTGCCTTCTTGGGGCTACTTTAATATGGGCTTGTATTGTCTTCGCCTTTGTCATGGTTTCTTCAAAAAGTTCTGGGCCTATAAGTTTCCTCTAACCAACTACATCCCTACAAGATGGAGTTAAAAATCTCTTTCCATATAATGCTTCATAATGAGTCATTAGAATACTTGAATGGAAACTATTGTTGTAGGAAAATTCCACCAAAGAAAAGTATTGATCCCACATACCATGGAAATCAAGAGAGCATGACCTCATCATGTCTTCTAGAGTTTTAATAGTCCTTTCATGTTTTCCATCAGTTTGGGGGTGAAAAGCAGTACTCATATTAAGCTCAGTATTCAAATCCTTCTGGAGACTTTTCTAGAATTTTGATGTAAACTGGGGATCTTGATTGGAAAAAATAGATAGAGGTGTTCCATGAAGTCTTACAAATTCATTAATATAAAGTCTTGCCAATCTCTCAAGTGTAAAATCATATCTCATTGGAAGGAAATATGCTGATTTTGTGAGACGATCAACAATCACCCATATTTCATCATTCCTTCTATGTTTCCTTGGTAGACCGGTGAAAAAATCCATCATAATGTTATCCCACATCTACATAATAATTGGTACAGGTTGCATCAATCCTTTGGGATGTTGTTTACCTGCCTTCACATATTGATAAACTCGACATCTTCATGCATAGTCAGCAATTTCCCGCTTCATATTATTCCACCAAAAATATTCTTTCAGATCTCTATAAATCTTTGTTCTACCCGGGTCTATAGTGAAATTTGAGCTATGAGAATCGTCTAATAGTTCCCTTTATATCTTAGGAACTGATGGAATGAACAACCTATTCCCAAATTTTAGAACTCCTTCTTTACACACAATGTTTGCCAGTCTCCCATCCTTGAAAGTAGTAATTTTCTTGTGCAGGTTCTCATCATCAGATTGAGAGCTTTTTATCTTATCTAATAAAGTTGGTTTAGCAATCATTTGAAAGAGGAAATATGTTTCTCTTTACATAAAAATTCCCATATTCATCTTTAGTAGATCCAAAAATACAGGATCTCTCTCAATCCTCATTCTAGATAGAAGTCCATGATCTCTCCTGACTAATGCATCTACAACATTATTCACCTTTCCTGGGCTGTAGTGTATTAAAAAATCATAATATTTGAGAAACTCAAGCCATATCCTATGCCTCATGGTGAGTTCTTTTTGTGTGGAAATGTATTTCAAACTCTTTTGGTCTGTATAAATCTCGTATCTCTCTCCGTAGAGTTAATGCCTTCATATTTTCATAGAAAATATTACAACTTCTAACTTGAGATCATGAGTTTGATAAATTTTCTCAAGAGTCTTCAACTGTCTTTATGCATCAGCAATAACTTTATCATTTTTCATATGTATGCAACCTAGTCCATTATTTGATGAATCACTGTATATTACAAATACCCCACTTCCAGATGGAAGAGTTAAAATTGGAGCATTGGATAATATTATTTTCAGTTCTTCAAAGCATTATGTACATTCTTTTCTCCCCAAAAACTAAACTCCTTTATGTGTGGTCTTGGTTAGTTGGTTATCCAGTCGAGAAAAATTCTTAACGAAATGCTGATAGTAACCTTCTAAGCCAATAAAACTACGTACCTCAGTTATGTTTGTTGGTGTGGGCCAATCTTGGATTTCCTTTGTCTTCGTAGGATCAATTAGTATTCTATCCTTAGAGACAATATGGCATATAAAAAAACTGATTGAAGTCAGAATTCACATTTGATAAAATTCCAATATAATTTATTGCTTTTAAGAGTTTGTAGAATGCCCCGCAAGTGATTCTCATGGTCTTCATGACTTTTTGAGTATATGAGGATATCATCTATGAATACTACAAAAATGTTATCAAGATATAACATGAAAACACTATTTATTTAATCCATGAAAATAGAGGGTTAATTTGTTAGTCCAAAAGGCATTACTATAAACTCGTAATGCCCATACCTGGACTAAAATGATGTCATAGGAATATCTTCTTTCCTTAAACACAACTAATGATATCCAGATCAACGGTCAATCATCAAAAAGTATTGACTCCCATGAATTTGATCAAATAAATCATCAATCTATGGTAGAGGATACTTATTCTTTATTTTGATAGCATTGATTTCCCTATAATCAATACAAAGCCTCATGGATCCATCTTTCTTCTTAACAAAGGGGATAGGGGATCCCCATAGAGAAACACTAGGCCGAATAAATCATTTTTCAATCAAATTCTCTAGTTGTTTCTTTATCTCTATTAATTACACAGTGGTCATTCTATAGGGAGTCTTTGATATAGGTCTTGCATCAGGAATTAAATCTACAGAGAACTCAACTTCGCACTCTAGAGGATGTCTCGGTAAATCCTCTGGAAACACATCAATGTATTCTTTCACTATGTGCACATCTTCAAAGTGAAGATTTCTTTCCTCACCCATAGATATTAGTTTATCTTCATCTCTGTGTATTGCATTCATAAGAGCTATTGGGGGTGGTTCTAGATAAGAATCAGGTGGTGAATTTTCTTCCCTAAAGGCAAGGGATTCTACACCGTTTTCAAAAATCATAACTTCATTCTTCTTAAAATAAATCTTCACATCATAATTTGACAGCCAATCCATACCATGAATTATAGAAAACTAATTCATGGGTATGACGATATGGTTAGAAACTAAAGAACATTTTGGTGTCTAGAGAGGGACTAGTCGACTTGCCTTTATTGCAATGATACATCCCCAGGGAGTTTTGACTGACAACTCCTTTATTAAATCAGATTGGACATATCTAATTTTGTTAAAAAACCGTGAAGAAATAAATGAATGTGAATATCCATAATCAAATAATGTGTTGGCTGAGTTTTAGAAAAAAATTAAAGTACCTTCCACTACTTCATTAGGAACTTTAACATCTGTGGTTGTAATCGCCTTGGATCTCCCTTGTTTTCTTGGATTTTTCTAAGGCATGTTTCCTTTGCGCTTAGGAAACTCATTTTCATAGTGTCCCACCTCTCTGAAATTGTAGCATTGAATATCATTGAATTGTTTCTTTCCCATGCATTCATCAGATCGATGAACCTTTTCTTCTCATTCATATCAGACTCCCATGCCTTTCAAGTATTTCCCAAGATGATTATTTATATAGTTCTCATATAATGGGAATAGCATTGTTCCCTTAATCTTTGTTGGTGCTTCTCTTTTTTCTTTTTTATCACGGTACCTCTTCATATCTTGGTTTCCTTTGAAATGATTTGATCTAAAACATTACCTCTCTATTTTTATGGAAGTTCATACAATTTCATCAAATGATGAAACTAATTGAGAATCCAGTTCCCTTCGAAGACTTGGCTTAAGACCATCAAAGAAATGATCAATATTGTCTGTCGAGTGATGTATGTAATCTTTGGCATACATGGACAGCCTTGTGAAAGTAGCCTCATACTCTGCAACACTGTCTTCTTCCCTTTGTTTTAAGCTAACGAATTTCCTCTTCATTTCAGATCGTTTCTCACGAGGGAAATATTTTTCAAAGAATATTTCCTTAAAATTCCTCCATTCCATATCTTCTATTTCTTCTTCCTCCGTGATATTTTTAATTAGTGACCACCATTGATCAGCATCTCCCTTGATACAACATATTTCCATTACTACCTTTTCATTTTTATTGCATCTTAATGCCATAAATATATTTTCAAGGGACTTGTTCCATTACTCAGCAAGAACTGGATTAGTAGTCCCATAGAAATATGTGGGATTTTTCCACATGAAACAATACAAAAGAGGTGTGGGATGGTTATTCATTACAATCTGAGTATGTTGTCCTAATATGGTCATGTTATGATATGCTCCAACATTGACTGTGTGTCCTTCCTTAGTTGGGAGATCCCTACCTTTACCATGAGTATTGATTACCCTTCTTCCGTTAGACGTCATTTCTAAATAATGGGATACACAATATTAGTTTATGAATCTCTAATAGAAAAGAACTCAACATATATTGAAATTATATGCATAGCTAATCTTATAAAAGTGATTTATCAGAGGAAAAATCTATATTAAACTCCTTTATAATGTCTTGTAAATTTTTTTTGAATTATCCTAAGCATATCCCATAGGAGTGTCATAACCAAGGGTGTAGCAAGGCTCATTGTCGTGCACCAATTCCCATTCGAGTCTAGCACAAAGCGGTGTTTTCGAGTTTTACCCTTAGATACTTCTGTACTAGAGCTGCCTCTACCTGCTCGTATCCATACAGAGATGTGTTTTTTAAAAGATCCATATAATATATTCCTTACCAAAATACTAGGATGTTCTTGTATGATTATCCTCAAATACTACCTCAGGACTTTGTTCCCTACTATACATTTCCTACTCTAGTTTCCATGTTTTCTACTAAACTTCCAAGGATACCAACTGTAACACCCAGACCCGTCTAGGTTAGAGTCGGTGAATTACTTGTGATATCAGCATGGTTAGAAGGAATGAAAAACCAGAAGGAACGATTATTTTAGTAGTCTTAAAGAAACTAGATACATATATTTTACTGAAATTACATTAGAAAAGTTTACAAAATGCAATACATAACGAAACTAAAAACTGCATCCACAAGAACTCAATAAACGCTCTCCTCTTTGTCACATGTTCAATGTAAACATTGAAAGTCGTGAGATCAACAAATATATAAGGGTTACAAATAGTGGAATCATGAGTACAATAACATGTGAATCACAATCAATCTGACATATTCAATATGGCGTAGTGAATAAATGTATAACTAATGCCATTAATAAACGTAGAATGAAACTTCAACCATACATTTTTTCATAGTAAAACCTCATGGATAATAATAATAACTCATAAAGAATAATGAGAATTTTTATTAATTTGACATCATGTATCTGGAATATGAAACCGTAATACTATAAAAACGGGTTAGTTCTACGGGTAGAAACCCGTCTGATTTTTGCCAACAAACTAGAAGGGTTTGTCGCCAACAGATTTGTCTCATGAGACCTACCATTGCATCAAGGGGCTGTAGAGGGCCCCACCTGCCACTTCATGTCCAAATAATTCTTTATAAATTGATTCTATTCAAGAGAAATATTCCTTTTCAATATCTGTATAGAGTAGAGTATATAGATTCATCAATAATTCCATAATTAAAAAAACATTCCAAATAAACACCGTATGTAAAATGGAATAATGTTTAGACAAAAAACATATCCATCATATGATATTATGAATATTTAATAAAAATATATTTTCCAATGAAGAGTGATCTCAAATGGGAAGTAGGTACACCACATAAGGATTATTAGGTTCACAATACAAAGTTAGTCACAACAAAATAGTAGTAGAGAGAAAGTATCTTACCACAATGCAATTGGTCAAATCATATGACCAAAACTTAATAAAACTAAAATGAATCATTTAATAACATTAATATAAATATATTATTGTTATTATATATTAAATGGTATTACACATATACACATACATTTTATAAGTAGTTAACAATGAAAATCTCACAGAAATGAAAGTGAGATGAGAAACACCATAAAAACATTTCAATGTGGTAACGAGTGTTATTGCGAGAGATTAATGAGAGTTAAAGGGGTATTCTACTATTTATATGTCACAAGGGTAGTATGGGGGAGGTGAAAACACATACCCCATCATTGGGAACTAAAAATAAAAGTGCACAACATAGGGGAGATTCTTGAACAAAAGTGTGACGGAGGATCCTTTACAAAAAACGTATCATTAGATTGAGGACAAGTAATGAAATATTTATGTGTGAAAAATAAAAATCCACAAAATATACGTGGACATACTTAATAAAACAATCATAGGTCATTCACACATATTCTTGGAACAATGTAACCAATGAAATTGATGTTTAACTCAAAGAATGAAAATTGAGTTAATCAATCCCTTACCTTATGCTTGAAGGTGTTCTTGACTTGTTATTTAAGACCTTAATAAAATAATTAATCTCATTATTACATAATTCCAAAAAATATTATATATGTAAATGATTTTTATAACCCTTTTTAGTTCATTAACGACCTTTTTGATTAGTTATAAGTTTCAATTTCATTGTTCGGGCTCATTTGTTTAAATTATTTTAAATGACTGGATCACTTATATTCATGTTCGTATAAATATATAAGATGGTTGTGGTTGTCCATAAATGAAATTATATTCTATTAGTGAACATATGTAAGATTAAATGCTTTTAAATTTAATTTATTTAATTATAGTGAAGTCGAATTATTATATATATATCCTTAGTGACAACTGTTTTGGCTAAACTGTGGCTTTGATTTCAAGGAACATGTTTTTCTTTATAAATTATTACAAATTGTACAAAATGATTACAGAACTAAAAGGAGGATATATTACATATAAAAAAAATCTAGCTCAACCATAGCACAAATGTTTTCGTGACCAGAATTAGGGATTATAATAGGAATTGATAAACCGTTGTCCTTGAATTAGCTCATCTCAAACACTGCTTTCATTTCATTCAAATAAATAGTGGGGGAAAGGAGAGAATGTAATGAAATATACCATTAGCATAAAAACATTCCATTACATGTATGTTAATTAAGTTATCATACCATTTGGGTGAAGGGAGGTGAGGAATGAAACAAAAATAAAAGAACTTAAAAGAAATGATGGAATTGGAAAGAGGAGTTTACCTCTTAAGACTTCCTCCTTTGAGAACCTATTAAGGGAAGAGGTTTTGGTATTTTGAAGGGGCTAGGAGCATTTGAACGTAGGGGAGGATCCTGGGGAGATATTTGGGAAGAATATTGGCAAGTCACAAGGCTTGAGAGAAGTGAAGAGAAGAGTGAGTGAAGGGGGTTTTTATAGTGGCGGAGAGAGGAGTTTGCTTAATATTATAATTATTAATTTATTATTTGCTGTGAAGACAACCAATAGTGAGTATTCCATGAACAATAACAGTTATATATGAATGTGACTTCGAACCAATTAGTCTTACATCAGCAGATCATCATCAATGACTCAATAAATTCTTTATTTAGCAAATATTGTGAATTATCAGATTTTACTGTTCATCAAAAATTCAAGTATTTCAGAAAAATACCCAAAATTCACCCTAACCATTTTTCAAGCTGTAGAATCCAAAAATGAATTCCATTTTTATAAAATAATTATCTATATATGATTAATTAAATAATTAATTAAAATAATTATTTAATCAAAAAAAATAAATACTTAAAATATTAGTCGTTATTTTTAAGGTGCCTAAATTCATTTCTACCTCAAAGGGCTTGGATACCATTCATAAGAGTCATATTACTATTCAAAAGCGAAATTTATTATTCATATGGGCAGGTTACTATTCATAAGGATAGGCTACTATTCACTGAAAATTAAGTTATTTCTATCAAACTCTAAATATCATCTTGAACACAATCGTGTATGTTAGATTTTCAAAATTCAAATCACAGAACTGACAAATTTAAGTTTTATGGCTAGGTTATGTCTATTTCCTATATGTAACCATGTTATGTTCCATAGAGGCTCATTGATTCTTGAAATATAGGTTATAACTAAAATGTATTTAAGGGAAACATACCATAAAATGTTTTGGGTGCTACATTCCCCCTACAACATGACCACTCCTCCTGATTTCTACTAACCGTACAACATAAAAAAAGTCCACCTGATCTTTTTAAATCTCAAAAGCATTGATTGGAACTCAACTCAAACATTGAAAGAGGTACCTAAAACTAGAAATGTAATAAAATATATGATTATCTGACATTAATATGTGACAATTATACCCACCACTGACACATTATACCCCTATATTTTCACCCAGACAACATTTTACACAACTTGAGTCCATGTCTAGGTAAAATAAATGAAATATGAATGCCTTTAGTGACCACTTCCAACACATGTCACACCCGACTGATTCAAGAATACATCCCAAAATTGAATGGGGACATGAGAGGGTTCCCCCCACCATAAGAATTTCACTAACATAGAAAACTTAAAATTCAAAAAAACCACCCCAACCCCCAGGGGGGCTACACGGGAACTCTCCAACCGAACTTATTTAATTTCCCCTAAAACCTAAAAGGATGGCTTCCTACAAAAGGCCTAGAAACCCAATGATAAGAATACTATCTCAATACCTACCACAAAAACTGATTAAAATACCTACCAAAACTAGGGACTATGTTTTCCATATCCCATGCTCAACCCACTTTCTCAACGCAAATGGAAAAACGCCACCACAATGACTCAACAAGAAACATACCATAGAGAAACCAGGCATACAGAGACACTGGTGTAACGACCCAAAAAATATACTTCTTTTATTTATGGATCTATTTTTTCCTAATAAATTTTTATTATTTTTTAAAATAAAAGAACATCAAATTACATTGGACCCAAATTGTAGATTTCAAATATTTTATAATTATTATAAAAAAATAAGTTATATGTAATAATGATTATTTTAATTAAATAGTATGATTAAAACACCTATTTTTAAAATTTAAATGATAAAATAATTTTAACTTTTTTATTTTATAAATTTCACAATGCAATTTCTCTATTCATTTTCAATCCGCTTTTATTTTTAATAACTAAGGATTTTCATATTTAAAAGTCCAATTTATCATACCTAGATAAGTATTATTTTTAACTAAACATCATTTTTGAATTCCAATATCAAAATAAACCTAGAATAAATTTTTAGAAATTTTCTAAGAAGTTTCAATTTGATGAATAGTATTTGATGAATAATGTTTTTTATGAATAGTATAAAAATATTTTATTATTACATAACTTTTTTGTGAAGTGATTTTAAAAAAATGGTCTTCTACAGTTGTGATTAGTGAGAAATTTAGATTCTAATAAGATCAACTTGATTTTAGTGAATAGTAATGTATGAAAAGTAACATACCTGTATGAATAGTAATGAAAAGTAAATTGGCCAAAAAATAGAGACTTCACCCATGAATGTATAAATACAATTAAAACATCTTAAATGTGAAAAAAAAGTTCATGGTGTATGTTTTGGTATTTTTGTATGTCATAAATATTTTATTTACAATTTTATAATTATTTTTAATAATTTAAAATGAAAATATATTTTCATAAAATGTAATCATAAATAGTTACTTTTTATTATTATGGTTATACGATAATTTTATGGGACCTTGATTGCTTTTTTAATGAGTTACAAAATGAATTATAGTTTTAAAGTTGTATTTTTGGAATAAATAATGATTTATTTAAAAATTAAATTAAAAATATTTATAAAACTACTTTCATAAAATAGAGTTCATTTTTGAATTCATTGAATCGATATTAGGTTAGTGTAAATTTTTGGGATTTCTCTGAAATAATTGAAATTTCGATGAATAGTAAAAATACAGTTTTGAGTTTCGGGTGTTTATGACATCATTAATGTTTTAATAATGATGTAATAATTTTTTATGACTTAATAATAGTGATATATGCTATGAGGTGTACCTAGTGGCCAATACCTTGGGAAATCCCATGGTTTTGTAAATACCATCGATGTGGTGTCCCTTGGAAATTAATAATATATTCCCTCAATTTTCCTATAAATACCAAGCCATTCCCTCATTAATTTCATTCCAAAATCCTCCTAAACTAATTTTCGGTCTCTTTACATCACCATTAGTCCTCCCAAGGTTCCCTCAAGTCTCCCAAGGTCCCAACCTTCAATCTTTTGAAGTTACTCTTCAAGGTTAGGGAACCTTTCCCCCTCCTCTTTTAAGTCATGACTTTCTTTACATTATGTATTATAGTTCCATTTTATTATCAAGGGGTCATTCTTAAATATCTTTAATACTTTCCATTTAATTTAAAAATTATTAGAGACCCTTTCCACTCTCATCAATTTATTTTCTGAATTTTTATGTGATGCTATTATGCTGCCGAAGTTTTTTTAAAAGAAATCACATCTTCTCTTTTCCTTCAAGTTTCATTTTCATATTGTATTTCCTTCAAATCACGATACAATGATCATATTTCGTTTTATTATATACCCATACTATATTATGAGTTATTTATTAGTGGGTGACTCTTCTACCCTCTATTTTCAATGTTTTCTAAAACCATGTTATATAGTCATCTTGTTGTAGAATTTTCGTCTCAAATTCACCCTCTTTTTCTCAAGAAATTGTCTTATATTATTTATGAGAACACCCAAATATATTTTCAATTCCATTTGTATTCATAAATAAATATAATTTATCTATTTGATTCTGTAATTGACATACATATTACTTTCACTCCCTTTCCATTGGTTATAAATGACATTACGATCAAATTTTAAGAACTTTTAAAATGTCACGATTTTGAAATGAAACCCATTTCTTTTTTTATCAATGTGTTATTTAAGAAATGTATGATTATGATCTATGTGGATCACATGTAAATAAATTCATATTAATGGTGAATTAAGATAGTGCTCCAATGCATTGGGTAAAGAATTATTCTCTAGAGTTGACAAGTTTCACGATACCTTGATGAATAACCTTTGTAATTTTTTGACACCTCGGGGATAAACCATAGTGATATGTTCATTAATGTATAAATGAAATGTTGTATCCACATATATAATTTATGATTCATTTTATTGTTATCATGATATTCCTATTCTTCTATTTCTATTTTCCTTATGATCTTTATCGTGTTCTTATTAATATTTCTCAAGATCACATGTCAACTGTTTCACTTGTTTTCCTTTCTGAGCCTTCGCCTCACCCTTTATTTTGATTTATGTCTCCATGATATGAGATGAAGTAATTGTACATATGATAAACTTATGATGATGCCTCACAAGTGGATTAGAAAATCTTTTATGTTGTCTTCATGTATTATGTTCCTAATTTCCAAGACACTACACAAAAGATCTTCCAATATGTTAACTTTGTATTATTTAATGAAAAGTTATATAATAAGAAAGTGGGATGCCATAAATAGTATCAGAAGATGGTTTAGTTATTTATTTAAATTAGGGTAAAATATTTTAGGAAAACCCCTATAGAAAATTTTAAATATAGGAAAAATTCCTGGTATTTTGGTGAGTATTGAGTAAATGGTTTATCAAGAAAATACTTCCCTGTCTAGATACGAGTACGTAGATGTGGCTCTAGCATAGAGGTACCTTAGAGTGGAAACTCTAACAAGGAGTTTTGGCATTGACCTGGGGTATCCTATTACACAACAAAGGGCCTTGCTGCACATTTTCTTATGACACTCCCACGGGAAATGTTTGGTTAATCATAAGCTTTTTATTAATCATTATTGAGGATTTATAGAAAATTATATTGTTATTAAAGAATAATATTTGTTTTAAGGATGATTTTTAATACATTAAATTACTTTAAAATTATAAGATTCATAATAGTAAAAAATTTCTAATAAACGAATATTATGGGGATGCAATTTCGTTAAGGGGGGAAGAATGTAAAGACCCACAAAATGTACTTCTTTTATTTATGGATCACTTTTCTCCTAACAAATTTTGATTATTTTTTATAATAAAAGCACATCAAATTACATTGGACCCAAATTGTAGTTTTCAAAAATGATATAAGTATTATAACAAATTATGGTATATGGAATAATGATTATTTTCATTAAATAGTATGATTAAAACACCTATTTTTAAATTTAAATGATAAAATAATATTTCTATTCTTTACGTTATAAATTTCACTATGCAATTTCACTATTAATTTTCTATCTGTTATAATTTTTAATAACTAAGGATTTTCATATTTAAAAGACAAATTTCTCATATTTATTAAATTATTATGGTTAAATAAACATCATTTTTGAATTAAAAATGTCAAAATTAACCTAGGATGAATTTTTAGAAATTTTCTAAGAATTTCCAATTTGATGAATAGTATTTGATGAATAGTTTTTTATGAATAGTATAAAAATATTTTATTATTAAATTACTTTTTTGTGAAATGATTTTCCAAAAAATGGTCTTCTATTGTTGTGATCAGTGAGAAATTTAGAGCCTAATAAGATAAACATGATTTTTAGTGAATAGTAACGTATGAATAGAAACATACTCATATGAATAGTAATGAATAGTAAATTAGCCAAAAAAATATAAACTTCACCCATGAATGTATAAATACAATTTAAACATCTTAAAAGTGAAAAAACGACCATAGTATAAGTTTTGGTATTTATGTCTGTCATAAATATTTTATTTAATTATTTTTAATTAATTTAATTATTTAAAATGGAAATATATTTTCATAAAATGTAATAATAAAATGTTACTTTATTGTATTATGGTTGTATGATAATTTTATGGGACCTTGATTACTTTTTTAAGGTGTTACAAAATGAATTCTAGTTTAAAAGTTTTATTTTTGGAATAAATAATGATTTTATTTAAAAATTAAATTAAAAATATTTATAAAATATTTTTCATAAAATGGAGGGAATTTTTTTATTCAGAGAATCAATATTAGTTTTGGGTGATTTTTTTGGATTTATCTGAAACTGTTTAATTTTCAGTGAATAGTAAAAATACAGTTTTGAGTTTCAGGTGTTTCATGACATCATTAATGATGTAATAATTATGTAATAATTTTTTCTGACTTATGAATATTGTGATACATGATGAGGTTTCCCATGTGGCCAATACCATGGTCAAATAGCATGGGAAAGCCCATGGTTTTGAAAATACCAGCGATGAGGTGTCCCTTGGAAATTAATAATTTATTTCCTCAATTTTCCTATAAATACCAAGCCATTCCCTCATTAATTTCATTCCAAAATCATCCTCAATGAATTTTAGGTCTCTTTACCTCCCAAGGAGTCCTTCCACGGTTCCCTCAATCCTCCCAAGGTTCCAAACTTCATGCTTTCGTAGTTACTCTTCAACGTATGGGAACCTTTCACCCTTCTCTTTTAAGTCATGACTTCCATTATGTTATTTGTTATAGTTCCATTTTATTCTGAATGGGTGTGTTGTTATATAAATTTTATACAGTCCATTTCAATTCCTAATTATGAGATACCCTTTCCACTCTCATCAATTTTTTTTCTAAATTTTTAAGTGACACCGTTAGGCTATTGAAATTTTTGTAAAAGAAATCATATCTTCTCTTTTCCTTTGATTTTTTGTTTCATATGGTATTTCCTTCAAATATTCATACCATGATATTCTTCATTTTTATTCAATAACCATACTATATTATGATTTATTTATGAGTGGGTGACTCTTGTCCACTCTCTTTTCAATGTTTTCTAAAACCATGTTATATAGCTGTTATGCTGCATAATTTTCTTCGCAAAATCTCTCTCTTTTTCCCAATAAATTCACTTATATTATTTATAATAATACTGATCTCTATTCTCATTTACATGGGTATTCATCAATAAATATAATTTATCTATTTTATTTTGTAATTTACATACTAATAACCCTCACTCCCTATTCATGGGTTACAAATGACCTAACGATCGAAATTTAAGAACTTTTAAAACGTCACGATTTAGAAATGAATCCCATTTCTTTTTTTCTCTTTGGGTTATTTATGAATGATATGATAATGATCTATGTGGATCACATAAAAATAAAGACATATTAAGGGTGTTCCATGATAGCGCTAAAATTAATTGGGTAAAGAATTAATCTCTAGAGATGACAAGTTTCATGATACCTTGGTGAATAACCTTGCAATTTTTATGACACATTAGGGACAAACCTTGGTGATATGTTCATGAATATCTAAATGAAATGTTTGTATCCAAATATTCATGTTATGATTCATGTTATTTTTATTATGAAACTTTTATTCTTCCATTTCACATTTCATTATAATTTTTATCATGTTCTTATTAATATTTCTCTAGATCACATGTTAATTGTTTCACTTGTTTTCCTTACTAAGCCTTGTACTCACCCTTTCATTGATGTATGTCTCCAGGATATGAGATGAAATAATTATACTTAGGATGAACTTAGTATGAATCCTTAAAATTGTATTAGAATAATTTTTTATGTTGTCTTCATGTATTATGTTCATAATTTCCAAGACACTAAACCCAAAAGATCTTCCAATATGTTAAATTTGTATTATGTAAAGAAATGTTTTGTAACAAATAGGCAGGATTCCATAAATGGAGTGGAGAAATCCCCTAAATGAACTGAAACATGCCAGAGGAGAAATTATAGAAATGGTACCATAAATTTGAAAGGGACTAAAAACACCACCCATAAACTTTGCAGACCCGAACATCTTCCTTGCGAACACAACTGATCCTAGACCCAAAATAAAAACGGGTCAGTTCATTCATGGGCCCAACACACTTCAAGGAAAACGAACGATTTAAAAACAAAATTTTAAATAGATAAGGATACTTGGATTATGGTATAGTTATCTAATCGCATCATCAAACAATGATTAAATTGCAATAAAGACAAGAATGGAACAAGAATGCTTTGGATATTTCCATCCCAATCACATAAAATGAGAACTGATCTAGGTTCTCACACCCTTGGCAACTCCTGACTACGTGGGAGCTTCACCTCAATACCATGGTTATGACCCAAATGGATGAAGCATCTCTTACATCATATCCATGCATTTTTATCCCCTGTTCCCAGCTCATTATTCCTCCCGTAGATTCAAACGACCACAATGGTGGAACGTTTTCAAATGGATGCAACAAGATGGATTAGAATTCCCATAACAAACATCTGGGATATGAACTTATAAACAGGTTCCTATGGAATACATTCTCAACCAATTGGGGAACCCTCTTGAAAATTGATCACCACCATCTACTGTAACACCCCTAGCTTCCATGGTACGGTTCTCATTGAATAATACAATAGTGTGTGTTGTATGCAACTTCGAGTTCTAACACACACCACAACCAATCAAACTAGCTGTTATGAATAGTAGTACCCACTTTTTGAAATATTATAAATTTTATCTTTCAAAATGGAATTAATTTTTAGATTCAGAATATAGAAATTATATTAGGCTGAATTTTTGGTAATTTTCGGATTACTTTCACATTTTGATGAATAGTGAAAATTAGTAAATTTTTATTAAAAACAAATTTTCTAATCGAAATAATTAATAGTGATAAATTATGAATTTGAATGGTTTTAAAGTATATTTAGAATATATTTTTACCATTTAATACAATTTTGGTCATTGGACGAAATTTCACATTTAAACCAAACATAAACAAATGTCAATATTTTGATAGTTATTATTTCATAAAAACCCGGTTTTTTTGACAACGGGAATTATTTTTAAATTAATTTCTGCCACTTCTGTGTTTTGAATTTGGTAAAATGGATTCCATATTTGGAATCAGTATTTCAAAATTGTGTAAATAGGTAACTTTTATATTTAAACATTTTGATTAATTACTTCGGTATATATTTTATTTACCATGGTTAAAGGGTAAATCCGGTAAATAAGGGTAAAATAATAATATTATAATAAACATAAATTACCCCAAAACGTGTCCTAACCCTATTGGTTGATACATTTCCAATCATGGGAATATTTGCGACGATTTTGGGAACCCATGGAGCCACTTGTAAGTGATAATGACACTTTATATTAATTAAGTTAAAGTAAATACAAAAATGGCATAAGCATATATCTTCTAGAAAAACAAATTTTACATAGGGTTATATATGATATATTTTCGACTATAAATATTAATTAAAAAGACAAAAATATTTCCTACATAATAGAATTTTATTTATAATTTTTATACATTGAATAATTAAATTTATTTATGACACTATAATGATGCAGTATTTTCTTTATTAATGAATGAATCAAATAATTGGTATTATAAATGATAAAATAAATATACATTGAATGTTTTGATGCCATAAACGAATTTTATAGGTGAATATGAGATATTATGAAAGCTTAAATAATTTTTTTTGAATTAATAAATTTTTTAGGACTTTAACAAAAATCAACTATTGAATAGTGTCCAAATTGACATAAATGAGTTTTTTAAAAAATATTATATTATTAATTGATATTATATTCTTTAAGTTCTAAGTTTCAGAAAAAAGTACTTATATAATGATAGGTGTATAATTAATGGACCAATTGGTAGACTTTTGGTAGTATATAGTATGTTTATTAACAATATATTATAAAAATACAAAGAGACATGGTAAATGTCAAACTATTTAACTAAGAGTTAAATCAAAAATATAAAGTGAATAAAGTGACCCAACCCTGTCTAAAACCTATTGGTTGAGTGGTTTTATACCTATACCCACCATATCCTATAAATAATCCACTTTTATACCAACATAAACTAAATATGAATTTATTATAAAATAATATTTCTAGCTTTTCATAAGGTGCCCCTCACACCTCTTATAAAAGGGCACTCCCCCTTTTCACTAATTCACACCTTCAAAGCCTTTTGGCTCGGGCAGCCCCGAACCAAATATTGTCTCAAATTCCTTAAATTAATCATAGTGGCCATAGTTTTATCATAAATCCCTTCTAAGGATCCCTTTTGATCAAATCAAAAGGAAGAACCTGAAGAAGATGTAATGTTTTCACCACCCTCTTTCAAATTCCTTACTTCTTCAACTTCTTCTTTCTTTGTTATTTACATTATAAAATAATAAATCCAGTATCTTCAATATAATGTGTTGTTATTATAGATATGTTACAACCATATTCAGTATTCTATCCATCCGTTGAATGAATTGTCACCATACGTGCGTACGTACGGCTTACCGTCTCCAAGCTGTGGTGTAATTGTTATTCAAAACATTATTATATGGATGGGTATGATAATGATGTGTAATTGATGTAAATAATAAATATTTCATTATAATGATTCTATATATATATATGATATACCATCTAATTATATACAATTTTAATATCAAAAAATGATATTATCGCTCGTGCGTATGTACGGACTACCGTCTCCACGAATGCGATGTGATTCATTCCTCATCGTATCCATTCAAGACTAATTTTCATTTTATGATTTAAAATAATTTTTAATGAATTGATATCATTTGGGATATGAATAAGATATAACCTATGGATAACAAACATGGCTTATGTAACAAAACATACAAAAGAAAATGATTAAGTGAACACCCGAAACGACGATAATACTTAAATATTATTAACATGGAAATATTAAAAGATAATATATGATATAATATTTATGTATATGTTTATTTTATAATTTAATAATAATTATTTAACTATGATACAGGATTTTAACCTACCCTTGACCAAGGAAAAGTACATGGTAAGGGTTTATTTCACAATATCTTCATTATTTGAGGATGTTTATACGTAATTATCTACTGGGACCTCTTTATCATCCACATCCATGATTCTTAAAAATGTATTTCAAATCATTTTTACTATTTTATAGACTATGGGTTAAATTCATTTATACCCTTGTTTGAATTTTTATTTGATTTTTATAAAGGAATCTTTCCATCATTTACAAACAAGGTCCTTTTTAACCTTTTCGACAAAATTAAGGTAAGAATGACTTTTTTTAACTTATACGGTGGGTGCGGCTATTTTCGACCGTTATAAAATCATCGAAGCTTCCCTTAAAAGCTTAAAAGAATATTTTCAATGTAAAAGTTTTATTTTATAATTATGAGACTCTTAAATGATTTAAAAAAAGAGATATTTCTCTCAAATAGTTTTGATTTCATCTATGTCAACATCATTTTAAATGTTTTAAAGATTTATTCTTCAAAACCATTATCATTAATGCCTATGTTTTCAAAATAGTTTTAATGATTTATTTAAATGTACATGAATTGTTTAAAATGTTAATTAATTTAAAAATTTTCAAAGTGGTATGGGACACTTTGATTCAAAAATGCATTTAAATGTCTTCCTTTCTAAATTTTGTTGCTTTTAAATGTTTTCATGAAAAGGAATATTTCAATCAAAGAGCATTACAAATCATTTCCATCTATGAAAATTTCTTTAAAAGATTTTAAAATTGTTTTTATGTTGATTTATTATGATACAAAAATTCCATATTGTATTGAAGTTTTTGTGATATGTTTGACTGTGGATGTGCTATTTTTATCCCATTCATTGTTTATTGTTAAAGTATTGACATTTCGTATGCTAGTTTTAATACGAATGTTTATGATATGATTAATACTTTTCATATGAGGAATGTATTGGACTTAGTAATGATGGGTGGAGCCCTCTATATCTCCTCGATGCATCCGTAGGTCTCATGAGACAACTAGACGTGGAATTGGACGAGGCCCTTTCCCAATTTGAGTTGTGGTTTTGGCCATGGCCTTAATAATTTTTAGATGTCTTGGCAGAGGCCTTGAAAAAATGTTTTAGAATGTCCGGCATTATACATCCCCTCATTATGGAAATAATATTTATGGTTCATGTGGTCATTAGACTAGTAGAATACCAATGATTATGTTTTATTATGGCTTTATTTACTCAGATCATATTCTTTCCATAAAAGTATTCATGTTTATTATTGGTAAAGGCATGTGGTTTCAATTATTCTCCATTCTTAATATTTATGTTATATTCCACTGTATTGCTTACCCTTACTGAGTGTTTGATCATACCCCTTTCCATGTTTTATTTTTCCCAGGATTCCAAGAAATGTATTATGATTGATATGTAGGGTTAGGCTAAAGGGAATAATGACATTCTCAAATAACTATTTACCCTGTGTTTTATGTTTGAAATTGTAATGTAATGTTAATGCATGTAATACATTTTCCAAGACTGCTAAACTTATTAGTCTTTCAGGAAAACGTTTCCTTGTGATTAGGGAAATGTATTAAAATAATGTACCAACTCTGGGTAGCTCGGGTCAGGGAATTACAGTTGGTATCAAAGAAATTTTAGTAAAAACCATGGAAACTAGATTTAGATATACTCTGTTTAGAGGACATAGCCATCAGATATACTTTTAGGATTAGTATAGAAGAACTTCCTAGAATATTGGTATTGTATATATTTTGTGAGTTTTCCAAAAAATACATCCATTTCGGGATACGAGCAGGTAGAGGTGGATCTGGCACATATACACCTAGGGGTAAAACCCGAAAACACCGCTTTGAGCTAGAATCGAATGGAAACTGGTTCATGACAACAGGATTTGTTGCACTCTTGGTTACAACCCTCCCAGGGGGATATTCTTATGATAATAATATTTTTCTTTACCAACCATTATGGGGGGTTTATGAGTATATACTACCTCAAAAAAACATTTTTATGATTATGGATCATATCCATAAACTGTTAAATTTACGTTATGTATTTTAAATGTTTGTAATTATTCATTGCAATTCATAAACCGACCTACTGTATTCCATTGTATATAAATGGCACCCAATAGAAGAAATGTGAACTCCAGCAATACATATGAACCAAAGAGTAAGAAGGATCATATCTTCCACGGTATTAATCCAACATTTAGAAGGGAAATAGTCTCAAATTGTTTCTCAACATATGAAGAAATAGTATCATGTGTTAATAAGATATGTAAATAATTATATGAGTCTTATGGATTTGAAGGGAAGCAAGAGAAGAAAATGATGGGAGAGAGAAATATGGATAAAGGGAAGAGGGAAAAGGAGAATTTTCCCATATGTGATAACTAGGGGAAGAAACACCCTGGAGCTTGCTTGAAGGGAATGTGAGTTTATTATAAGTGTGGACAAAAAGGACACCAAGTAAGTGACTGTAAGGGTAAGAAAAAGGTTTCAAATATACAATGCTTCATCTATAAAGAGTTGGGACACTACACGGACCAATGTCCAAATCATCAGATAATGCCCCAAATGATACTATTAGATGATAATCATCTTATGATAATACCTCAGATTAAGAAGAACAACTATTTTTCTTATATTGTTAAAGTATTATTTTATTTGAGTGTTGTATAAACAATATACTGGTTATATGAATTATGGAGACAAATAAGGATTGTAATTCAGTACTATTTTATTGAGGATTTTAGATTATATGGTTCTATGAAAAGTGATTTAATAGTGAGCTACACTTTTGGTAAAATACAAGGTTCAAGGAAATGTTATCCTTAATATGGTCTTAATAATGAGGTAGTTATTTTGGAATAAGAGGTGGTTGATTTGAATAAATTATATTGGATATTCCTGACTACCTTGAAACTGATTAACGGTTTGTTGTTGTTGGAGTTTACAACATTTTTGGATAGAAGGTGTATTTCTAGTATTCTATAAAGAATAATGGAGCATGAATGTAATCAATAAGGTTTTATGGTAATTCAAAATATTACCATGTTTTAAAATAATACATGATGAAGGTGTTCACATGTTATTACATGGTAAAAAATATCTTCATTGTGTTTAACTTCCTTATAAATTTTGGACTGTGAGTTTGGATAGAATAATTTTGGATAATTATTGTTTGAGATTATTTTTGGATTGCCATAAAAGGACAACCCGGAGGTTGGGCAGCAACCCGTTGTGTCTGGTAAGGCTGCAAGGCTTGAACCCTCAACCGAAGGGCGAAAAGGGTGTATCACCTACCACTGGTCCACGTGATATGCTAGATTGAATAATGTAGTTTTTAAAAAGGTCTGGTAGATGAATTAGAAATTCATTTTTTTGTAACCTTATATGAATAGGATAAATGGAATATTTTTTTAAGTTCTATTATCTTTTAGAGTGAAAGATGAGTTTGTGGAAGAAATTAGTGAAAGGATGGAACTATACTTGTCAAGAATATATATATATATATATATTCTTCTCTTATTATATGAAGAAATTTATTCTTAAACATTAGGTAAGGGATCTTAAAACTAAAAATGTGTTATCCTAATAACTTATGTTTTGTTGAACAGATGATATTTTAAATCATCATATATTGATGGC
Source organism: Viscum album (assembly GCA_963277665.1). NCBI lineage: Eukaryota > Viridiplantae > Streptophyta > Magnoliopsida > Santalales > Viscaceae > Viscum > Viscum album. The sequence goes on from OY728140.1 coordinate 216,422,790, forward strand.
TTTGTGGCCCTCAAATCTATAATTGTTTGTGAATGATGACCAAAATAACTCCCTATAAATATTTATATTTTTCCTCTAATTATTTGTCTCTAATTACCACCAATGTTTTCCAAATCGAGATCATAATTTGGTGGTGACCCTTTCATTTCTCTTTTCCTCTTATTAAGACTAAATTTTATTAACCCAATTTCCGATGTGGGTTTTCCCACAAAGATATTTTCTATTTTAAACATTTTATTTTCGAAGAACAATTTCAAATTGAGAGGTTTCAATTTATTGAAGGAGGGGAGAATTTAACACCTCAAGCTTCCACGGTACGCTTCTCTTTGAATAATACAGTAGCGTGTATTGTACGCAACTTCCAGTTCTAACACACACCACAACCAATCAAACTAGCCGTTATTAATAGTAATACCAACTTTTTGAAATTGTATAAATTTTATCTTTCAAAATGGACTTCATTTTTGGATTCATAATATCGAAATTAGCTTAGGGAGAATTTTTGGTACTTTTGGGATAACTTTCATATTTTGATAAATAGTGAAAATTACTAAATTTTATTTAAAAACAATTATTTTAATTGAGATAATTAATAGTGATAAATTATGAATTTGAGTGGTATTAAAGTATATTTAGAATATAATTTTACAATTTAATAAAAGTTTTTTCATTGTACGTAATTTCACATTTAAACGGGACATAAACAAGTGTCAAACTTTTGATAGTTATTATTTCTTAAAAACACGATTTTTGTTTTGACAGAGGGAATTAATTTTAAATTAATTTCTCCACTTCTGTGTTTTGAATTTGGAAAAATGGATTCCATATTTGGAATTATGATTTCCAAATTATCTAAATAGGTAACATTTATATTTAGACATTTTGAATAATTACTTCGGTGAATATTTTATTTAACATGGTTAAAGGGTAAATCTGGTAAATAAGGGTAAAATAATAATATTATAATAATATTAAATTACCATAATACATGTACTAACCCTATTGGTTGATACCTTTCCGACCATTGGAATATTTGGGTCGATTTTTGGACCCCTTGAATCCACTTGTAAGTGATAATGACACATTATATTAATTAAGTTAAAGTAAATACAAAAATGGCATAAGCTTACATGTTTTAGAAAAATAATTTTTACATAGGGTTATATAGGTTATATTTTTTACTATAAATATTAATTAGAAAGATAAAACAATTTCCTAGATAATGGTATTTTATTTATAATTTTTATACATTGAATGATTAAATTTATTTATGACACAATAATGATACATTATTTTCCTTATTAATTAAAAAAATCAAATAACTGGTATTATAAATGATAAAATAAATATAATTTGAATTTTTTGATTCCATAAACGAATTTTATAGGTTAATATGACATGTTAATGTTGGTTAAATAATTTTTTTTGAATTAATAAAGTTGTTTGGACTTTAACATAAATCAATTATTGAATATTATCAAAATTGACATAAATGTGTTTTTAAAACAAATATTATATTATTAATTGATATTCTATTCATAAAGATCTAAGGATCAGAAAAAGGAATTATATAATGATAGGTGTATCATTAATGGACCACATGGGGGGTCTCTTGGAATTATATATTAAGTATATAAACAATATATTATACAAAATAACAAGAGACATGGTAAATGTCAAACTATTTAACTAAGAGTTAAATCAAAACAATAAAGTTAATATAGTGACCCAAACCTGTCTAAAACCTATTTTTTGAGTGGTTTTATACCTATACCCATCATATCCTTTAAATAATCTACTTTTGAACCATTATAAATCGAATATGAATTTATTATAAAATAATATTTCTAGCTATTCCTAAGGTGCCCCTCACCCCTCTATAAAAGGGCACTCCCCCTTCTCACTAATTCACACCATAAATTCATTTTGTCTCGGCCAAAACCTACCCAAATATTCTCTCATCTTCCCTCAATTCATCCTAGAGGCCTTATCTTGATCTGAAAGCCAACCTAAAAATCTCTTTTGATTGAATCAAAAGGAAGAACCCGAAGAAGAGGTGATGTTTTCACCACCCTCTTTCATGTTCTTTTCTTCTTCAATTTCGTCTTTTGTTGTTATTTCCATTCTAAAATAATAAATACAATATCTTCAATATACTGTGATGGTATTATAAATATGGTACAACCATATTCAGTATTCTTTACATCCTTTTAATGACATGTCACCATACGTGCATACGTACGGATTACCGTCTCCACGTCGTGGTGTAATTGTTATTCAAAACATTATTATTTGGATGGGTATGAAAATGATGTGTAATTGAAGTAAATAATAAATATAACAATATAATTATTCTTTATATATTATATACCATCCAATTTTATATGATTTTAATATCAAAATAATGATATTTTCACTCGTGCGTACGTACGAACTACCGTCTCCACGAACGCGATGAGATTTATTCCCCATCGTATCCATTCAAGACTAATTTTCATTTCATGATTAAAAATAATGTTTAAGTACCTGAAATAATTATGGATATGAATAAGATACAACCTATGGATAACAAACATGGATTATGTAACAAATCATAGAAAAGAAAATGAGTAAGTGAACACCTTAAATGACGATAATACTAAAATATTATTACCAAAGAAATATTAAAAGATCATATATGATATCATATTTATGTATATTATTATTGTATAATTTAATAACAATGATTTAACTATTATATAGGAGGTTAAACTACCCTCGACCAAGGGAATGTACAGTGTAAGGGTTTATTTCACAATCCCTTCATTATCTGAGGTTGTTTATACGTAATTATCTACTGGGACCTCTTTATCATCCACATCCAGGATTCATAAAAATGTATTTCAAATGAATCTTACCATTTTAAAGACTATGGGTTAATGTAATTTATACCCTTGTTTGAATTTTGATAATATTTTTATAAAGGAATCTTTCCGTCGTTTTCCAAACAAGGTCCTTGTAACCTTTTCGACAATATTAATGTATGAATGTCTTTTTTTAACTTATACGGCGGGTGCGGCTATTTTCTACTGTTATTAATTTATTGAATCTTCCCTTACAATGTTATAAGAATATTTTAAATGTAAATGTTTTATTTTATAATTATTTTACTCTTAAATAATTTCAAAAAAAGAGGTATTTCTCTCAAATAGTTTCGATTTAATTTATGTCAACATCATTTTAAATGTTTTAAAGATTTATTCTTCTAAACCATTCTCATAAATGTCCATGTTTTCAAAATGGTTTTAAGGATTTATTTAAATGGACATGAATGTTTTCAAATGTTAATTACTTTAAAAAGTTTCAAAGTGGCATGGGAAACTTTAATTCAAAAATGTCTTTAAATGTCTTCCATTCTAAGATGTGTGACTTTTAAATGTTTTCATGAAAAGGGATATTTCAATCAAAGAGTATTACAAATAATTTCCATCTATATAAAATCCTTTAATGGATTTTAAACTTTTTTTGAAGTTGATTTATTATGATACAAAACTTCCTTGTTGTATTGACGGTTTTTTTAAATGTTTGACAATGGATGTGCTATTTTTATACCATTCATGGTTTATAGTTAATGTATTGACATTTGATATGCTAGTTTTAATACAAATGTTTATGATATGTTTAAACCATTTCATATGAAGAATGTGTTGGGATTAGTAAGTGATGGGTGGAGCCCACAATAGCTTCTCGATGCATCAATAGGTCTCATGAGAAAACTAGACGTGGAATTGGCTGTGGCCCTTTCCAAATTTGAGTTATGGTTTTGGCTGAGGCCTTAATCATTTTTAGACGTCTTGGCCGAGGCCTTCACAAAATGTTTCAGAATGTTCGGCATTATACATTCCCTCATTATGGAAATAATATTGATGGTTCATGTGGTCATTCGACTAGTAGAATACCCAGGATTATGTTTTTTTGTGGCTTTACTTACTCAGCTCATATTCTTTCCATAAAAGTATTCATTTTTATTATTGGTAAAGGAAAGTGGTTTCAATTATTATTTATGGTTAATATTTATGTTATCTTCCACTGTATTGCTTACCCTTACTGAGCATTTGATCTCACCCCTTTCCATGTTTTATTTTTCCCAAGATTCCATGAAGTGTATTATGATTGATATTCAAGGTTAAGATAAAGGGAATAATGGCATTCTCAAAGAACTATTGACGCTGTGTTTTATTTTTGAAATTGTAATGTAATGTTAATGTATGTAATCTATTTTCCAAGACTGCTAAAATGATCGGTATTTTGGGACATGATTTCATTGTGATCATGCCAATGTATTAAAATAATGCACTGACTCTAGGTAACTGGGGTCGGGGCGTTACAAATACATCCGAGACTCCAACGATGGTGATACATACAACCTCCACTAGTCTAAAACTGAACCCTCAAACAGACCCAAGATGGTATGAACTGTTACAACCATGGTATTTCCCAACATCCCAAATACACTTCACTTCCACACACACAAAACTGCTTCTAATAGACCTCAATTAACATGATAGACATGAAACACTCAGAAGAACCCAAAATTGGTCATGAATCGTTAGCAACCTTGGGGACCATTCTTGGTGGCACATCCTGAACAACATAAGAAACTAAAACCAAGACGAGCATCAAGCTAGATCACAATTAAAAGAAACACCCTGAGCCCAAAAAAACTAGCATGGAGGCTGAAAAACTCAATATCAAATAAAAACTTCCTTTTCAAAAATCACATTTGACACTATCATTTAAAATCACCACATTAACATGCCACTTTCAAAATGATGAAACCCACTTTTTATGAAATTTTTTTTTATAAAATCATCCTCTAATTCAAATCCATTTTAGAAAAGTCAATCCAAGACTTAAATTCCAAAATCCCTCCCATGGCATCTTATGAACCATCACATGTGAATTCATCCAATACCACTTACATCATCCAGTGACAAGTTCCCCCCAAACACTCTCTATACATACCCACACACATGTGACCCGCCATGAAGAGTACTGAATTTCAACATCTCTTTTCCTTATCAAATCTCAACTTATACCAAATTTTACAAATTAAAACACCTCTCTATAAAAAAAACTTTACCCATTGCAAAACAATTCGAAAAAAGACATGTTTTCCATTTCAAAACCACTTTTATTTTTAACAAACAGTCACATAAATAGATATCTTAATAGAATATATCCAACAAAGAATCACTGTAATGATGAACTAATGCATATTCCCAAACTGGAAACATTGTGGTGAGCCATGCCCCAAGCAAGGCATCACACTAGGAGGACCTTGAACAGGGTTCTTGGACTCCACATGGTTCACCACCCCATTTGATGCCACAACATAACCCGATTCTCCCCCATTTTCATCCCTCAATAAAAAAACAAGACAAAAGACTCAATCCCTAGACTACCCTGGTAACTTGAGGATTAGTACGAGTAATAGTTTCTGACTCTCTTCCCACAAATACCTCCGTAGTCCTAATAGTCTTAATCTCCTTCTACCAGACACCCTAAAATATCAAAAAAATCCCTCAGATTCCATTTTTTCATGAACCAACCTAGGTTGACCCTGAACGAGTCACCCGATCTGGTCCATGACATGTACCAAAGGGAATTCCTGATCCCCCCAAGATCGTAACTAGTGTTGGGAATCAAAAACAAAAAGTAAGGGAAATGATTTCATCCAAAAGAAGAAAGAAAAGACTAGAAAAATAATCCAAATAGACTAAAAATGTAGGGATCCAATAACTAAATCCCAAACAACAATATAAACAGATTCAGATATAAGATACCACTCAGTAACTGAAAACTAAAATACAATACTAAAACTTGAATAAAAGTGGAACTTCCACCACACAATTTCCATGTGACCTCTTGGTCTCCACTTACCATAATACCATCCATACTCCAATAGCGATCACCTACTAAGAAACCTAAACAAAACCTGAACCTGCAAAACATCTTTATCTGCAAACACTGCGTGGTATAGGTAGGGTGTGAGCTAAAAACTCAGTAGGAAACCACCAAATAATCCATGTAACTTCTTCCAAAAAAATTATTTACACTATTTGAAATACATTTATAAAATTATGTTTTCATACACATTTTTTCATTTTAAAAAAACAACATGCCCCCTTGCAATCAAAATTTAAATCAAGGAACGAGAAATAAAAAAATTAATTTTGAGTTTTCAAATTCTGAACAACTACATGGAAATCATTTTTAAACCAATGATGCATTCATAGTCCTTCCAAACAAAACGCAAAAGTAGGTATAAAGAATAAAATTCGACATAACAAGGCAAACAGCTCCAGTAATGCTCATAAGAGCGAAACATGAGAAATCCAAGGAACATAGAGGAAGAACAGAATGTACTATACATGTGACTAATCCTAAAGGCATGACCTACTCAATGACATAATTATGCTATAATTCCAGACCATTATCCTACCCGACATAGTCTAGGGGCCCAATCACATAGCAATAAACCCAAGTCCCACTTACTATGGGCCACTAGCTAGTATACTAACCAAGGCTAATGCAACAATCATTCTCATTAAACATCTTTTTCTATGTTAGGTTCTCATGTGTAGTTCTCAATGGGGTGTTCTATACACATGAAATAACAAGCCGCATATATTTAACCAAACACGCCACACAATCCTGAACAACCCCGAACTTTTCAAGGGTAGTCCATTACCACAAAAATTCATTACACATGGGAGCTCCTATACCAGGGACTCTCCCAATCTCATGGATCACCAACTAGGCAAGGAACCCTGCCAAAGAAGTTTTTTCGAAAATACCATTCATAATTACAAAAGGGGCTTTAGTTCTACCAATCCAAGATAAATTTACCAAAAAAATTAAAAACCTAGAATCCATTTCTAATAATATGAAATTTCATTTTTCACTATTCCCTTTCCAATCAGCCTTTATGTTTCAAACACCACCCAAAAAAACCAACATTACAAATTGGACTTTATTCTAAATCCTCTTTAGAAAAAACAAGGTTAAAACCATGAACAGTACACTAAAAGGTATCAAATGGTCCTTCGACTACTTCAAGAGAGGATCAACGTTTTATGAAACACTAAATAATTCATAAACTGATACACAATTTGGAAACTAATTTAATCCATTTTGGAAACCATGTTATCTTTTATCAAAAGTGATGGAAAGAGAAGATAGAGGTTCTTTTTATAAAAACAAAGGTTTCAGGAAAAGAATAACTCCAAATTTCATCATCATATAAAGTCCCATACTATACCAAGCTCTAGTTGATATGTAATAACTTAAGACTGAGAGAAATCATTTACGGGAGAATTTTAAGCCCATCAAGGTCACCACCCAAACCATGTTCTTCAACAGCCAAATGAAATCCCCGCCATCGTAGACCTTACTCTTAGGATACATGATGTTTTATTAATGGGATATGTATCAAGACACTAGAAATATGAATATGTAAATTATTTGTTATATAATAATGAATATATTTTCATCCAATTATTGTTACATGGTAAATGATTTTTAAAGAACAAATTATATTTTTTGTTAACACTCAAATTCAATTAATGAATTTATGTTTTAATGGATTTTTTAAATAAATAATATTTTAATGTAAAATTATTATTAAATAATATTTATCAAATATAAATGATCAAATAATTTTTTGATGTCAAATTTAATTTTTATTAGTGTTCAAAAACTATTATTTCCCAAAACCCGTCATTTTTAGTAAAAAGAAGTTATTATTTAAAAAGTGAAAAATAAAATATTTATAAAATTATTTAGAAAAAATTAATATTAGTTTTGTAATCAGAATGTAGAAATTATCCAATGGTGAAGTTTTAATAATTTTCTGAGACAACTGAATTTTTGGGTAAAAATTAAATGCCTTAGAAATTTACATTATGTTTTATGACATCATAATGACCCAAATGTGATGTTATAATTAATATAAATGGGATCCAAGAGAAAATATTTGTTTTCACTTTAAAATAGTGTGATTTTATGTTTATTTTATTTATTTTTTAAATCCAATATGACTCCTCTCAAACATATAATATATTTTATGATTTTAAAATCATTTCATTAAGAGTGTGTCTCATCTCCAAATCACCAGAGGTAATATTTTAAAAACTTATACCATCTTACTTCTAAAAAAATAAAACCCACTCCCTGGGGAAAACCCATGGGATGGTTTTTGTTTTTGGATATTTTATTTTTTAGATACCAAAACCAAAATAATAAAGAAATTCCCCTCTTTTCCTATATAATCCCACATAAGATACAATTTCTCTTCTCAAAAATTCATTTTAACACTTCCAAACTATTCCTTCCACTCTATAGTGTCCTCCTACGGTGCCCCAAGATTTCAAGATGCCCCTCTCAATCCTTAGGAGCCACACACTCATGTAATAAATATTCCACTCTCCACTTTTATCAATCACTCCTATTATGTCATGTATTTTAATTTTCATTTTATTATGATGGGATAACATATAAAATAATCCAACTACTTTTCATTTGATTTATAAATTATTATCTCTTCCTTTTACTCTGATTAATCTACCCATGATCTTGTATTTACACCCATTACCATGCCGAAATTTCGTAAGGATTGTTTTATCTATTCATGTTTCTTAATTACCTTACGCCTTTTATTATCACATTTATAATGTTGGTATATGATTTTACATGTCCCTTTTGCATCCCATTTTATTTAAAAATAATGAGATATCACTTTCTCTCTTATCAACCATTTTCATGAATTTTTATGAATCATTGTTATGTACCTGAAATTTCATCGCGGTTTTCCATGCCAAAAAATTGTGTAGTGAATACCATAGCCATTATTATATCATGGTTATTCTCCTTTATACATATATACATACTTATTGGAGACATAAATATATGAAATCCATATTCTTTGATCATTTAATAAGTTATGATGATGAATGAATCCATGTCATATATTCTATATTGTATACTTAAGCATGAGAATGAACTGATTATGATGGGTGTGCCCAGATATCACTCAAATGCATTGAGTAATGCTTATTATCATGATACGCCTTGTTGGGAGAGGGGTGTACTTATTTCCTTTATAGGAATTTGTCCAGCATGAGTTGTTGGTGGATTTATCCTAGACCTATTTTATGATTTACAATTTTATGTTTTTTCCAGTTTTTCCATGTTATGGTTATCATTATATATACTGCCTTATTATTCATGTTCATTTTATTCCTCATTTATATGTATATTTTCAAACATGTATCACTTTTTCCTTGTTTATTAACTTACTAGTCTTTATATCTCACCCATTTCTTATATTTTTCTCTTAGGTTATCGCATGCAGTTTTATGTTCATTGGAATATTATGATCATGTCAAGGAAGTGTTCACTACGATTTTATATCCCATGTTATAGGTTGTTATTTAATATACCTAATTCCCAATAACCCCAAACTTATAGATCATCCAGGTTGTATTAAGTTTATTCTTATGTATTAAATCAAGTATTAATGTATAATAAATAGAATGATTTTTATAGTTGGCATCAGATGAAAATGTTTAGTTATTTTTAGGATTATGGTTAGAGAACTCTAATGGAAGCCTTATGGATAAGACTAAGTGTAAAAAAATGTCCCCAATTGTTTTTTAATTATAGAGTAATAGTTTTATCAGGAAAATACATCCCAACCTGGATACTACTAGTGGATGTGGGTCAAGCATAGTTTTACCTAGGTGTAACAACTCCGACATGGTGTTCTGGGCCTGACTCAAGTAACCTAGTACCCAAAAACGAGTATGACTGTGCACCTGGTTTGAAACTCCTATGTTATATGGTTTGGTAAATACATAATCTCATTAAGAACCATTATAAAAATAAAAAAATCACATAAGAATACATGTTAGGAAATATATCATGTATAACATTTATTGAAGCCTATAAACTCTTAAGTTAAGGATGTAAAATTAATTTACATGTTATCCCTTTAATTTCATTGGATTCCCCATTATGTGTTTAATAATTTAAAAGTACTCAACCCAAATTATATATTGGATAATTTAGAACTAGAATCAAATAATATAAAGGTAGAGTTATCTATTATAATTCTACGCATTTATTCATATCATGAATGTTTAGTAGGACTATTAAAGCACCACCGCAAATAATGTAAGTAAATGTGTCAGTGAACACTAAAGAAGAAAAATTATTTCATCCAATATATATAAATCATCCCCTATCCAAATTTGTGGTATGAAATTCCTAGAGAACCTTTTAAAACTTCCTTTGATAGAATTTGATGATATTTTGGGCAGGAATTATCTTTCCACGTATAGATCCAACATAAATTTCTGTGTGAAGGAAATCACTCTCTATATAGTGAAACGACATCAGATTCTATAAAAGAGAAAGGATGAGGATGAATATTCTTTAACATCATCATATCAAGAATAAATATTTATTTCCTAAGAGTAATCATATATTGCTCAAATGATTTTTTCTATGGAAAGGATCATCCTCTAAGGAATGTCTATAGTGAGGGAATATGCTAATGTGTTTCACGAGGAATTTCCTATTCTTCCTCTTAATAGAGATTTTGGATTTATAATCGTGCTTGTACATGGGTTGTTACTAATATCTATGACTCTCTATAGGATGGCCGTTTTGGAACTTGAGGAGATAATGAAATAAAAAAAGGAGAATCTGGATAAACGTTTTATACAAAAAAGTACTTCACAATGGGTTTCACCAGTCCTCTTTGTCAAGAAGAAATATGGTTCAATAAGACTTTACATTGATTATCATGAGCTCAATAAGATCAAAAAAATAATAAGTATCCTCTACAATGGATTGATGAATTATTTGATTAGCTACCTGAAGAATAATACTTCTCCAAGGAGGATCTTTAGTCTAGATATTATTAACTAACGGTGAACAAGGAAGATTTCCCCAATACCACTTTTTGTATGTGTTATGGGAACTATGTGTTCATAGTGATGCATTTCGGTCACACTAATTCTCTAGAAATCTTCATGGACATGGTAAATAGAGTCTTTAGATATTACCTTTAAATTATTGTTGTATTAGTTATATATTATATTCTAATATACTACCAAACCAATGAGGATCATGAGGAGCTTCTGAGCACTGTGCTAAAGACTCTACGAAAGGAGAATCTTTAACCCAAGTTCATCAAATGTGTGTTTTGGTTGAAAGAAGTCCCTTTATTTGGGAATATGATCATAAGAAATGGGATTTATCTTGAACCTTCAATGATGAAAGTAATTGAAGGGTTTCCATGTCCAATATATGTGACATATATCCAAAGTTTTCATGGGTTAGCTGGCTATTATTTTTGATTTATGAGAAATTTCTCACGATTTTCGAACACTCTTACCATGTTAAGTCATAATGGAATTAAGTTTCCTTCGAATGATAAATGTGAAGAGAGATTCATGGATTTGAAAAATCATCTTATCACCTCCGCTGTGATCACACTACCAGTAAGTGGAAAACCTTTCGTTGTATTAAGTGATGCTTCAAATATAGGATTAGGATGTGTGTAAATACAAAATGAAAAATTCATTTCCAATGCTTCAAGGAAATTGGAAATTCATGAGAAAATTTATCCCACACATGATCTAGTGTTGGTAGCTATGATCTTTGTGTTGAAAATCTCGCTCCAATATCTCTATAGGTTGAATTGTGAGATATATAATGATCAAAAGAGACTCAAATACATATTCACACTTGAAGATCTTAATATGAACTGGTGAAGATAGTTATATCTCAACAAGTATTATGAATTCTTAATCCACTACCATATTGGTATAGTAAATAAGTTGGTGGTTGCTCAAAGTAGAAATGATCCAGTAGTTCTATCCTATAAGAGAATTGATAAAGATCAGATCTTTTTGGATTTGAAGAATATGAACATGTGAATCATAAAGAGATGAATGCAATTAATCCTATAAAACATTATTAATCAACTATTTTTTTGGAAAGGATAAAGGATTCTCAAAGATGATGTGGGAATTTAGAAGAAAGTGGAAACTATAATAATGGGTACATATTTCGAGTTAAATGTTAATAAATATAGAATTATGATATTTGTGTAATGACTATGTGTTCCATGAAATCTTTAGATAAAGAAGAAACTATTGGATGATGCACATAGTTTGACATTCTCCATTCACTTGGGAAACACCAAAATGTTTCAAGATCTCTGATTTCACTATTGGTAAGACAACCTGAAGAAGTACATCATTGAATATATATCAAATTTCCAAATATGTCAGAAAGTGAAAGCTGAAAGGAAAATGTCCATAGGGATGGTGATACCCTTACCCATACCAACATAAAAATGGGAAAACCCTAACAATGGAATTTTCAATGAACTTCCAAATAAATCCAACAGAAAAAATACAATCTACATTATTCTGGATCATCTTACAAAGACGACACGTTTAATTCTAAGTCAAGAGGATTTCTACCTAGATCCAATGAAATGAATATACATTAGAGGAGTGGTGAGGCTACATGGAGTACCATGATCAATATTTTTTTATCGGGATCCAAGATTCTCCTATATATATTGGAAAAGTCTCCAAAATTCTCTAGAAACGATGATGAACTTTAGTATAGTATATCACCCTAAAATGGATAACCAATCTTATTAAAAAATACAAAAACTTGAGGACATGTTTAGAAAATGCTCAATTGAATTCAAATGAGGATGGGACCAACATATTCATATGGTTTTGTTCTCTTACAACAATAGTTTCCACTCGAGTATCCAAATGATTCCCTATGAATGCCTTTATAGGAAGAGTTTTAGAACACCATCATGACTTGATGAAGTTGGGAATACAAACTTCTATATCCTAAAATTGTTATTTAAATAGTGGATAAGTTTAAGAAAATTCAACATCAAATCAAATCTACTCAAAGTCCATAGAAGATATATGATAACAATCATCGATAAGACCTTGATATTAGTGTTTGAGACACGATATTCCTCAACATATCTTCAATGAATTATGTGATGATATTTGAGAATAATTGAAAGCTTATTTCAAGGTATATGTCCCTTTTGGGATCCTTGATCGCATCGAAGCGGTGGCCTTTAGAATAACACTACCACAAAACCTATCCAAAGTACATGATGAATTCCATGTATCCCAGTTGAGCAATTACATACCAGACCCCTCACTTGTACTCAATATATAGGTCATACCGTTGGAGAACAATCATTCCTATATGAAGTATCCAATGAATATCTTAGGGCATAGATAAATATTAAAACAATATAAGACAATTCCCCAAGTCAATGTTTTTTGGAGAAACCATATGTTTGAAGAAGCAATGTGGGAAGCAGGGTAGGTGATGACGTAGACATTCCCCCATCTCTTTTAGATTTGAGAAAGAACATTTTGAGGAAATGTTTTCTAATGGGGTAATGATTGTAGCGACCTGAACATTTATAAATAAAATTAGCCTTTTGATTTAATTAAACATTTTCTACTGTTATAGAAAACACATTCACTTCCTTTGTTTTATTATATCTAATGAGATTTAATTTATGATTAAGTTTCATTTCCATTGAAAATATAGTCATGGAACTATGATCATATGATTAGAATTAGTATACGACTTTGACAAATATAATTGAAACATATAAAGGATGTGATTGCATCAACCAAAAGGATCAGAACCTATAAAGCCCATTTATCAGTGACTTCGAGGGAGATAGAATTTATGGGATTTTCCCTAGACCAATCCCAATACCAGATATGCCAACTTAAGCATTATGGAATCCATTTACTGGAGAACTTCAAGCACATCGAGATCGCTAACCAAAGTATGTTCTCTGAACGACCCCATCACATCCCCAACATCATGTACATTATTATTATGGTGTGTGCTAGTGTATTAAAGGGATACGTATCAAGACATTTGTAATAAGAATATGTACAATATTTTTTTTAATGTATGGAATATATTTTCATTGTATTATTGCAACTTTGTAAAAGGGTTTTAAATCACAAATCATATTTTTTGTTATTATTCAAATTAAATCAATGAATTTTAGACATAATGTACTTTTAAAAAAATAATATTTTAATTAAATATTATTATTAAATAGTATTTATCAAATATAAATGATCATTTAATTTTTATGATGTCAATTGTTATTTTTATTAGGTTTCGAAAACTGTTATTTTAAAAAACCCAAAATTTTCAATAAATGTGAGTCATTATTTTAAAAGTGAAAATTAAAATGGTTATATAATTATTTAGATAAAATTAATGTTATTTTTACTAATCAGAACTATGAAATTATCCAATGGTTAATTATTTATTATTCAATGAGATAATTAATTGTTTAGTTATAAATTAAATACCATATAAATATACTTTGTGTTTTATGAAATCATAATGATTCAAATTTGATTTAATAATTGATTTAAATGGGTTCTATGACCAAATATATGTTTAAATTTAAAATAATTTTATTTTAATTTTATTTTATTTGTTTTTTAAATCCATTATGAATCCTCCAAGTCTTATAATATATTTTATTATTTTAAAATAATTTCCTTAAGAGTGTCACTCACCTCTACATAAACAAGGGTAATATTTCAATATATTGGGAACCTTTAACTCTAATGTCATAAAAATAACTCTTCTCTTTTAGAAACCATGGGAAAAAACTATGGCCTAGTTTTTGGTTTTGGATATTTTATTTTGTATAATCCAAATTCAAAATAATAATGAAATCTCTATCTTTTCTTATATAAAACCACCCAAAATCCAATTTTTCTTAACTCAAACTCCTTGTATAACATCAAAACTCTTACATATACTCCCTATAGTCCTTACAAGGTTCCCCCAAGCTTTTAAAAATCCCCTAACATTCCTTTCAAGTCAAACACTCATGTTAGTTATCTTCCACTTTTCTCTATTATCAATCACTCCTTTAATGTTATGTATTTTACATTTCATTTTTTCATGATGGTATATTATTTTACATATTCCCCTTATATTCCAATTGATATAGAAATGATGATATCTTACTATAACTCTCATTAGTCCTCCTATGACGTTTATGTGAACTTTTTTTGAATCATAATGCATCATTTTTGGATAGGGTTATGTCTGATTCCTTTATGATAAATTTTCCACCAAGACTTATTGGTAGCTTTATCCTTGACATAACTTTTTGATTCAGCATTTTAAGTTGTTGCCACATTTTTCATGTTATGATTATCATTCTATATCATGCCTTAATATTAATTTTACTTTTATTCACAATTTATATTCCGATTATCTAGCTTGAATCACTTTTTTCATGTTTATTCCCTTAATAGTCTTTATAGCTACACCCTTTATTATGTATGTCCCCAGGTTATCCCATGCATTTTTATGTTTCTTGGAATATTATGATTATGTCAAGTAAGTGATCACTAGTGTTTTTTATCCCATATTACATGTTTTTGTGTAATGTACCTAATTCCAAAAGACACTATAATATTTTGATAATTTGGATTATATTAAGTGTAGTCTTGTGTTACAAATCAATTATTAATGTGTAATAAAGACCAGGGACATTATAAGTACAAATAGTTGGATACTATGAATCAATCGCAAATTCTTTTTCTATCCAAGAGGATTATAGGTATATTCCTATAAAGAATGAGGTATTTTAATAGGATCATGTCTTCATTCAAAATGGGGATCACCAAATCAATTTGGAACCTTCCATGGGAGTGGTGTACATTCTTGTTAAAAATCCATGTGGAGTACTATAAAGGATCAAGAACTAGCTCATATACCAACTCCAACTAAGTGTATTGATTGAAAATATGGAAATCACCTCAGAGTAGGATCATCTACATACTAATGAAGCTTCTCGGCATATTCTAATAGCATAAGAAATATAGGCTCATATCCCTACTTCTATCGTTGAGTTACTGCATCAACAACCTTCAGAGGTAATACCTGAGGAGACTCATATCCCTTATCCCTTTTAGAAGGTCAATTGGAATATTTTGATGGGGAATGCATATATGAACTGATATCATACCCCTATTTAAGCTAGTTTTGATCAGAATATTCTGGTAACCATTGACATGAAAAATTATATTCTTACTGATGATGTAGGATCTCACCATAATACTCCAGAATCTTCTTAGCAGCGGGTTCATATACCCACCACACCAGATGGTTATCAATGTTTTATAGTAACCATGATGTAGCATAATAATATCATTTATCAACCCCAAAAGGCATTTCCTCAAACTCCATCCGTGATTCAAATTGAGTTTCATATCCCTAATCTTCTCAATTCCATTTTCATTTAGCATTTATGACACTTATCTAGAACACCTCAAGGGTTCCTCGACTCTTCAACTGAAGTAATAGGTTATCACTGTCTTGATAGTTCTCCCCACAGTAATGTAGATATGTGTCATAAGGACTCTACTCCTGATGTACACCATGTACATCCTATCCATGGTAATATCTCTCATAGATAAGGAAATACTCCACATTACCATAAACCTTAATATAGATGGTATCTAGAAACCTCATTTTTAACCATATATAGTACCCCCATCAGCAGTTAACAACACCTCAACACGGTCAATAGGAAACACAAAGAAGCAACCAATGTGTTTTGACTAGGTGAGAAAATATAACCCTAATTAAGAAGAGGATGACATGGATATATTGATAGTTTTGGCTAGAAACAACATTTCAACCATGTTCTTGGCTATCACCATATCTGACCATGAAATCCCAAATAAGCTAGAGAATGTGTTCATGCCATTCTTATACCAGAACATGTTGTTGAATAATTAACAATTGAAGTCCATATGCCTCCCTTATCAAGGATATGAGGGTAATCTCCATATCATAAATTCACACTATAGTTGGTTAGATATGGTTGGATTTTCCATAGCACATAACCTAGGATTGGAAGACAGTGATAAATGTATAAAAAGTGCTATTATTCACATCATAAAAACTATCAATCAATTGATTTCCAAGTCCTCGTTAAATGTAAGTATTTGATGATGGGGAAAGTATAAAGAATTCCACTTCACTATGTCCACAAAGTAGTAATGATCCCCTAATATGGGATCTTGTAATGATATGGTCGAAGGAGAAATCATGCACCAGTTAATACATGGGATGGTTGGTCAATACAACAAGATTCATCTACATAGAGGACGAAAATACATCATGAATGGTGAGTGAGGGTCATGAGTATACTCATAAGTTGGGCCTCTCAATAGAATGGGAACACATCTCACCAACTGAATCCAATGTTTGTACTAACAGAAAACTTCATGTGAGAAATTACACCCATCAAAAGTTTTCATTTCACCTAGTGCATGCACAAATACAATTTTGTCAAATAAAATGGATCCCAATAGCAGCCTCCAAAGAATCCATCTTGGAGAAAAACCATCTCATATGGATGGGGTCATTATTACCTCCTCCTCCCCCAAAGTTCTATCAAATCCTAATTGAATATCAAAAATATTGATAGAAGTAGAAAACCAACCCTAAAACATAGGGATGAGGGAACTTGTATCAAAATCTATGCCACCAAGCACATTACACCACAAGAGGGTCCTAGAGAAATTAGTGATGGCTCCAAATCAACCTTAACCCATAGGGTTGGGAACATTTGTATAATAATTTCCATATTGTGAGAGATTATATCCTTTATTATAATCCTAAAATACTTTACAATAGGAAAAGAAAGTTCCAATAGTGACCTCAAATCATCCCCATCCTATAAAGATGGGGGAATTTTTATCGTCATCATCATCCTGAATGGAATCGTTCTTCTCCAGGTTGGAAGGTAAATATCGATGCAAAACATATGATCCATTCCTCCCACTATGAGACAGACTTCTATCATTTAGGTTCTATTCACTAAGTATAACCAAAAACTCCCTTTAGGTCACTATTCATAGACCAGGAGAGAGGTAATGTACAGAAAAGGAGGTCAAACCACATAGGGGTCATAATCCAAAATGATCCAATAAGGTTGGGGTCATATATGACTCTAATGAAACACACAAATAAGGTTTATTTAATACAAAAATATCCTACTACATGGAGAGTAATGGTATGACTACTATTTCCTTGTACACCTCAGTGAATTTCATCACCTTAAATCCAACATAATTTATAGGCCATGAATTAAAAGTACAGGGTTTCAATGCAGAAAAAAATTTTGAGAGGTAATTATTATGGATACACAAACTAAGGCTACACGTATGTGGAATCAGGTAACGATCCCGAACCTAGAGCCTCTAAATAATAAATTTCCTCCTCCTTGGAAGAGCTCTAACAAGGATAAAAGGAATGGTTTGGCTTCATCCCACTCACCTCCTATAGGAGATGAAATTTCCTATAGAGAGGAACAAATAAAATAATATGATAATGAGATATACAATCTCATACAGTTTAATAAATAACTACTCAAGGGAAAAATTCCCACATATTATCATCATCAAATAGAAATTAATATCCCTCCCACCATACATTAGGAGAGATCTAATCCCATTATAATAAATGAATTTGAGTATCCTTTCATATCTAGATCTAGTTAAATGGCCTATATGAATGGGTATGTTCGGGATGATCATGATTTACCTCCATTTTTGTGATATCCTTTCCACTATCAGGGTGATCATTCAATCTTGGAATAGATCAATAATCAATGAGATATGAAAATGATTCCACCTCATTAAATCTTGACTTATCCCAATATATAGAAGGTGGTCCATATAGAGATACATCTATAAGTCCTTAATTCCATTGATTCCCTGGATGTTTGAATGGAATAAATTGAAGGGTGGGGACGTTGTAGTCTAAAAAGAATTTATATCCTAAATTGTTTTATGACACATTTCCCATCACCAATTTTTAAAATAATACCTTATTAATATTTGATAGTGTGGGAGATCCAGAGCAACATCTCATGCATTACATGTCTTAAAGAGGCCTAATGATGGGGACTCAATATTAGTAGGGGTGAGAAAACTGAGATGTTTTATACAAAATCTAGTAAATCTAGCCTTCATTTGGTATAACATCCTTACAGTAGGATTTGTTTCAAGATGGTAATACCATCATTATCAATTCATTAAACTGTTCAGCTCTACATTAAGTGGAATGGTACTTATTGACCTCACATATTTCAAAAAAAATGAATATGATGGGGTATATGACTTCATATCTAGATGGAATTGTTTAACCTATTCACAGATTATCCCACACTCACATTAGAAATGTATTGAAAATTGTGATAATAATCTTCGAGATGAGATGCATACAACTATGATCACAATGGTGTATTCAATAGGATTCTGGGACTTCATGAAGAAAACAAAATGCCAATAAGATATTATTTAATGGACTTATGCTTAATCTTTTCCCATACCTTAAACCTAAGGAAAAAAGTCTTGGTAATGCAATGAATGCTTATGTTACCCTGAAACAAATAGTTGTTCTCTTTCAAGCACCTAAGAAGGCCCCAAATCATATGGTTCCTCCTTTATAGTGGTAGAAGCAACAAAATCACCCTCGTTCAGAAACAAAAAAAGAAGTCATGGTTTTAGAAAATTCAATGAATGGATTAAAAAGTGAATTCCTTTGAAAATGAGTAGGTTCAATATTACGTCCTTGTATCTATGGAAAATAACAAACTCAAACTACGGAAACCTAGGAAACCCAATGAAGTCACCCTCACTAATCGTCTTAACTACTTCTCTTTCCATAGGATATAGTGTCACACCATATAGGATTGTTTTTTATTCAAATATGTCCTCTAGATAATGGTTGATTCTAGATGTGTGATACTAGATAAGGCCATAACCTAGGATACCTTTGTAACTATTACCCTACTAGATGAAGACGGTGTCTAAAAAGATGTTTATTCCAGACATGGAATGAATATTGATCAGTAGATGACTCGAAATACAATTTATTGAGTTCTTTTATTCTAGAGAACACAACATAAAAAATTAGGAATGATCATAGAACCAAATGGTGTTTCATTTAATACACATCTCATAGGAAAATTTGATCATCATACATAGAAAATGATGTAATAGAAAGAGGCATATTCTACTCCCACACAAGCTCTGAATCATGCAGAATTCATTCCTCTAACATTAGGAGAATGGGAACAACCCCACAAAATGGAACCCTAAATGGATAAAGAGCTCAATTTTTATAATTTTAATATATTTCACTTAAAAAATGCCTTCTATAATGATGAATATACCTATGAGTATGAGTTCATTGTACCTGAATAGGGAGATGGAGGCTGAGGATGTGGATGCCAAGGATATGGAGGACTATGTGGGTATAGCCAAACCTAAAATGTTTGTCACATTCCCTAATAATACATGTATGTAACTATGTCCTATGGGAATGATATT
The DNA here is from genome assembly GCA_963277665.1 of Viscum album. NCBI lineage: Eukaryota > Viridiplantae > Streptophyta > Magnoliopsida > Santalales > Viscaceae > Viscum > Viscum album. The sequence continues at coordinate 216,443,303 of OY728140.1, forward strand.
AAGGAATCCCACAATAAATTAGGGGAATCCTTGGATCTCATTAGTGTTCATCCAAGACCAATCATTTTACATGACCGACTTTCTGAAGTGCAACTATCTCATCATCCAAAAAATAGTGGCTGGACAGCATCACCTATTCCACCAGCATCATATTCTCCCGTGATCACTGCTCAAGAAGCAATAAAATACACCTAAAACACTTCATATTCTGAGTCACATAATAGGGAGAAACCCCACCATGGAAAGAGTATAACTCTAGTAAAAATATATGATATTCAAAAAAAATTAATGATTATCCCATAAAAAATATCAATCATATATTCTTTAAATATTTAAAATGAACATAGAGTTGCAATAATCAAGGACCTTCAAATCCCGCAGGAGATTGAGACATAAGACACTATAAACAAGGTTTACCAATTGGAATTTATTCCATTAGAATTTCATATAAACAACTCATTCACAGAATAAGACCATGAAGAGGTAATCCAGGGACATATGAGGACCTTGTATATTTCAGGAAAACTTGATAATGTCAATGTCTAAAAAGCTATGGTTGACAACAGTTCTAGGATTTATCTTATACTTATTCAGATACTTTGATGTTTTTTACATATTAATGAGGACATGCATTAAATGAAGCTATACATTCAAGGGTATAACATGACCGAGAAAAGGCCTATCGAGAATATCAATCTAAATGAATAGTTTGGGGATCTCATGTATAATTTTTATTTAATACTTATCCCGAAAGACACATCATATAATTTCTTTCTTGGAAAGCCTTTCCTTTATAGCCACATAATGGTACATTCAACATTTATTAAATTATTGAAATACCAAATTGATGGGATGTTTTGAATACTAAGAGTGGAAATTCCCTCATCAAGTCTTATAAATTCATATATGTTGAGGTAACATTCTATATGAAGAAAGGTAAAAAACCAATGGTGGGTGTTGATATGTAGGTTTAATCTCCCAATGTATTATGAACCTCCCCAAAAAATCCATGGAACATGGATGAGAACAACTATGTGTTTCCCATAAACTGGATTAAGGTACTAAATCCATCCCAACAAGCTATTTAGAACCACAAACATCATTAAATTATGTCTATATGATAGTAATACTGTCAGCTCAAATTGACTTGTCAAAGAGCAGTTAGACTAATTCTCTATCATATTTTAGAATTCTATTATTAAATTATTAGACATCAAATATTCCCTCAAGAAAATCTATGCAACTCATGGTGTCTATATTTTTCTTTCCCCAACAGTTGCAGATCATAAGATAGTCATCCCAAGAATCACTCTGTGATAACATTCTCAGTTGAGGATGTCAATGTTTCTTCTCATGGATTATATTATCTCAACAGTGATATAGATCACTCCCGATTACCCACCATGTCTAAAAATACATCCATGGTCATATAGATGGAAGGAGAAGAGGATGACCTCAGGATTTCCCCTCATGAATTTGAGGAAGGAATATCCACTGTCATTGAAGAATCCTGGTAGGTCATTATATGAACATTGGAAGACCTAGGTCCCATGTTGATTACTGATTAGATTACTCATAAAGATCACGAGATGTACATTTCATTTATTAAGAAGTATCAATAGTTGTTCTTGTAGAATTAGATATAAATGCACAAGAAGATCCCTAAAGTGTCTACTAATCACCTACAATTTCCCTATGATCTTTATGGATTCAAATATGCATCCATGATAATTCACCCCTATATCCCATGACCATATTTCAAGTATTTCCCTTCTATTTTTTTCTTACTATTTATTTTGGGTGCGTATTATGACTCCCAAGGATGGAGATCATTTTAATTGAAAATTAACTAATGTTTGGAGATATGTGATTTTTTTAATTAGTTCATTATTGGTATAAATGGGTAATGGATCTTAATGGTTCTACCCATGTTCATACATATCATAAGGTGGTTTGGTGTTTTTGAATATGAATAAAGAGTTTTTTTTGTGCTCTATGAGATTACATGTATTGCAATGATTACATAGTGTATAATGGTTGCTTGGTGCATATCATGAAGAACTTATTGACATGAGAAGGTTACACATCATGAATCAGGATCTTATTATGTAATGTTAAAAGATTGGTTTTTGTAAAATAATGATAGGTTTTTCAATGTATATAGACCTTGTGGATTATATGATGTTTAATGGGATTACATGAATTTTAAATGTCACGAGGTGGGATTTTTAAGATGTATTAAGATTGATTTTCCCATTTTATTCATCAATAGATTCTACTTGTTTGGCCTAGGATCTCAATAGTGGATCTTTTGGATATGTTCAACCCTTTAACGGTGAATGTTTTTCTAATTGGTCATCTGGGTTGTGTGTGGTGTCTCACCATGTAATAAAATCCTTATGCTACTCCATTTACATTGATCATGGTTGTTTTATTATGTTTCATTATCATATTTTTTGATCTATGAAGATGATTCTCTTAATTTATTTCTAAATCCATTATGTGACCATGTTCTAGGTTCTGATCCTTTCTTGGATGTGGTGTGGAAGGTGATTATTCTTCACGTATGTGTCATTTCTTCTTCTCAATCGATGAATTTTGGTTGCTTAATGAATTCTAATAGATTTGATGATTGATTATACGGACTCTTTTATAAATTTGTTCCTCCTTATTGATGGATCCTATTACAAGTATGTGCATCCTGAGTATTAAGGTAGATGGTTCTATCTCAATCATATATCGGTTGAACTGAATTGTGTTATTTTTTAGAAATTCTTTTCAAAAATGAATTTCCTTTATTAAATTATTGATTTATGTGTGTGTAGAAGTGGTTTTTATAAAAATATTATTTTCCATTGATTTGGTTAAATAAAAAATTTATTTTCAAAGCATTTTGAGGTAGATTTGAGAATTTTTTTCAAAAAATGTTTTTAATGATTTTTTAAGAAAATACAGCACATGGGAAGGTTTAAGAACATAGGTGGAAGGATTAAAAATATTCGTTTTATATTAATAATATTAGAGGGTTTACTCAAGGGGGATTCCTTTACATCCTAGGAATTTTTTTCCTAGGGACTTTATTGACTCTATTGGAAGGGTTCACTTTATAGACTTTTCCTATGCTACCTAAACAAAATGAATATTATGAGCTTGAAGACTGAATGATTATCTATGTTGGGGGGGTATGAGTTCCCTAGTAATCCTGAACTAGTGGTGGTCCTTGTCCTGATGCAACATGTGCTTTGAAATATTTCACTTCTTTCGGTTGTACTATTCTAGTTTTATGGTTTTCTTTGTTTTCATATATATATATATATAATGAGTTGAAAATAATTTAACTGCATTTTTTTGAAAATGTAGAAATGGGTTGAAAAAAAATGTTTTCCCATATTTTGATATAAAACTATTAAACTATTTATCATTCCTTATTTTATTTAATGTTGAGTTGGTATGGATTATTTTTATAATGACTTGTTATAGAACACCTGATAGGGAACATAATGAGACAATTAGCTCACACCCTATGTACCCCATTATAAATTCATAGACTATTGTGTTCCTTTTGATGTAGGGAATGATAAGATGAAATTGTGAGGTGTTTAGGTTTTCTATATGTTGGTTTTCAGTAGCTGGTGGTGAGATGGTGGGTGTTTTCCAATGTTATCACACAGAGACTATTGGAGTGGTTTTTTATGCATCATTATCCTTTGTTGATGGACTTATCTCTTTGAGTTTATTTTGAAAACATTTCAATTGTATCTATTTGGTTGTTATCTATATGTTATGACATATATTCACGATCATTATGTATTCTCCCTATGTTAAATATATGTCATGTTGTCTAATATAAGTAGGGTTAAATATTTCCCAATGGTTGTTGTTTGATGCCCAGGTGTTATTTCCCACTCTATGGGGATCAAGAACGACCTTTAGGTATATAGAAATTTGGGAAGGCTACCAGTTTAAGAGGGTATCAAGTTGTGGTTCATCACAATTTGGTATTAGAGGTTATTTTGACCTCATCTTTGGAATGTAGATCGAAATAAAATTTGATTGTCATAACTTGAGAGGTAGGTTGTGGGGAGTGCCTTGACAGCTCTATCCAGGATGTGACTCATGTTACCATGTTATGATGGGATTTGTGTTTCCTGTATTGAATTCTTGATCTTAATCATAGTTTTTTCTTTATGGTTTTTTGGTTTCAACTGAGATTGCCTAGTTTTCTAATCATTTCTCTATTTCAATGTATAGCAATTTGACTCTAAGTCTTCTCCCACAAGTTCCTCTAGAAGTTATAGCTGATTCTCCTCAAGGTAATATTCCACTAGATCAAAAACCTTTCATGGAAATTGTTTGCGAATTTTGAGTTATTGATCAAAATGTACCCCAAGATCCAAAAAAGGTTGTTGAGGTACATCCAATCGATATATGATAAATAGATTGATCGCCGGAGGTCTTGTTTGAGAAGCCACAAATCATTAATGATAAGATTGAACCACAATAGGTGGAGCACTGGTAGGACACTATATATCCGGTCATTAAATTCATAAATACAAATAAGTGTATCAAAGTGAGGTGAGTTTTGTCCACACATGAGGGTCCCAATATGTTTTTGTGGTATTCCATGGTACATGATGGTAGGAATTTTGGACTGAACTAGAATGGTTTCAAGACCCTCTTCTTTCAACTATTTTTCCCATATCCATTGATGATAGTGAATTCTTTAGAGTTCCTCTATTTGCAGTAGGGAGAGAATCCAGTTTCATCAAACACCAATCTGTCTTCATATCTAGTTTGTTATTACCCCGAAGTGGAAATGAATGACCTATAGAAATATCAAATATATCATAAATGTTTTTACTGTGATATCATATTATAGGTATTGATGATGATTCTTTCAGCCTAGGTAGATAAAATGGATCGTGTTATGATGGAATGATGATTACAACCAGGAAGGATGGTTATTATACCACTTCTCTCCCACCAAGTGGAAGATTCCAGGGTGCGTAGCGAAAGAATGGGATGCAGCATGATCATCATTGGATTAGTGGAGGTAGTTCTCATCAAAAAGGCTCCTAATAACCTCCATTTTTAGCATTTAGTGTGCATCTTACATTCTATTAGTGTGGGAAGTTTGGAACAACATGTATTATTTTCTTAAACACGCAAAGATGTGAAATAACTTTAGGAATTATAGTCATTTATAGAATTTATATTAGGCTATTTCTATTCCTCACTATGGTCATAGATCATCATATCCAAAGGATACTATGGAGCTATAAATGATTCAAATAGTATATGGCTCTAGAAAGAGGCCTCAAGAGTGAATCACTTACACACAGTAGATGAGTTTCCAACAGAGGTAGATGCAGGTCTAGTAATAGTGATAGGTACCTTCTTTTTATAATCTTCATTAGCAATTAATATATTTGATATTGTATTTCCCCACACATTTATATATATTTTTTATGTATAAATGGTTAAGCATCCTATAGAATAAATATCCCTTGTTATTGAGTTATCCATACCTCTTGGATATAGTAATGAGTAGGGGTTTCATTTTCTTTCATATGTGTTATTGATATTTGATTCTTAGATAGTCTGGTATTTCCTTATGAATGATATATATATATGTGTTTGTGTGTGTGTTTTTCATCATCAGTTGGATGGTTTTCCATGTCACTCATCATGATTATGTTGATTTTTATCACTTAGTATTTCTCTTTTCGTGTGGCTGATGGTATCTTGTTGGGGTTTTACGGATAGTGGAATATGAGTTCGGGTCATGAAGGACCTTGCTTCCAATATCTCAAAAGTTTTTTATATACTTTTATTGTCGATCCAAATGATATTTCATCTATGGTTGACCTTCTGCTGATTTTTTTAGTTTTTCTTTTCATTTACCTATAATATTTTTCCAGTATTTTTCCAACGAGGGAGGTATGTATCATGATTAAATTGGTGTTAGTTATGAAGAATATTTTTATACCTTCATATCTTATGGAACCATTGGAGCTAAAGAAGTTCAATATTTAGTTGGATGATCTAATGGAAAAGGTTTTGTTCACCCTAGTGTTTCTCCGTGGGTATCCCCTATTCCTTTTTCCATGAAGTTAAATGGATAAATTTGATACTACATGGATCATCTGAAATTAAACTAGGTAATGGTTAAGAATAAAAATTATTTTCCTGATGTGGAAGAATTTCTAGACCATTTAAATGGGGAAATGTTTTTTTTTGAAGATCAATCTTTCATCAGGTTATCATCAGCTCAAAATTCAAGAGTCTGATATACTGAAGATTAATTATTGAAGAAGTTATGAAAATTATGAATATATTTTGATGTATTTTAGTTTGAGTAACAGTCATGCTTTTTTTATGGATTTGATGAATTTTATATTCCATCTGTATCTCAATACTTTTGTGGTAGTGTTCGTGGATCATATTTTGGTTTATTTGATATTTGAGAACTATCTTGAGAAACATTTTAGTTTCATTTTGGAAATCATGATGACTTATCATTTTCATGGAAATATTTTGAAATACAGTTTCTTGATATAATAAGCGATGTTCTTGGGATATGTGATTTATAATAATGACATATCAGTATACCCAAACCAGGTGAAGGATGTCTTTTTCTAGGATGAATTAAGTAAAATATTTCATATTTTAATCTTCCTTGGTCTTTTTGGATACACTTGACAGTTTTATAGGGATTTCTTAGACACTGTTTAACCATTTTAAGCTCTTACTAGAAACATGGCAAAATTCATATGCGATGAAAAATTTTATTCTTCATTCGATGAGCTAAAATGACTTCTGACATTTGGTCAAATTCTGATCTTACATGAGCCCAAAAAGTGATATGTTTTTTTTATACTTCATGTGCTAGTTTGGGTTTTGTAATTATGATGGATGTTTATGTGGTGGTTTATGGATCTCACCACCTATGACCACATTAGGAGAATTACACCACTCATGATTTATAGCTTTCCATCATTATGCATGTTCTTATGTATTGGGTATATTATCTTATTGGGGAGAGGTTCATGGTATTTTATGACCATTAGAGATTGATTTGTATTTTTTCTAAGAAACACATGAATCTCATACAAAAATGATTAGAGGATTACCTTTATAAATTTGAATTCCACCTATCCTATACCCTAGGGAAGGGGAATGTCATTACAGACACTCTCTATAGAAAAGACTCATCACATGCTATTTTGGAATCAAAGAAGAAGTAAAACCTTATCAATATCATTGCATAGTTGCAAATTGTTTCTTAGGAGGAGGTTTTAGGCATGGTTCTGACCGGTTCTCATTTATCATAAACTCTCCTTGAGTCTATACTATAGAGTCATTAGTGGGATGATGAGTTCAGAAGAATTCATGAAACCCTATATAGTGGGGAGACCATTTTTGGTTGGTCTCTCTCTTTATATGGTATTCTATGGTTTATGTGTTGTTTTTTCATCCTAGAATTTGTGAGGAGATTATCTCTATTTTACTGTATTAGTTATTCATAGGCCCATTCATCTTGGCACTATGAATATACATTATAAAATAAAACATTGATTCTGGAGGCTGGGTATGAAGCATGACATTATAGATTTTGAATCCCTCTATAATGCCTATAAACTAATAATGGTATGGAATATGAAACCTTCTGGTCTACTCTAGACTCTTCTGGTTTTGGTTTGTTAATTGGATGAGGTATACATGGTATTTTTTAGATTTCCATGGATTCACTAAGGGAGGAATTCTATATATGTGTTGATTTATTATTTGACAAATTCGATTGATTTTATTGTGGTAAAAGACATTGTAAAATTTTTTGATCTAGGAAATTTGTATATATATAATATTGTGAGGTCAAATGGGGTTCCTTATAATATGGATTCATACATAGATCCTAGGTTTTCTTTGAGTATCTAGATGAGTCTCTAATTGGTTATTGGGACTCTGGTTAAATTGAGTTCAGTTTACTATCCCCTAAAATATATTCAGATGGTGTGTGCTATTTGGGCATTGAAGAATATGCTTCATTTCTGTGTCTTAGATTTTTATAGATTGTGTGATAGTCATTTCGTATAGGTTGATTTTTCTTATAATAATAGTTATCAGTATTTGATCAAAATTGATCCTTTTGAGGCTTTGTAGAGTAACATGTGTTGATCACCAATTTTTTTGGTAGAGGTGGTCAAAGCCTCATTTGTGGGAATGAGTATACTCTAAGATTATTTTATTATAATTAAAATATACTTCATTTTATTATTAAAAATATGATTCCATAGGAATCATATGTGGATCGATGGTGGAAATATTCTAGGCTTTCTGTGTGTGATTGGGTTTTCTTGAATGTTTCTCCTTAGTTATGTCATTATCATATGCGAAAACTATGAAGGTTTTCTTTGAGATATGTGGGACCATTTGAGGTCACTGAGTGTATTATGGAGGCTTATTATCAGTTGGAATATACATTTTATATAATATAAATTCCAAATGTTTTTCACATATCACTGCTCATGAAGTACCTTCCCAACCCTCTCATTTTTTGAGTTGTGAAGATATTGAGTAACTGCTAGAAAAATATATTATATGGAATCCAGTAGATAACATTGACTCTCACTTCATACAAAGTTTCATAAGGATATTATCATGGTATAACATATGGAATAGAACATGTTTTCATAAAAATCATACCATCAAAACATAACCCATTTGGAGAAGGACTATTAATGGTATCCTTGGTTCATATCCCAAGTAATACATATATAACACCAATGGGTGTAATACTATATGGTAAATGATTTCGATCAATCATTTAAAACATATGTTGAGGAAAATATATTTTATTTGAAAATAATATTAAAACATAAAACCTATTTTATAGTCCATGTCATTAAAAATAACATGGAACTCTTATAAAGGAAGCTCTTAAAATTCATTTAAAATATATGTTGAGGAATACATCCTTCCCGCTTTGAGAAAAACTTTGTAAGACCTGATACTTTTTTCAAACATTTTTAATTTAAAATAAAATTGAAAAATTATAAATTAATATTCTAAGAAATGATTTTTTCATGGTGGTGGAGAATTATTTTCATGCCATTCACATAAAACTAAGATTCCTTTCACATTTCATTAAAAGCCAAATGGTCATTGTTTTGGAAAATGGCAAGAATATTCTGTTCAAAAAAAATGTAAAAATTAAAACATGGTTAAAAATACCTTTTCAATAATCATTTTAGTATAGTAAAAAAATATAAAACATTTTTATAAGACAATGTTTCGGAAGAAAACATATCTCTGACTGAAGATAAAATAATGTCAAATTTTCTTGAAAACATTTTCTTAATTATTTTCAGTAAAAATGAGGACAAAATTGTACCATTACATGATGATATGAATAATAAATATTAGAGAATAAAATTAATTGGAATTATTTAGGGTTTGATAATTATATTTCAACATTGTATACTTAATCATAAACAATCCTGATAAATGGTGAGATTGTAAAATAAAAACATTACTACTTTGGTAACATTGAAAGTTTGAAACCCATGACAGAGAGATCCTAAAACAGATATCTATACCCTGATAAATTCAAGGATAAAAATAATAATATAAATACATGGGTATTATGTACACCAAATTAATTTAATACATTTTGAACAATGCATGTGTCTCATATAAAATAAAAGTGAGAGAGAAATTCATTATCTTAAGTCTTGACATTGATCATACTCATTCAAACCTTATGAATAATAAATTTATTTTTAGTACACATATATAATTGAAGAATTTTCATATATATCATACCATATATGATTTTCAATAATGTTTTATTAACTTTTTATTAACAGTTCCATGTTAAAGTAATGTTTTAGGTAATAACTACTTTGTTTTTCATATATGTCTTCATTTGATATATTTTTGGTCCACATACATTGACCATGGTTTAATAATATATGTAATTGTAAAAATTATATAAATATAATATAAATATATATATCATATATATATTCATATTAATTCATAAAAATTAGATGTAGAAAATAAAATAGACCGCTCATGGAGACGGTAGGTTGTACGTATGCATGAACGTTGTTTCTATTTTCTTATCAGATGGAAATAAATACAAGTAAATGATATAAATATATTATAATTTTAACATTATTTCTATGTAATAAAGGTTATATATTTTTATTAAACTCATCTATAATGCATTCTATTTAATTTTTGAACGAATCACATCACTTCGTGTGGCGGTGGTCCGTCGTACACACTGTCAGTGTTTTCGTATTCCTACAAAATGGAAATCATGAAAGAATGTGTGATATAATAATCACATAATCATAAAAACAACATAAAATTAATATTTATCATATAAGAACAACAAAACAATCATTATTTCCATTATTTATAGGTGCTAATGGAGATATTAATGACATCGGTTCGCGAGGCAGTAGTCCTCCGTACATACAAACGATGATTTCAAAATGCATTTGATGAAGTATGTTTTTTTTGTCAAACCCACAACATAAAAACAAGTTGGTATATATAATATATTTAATATTTTAAAAAAAATTAATAATAAAAATTTAATATGTTGTCAATGTAAATAAAATAAAGATGGTAGTTGAAGAACATTACCTCTTCTTCGGGTATTCTCCTTATGTTTTCATTGAATTATTAATAGGATGGATTTTTTTCACAAAAATAGGATTCTAGGATTAGGGTTTTAAATTTATGAAGTGATTTGGGATGTTTTTGTTTCAATAAAAATGGATTTATAGGTGTGATTGAGTGGGGAGAGTGAGTTCCAATTTATAATTAAAGAGGACTAGAATTCTTATAAATACCCAAAAGTATTCATTACTAGGAGGTATACCTTAACTCATGTGCCTCAAAAATTTAACAATAATGGATTATAGTTATTAATTTGTAGATAAATACCTCCTACACTAAAGAATACCTTTTTATCAATTTATTCCTTATTCTTTATGTTTACTCAATTTTATCCATATCGTTTTTACCGAGGTTACTTTTTCTTTTTATTTACCTAGTTAATTGATCCATTAAGACTAAACATAAAACGATATTTTTAGATAATTTATACCCAACAATTCTAAATATTAATTAAAATTAAAAAAAGTAAAATCCTATATTTTTGTAAATTTAATTTCAATACAAATTCATGTATTTTTCAAAAAACTAGTTTTTTTCGTAAATGTAATAGTTAATTTTATTTTTTTAACTATCAATTATTGTAACAAACTAGATTAACCATATTAGATAATATAAATTATTATAACTAAAAATATTTAATCCATTTATTCAAACTCAATTCATATAATCCTAGAATTTTATATAAAATTAATCTCACAGACACAATGAGAAAGCATGTCCTAAAAGAGAAAATTCTCAAAAAATTAAAAAGTTTTTATATCACATTTCAAAGTGAAATTTATAAAAATGACCTAAGTTGAATTAATATATGTGTAATATAATTAATTATACTATGTAAAAAATTTAGAAGATAATTTAACTTTATAAATATATAAGAAAAAAAGAAGTTTTAAATTAAAATTCATTATTTTTAACTATTCAAAAAAAATCAAACCTTTCCTGAAACAAAATCCCAGAAATTCATTCAATAGTAATTTTGATATTCATAATTCAAAAATAAGTTTTAATTTATCATATTAATTTTTCCAAAAGTTTAAAAAAATTAATTTTATCATGGTTCACAAAAATACATAAAATGTATCTTTTTAAGAAAATGGTATTTTCTGACATATAAAGACTTTATTAAAAATTAGTTTCCTATTTATTAATCTGTTTTCTTTATATAAAAAGAATAAAAATAATTTTTATAATAATTTTTATAATCATATTTCTATTTTCAGCATCTAGGATATTATGGTCATGTTTAAATAACTATAATATATCATGGTTTTTTTAAATTCAAAATTTACTTAAAATGCAAGCTATGAAAGTGTCGTGTGGAGTGTAAACATAACATGGTGTTGCGTGAAACAAAAACCATAAAGTAAATTTAATTTTTTTCAAAAAATAATTAATTCATTAAAATCCTATGGTGTTACATTCTACCCCAAATAAGATTTATTTTTTCCTCCAAATTCTTCACACTCATGCCAGAAAATGGGTACACTTATACCTTACCATATCATCATGTTCCCATGTAACTTCTTCAAATTAGTGGTTTCGAAACGAAACATTGACCAATTGAGTGGTCTTATTTCATCTAAATTTCTTTAAATAATTTATATTATCCATCAGTTGTTCCACATAATAATGATATAACTCCTATATTAGGACCTATGAGTTTAGAACATGTAAATGGTTAGGTATGTGCTTCCTCAGGGTAGATACATGGAACACATCATGGTCATGAGAGATATTGGTGGATATTCTATGTGACAATCTATAATCCCAAAATGATCAAGAATCTTAAAGGAACCAATATAACTAAGACATAGTTTCTATTTCTTATCAAATATCATAACCTTCTTCCATGGAGAGATTCTTAGTAACACCATGTCACAAAAATTAAATTCTAGATCACGATGATGATTTTAAAAAAAAAAATAACACTGAGCTTCCTTTATATTTTTCTTAATGGATCTAACCTTCTACAAAATTTCTTCAGCTATCTATTTTTCCAGAAACGTTTTTTCTTTAACCTCATTCAATAAATTTATATCTATATATTTAATTCCATCAAAGTCTCCATTAGTGTCCATCTAAAATATTGATTTAAAGCTATTGTTATAAGAAAACACAAGTAGAAGAATTTGTAGATTCCATCGACCATCGAAATCCAAATAACATGAGATAGAAATATCTTCTATGGATTGAATTTTTATTAATGATTGACCATCTATATGAGGATGATACACAGTGCTAAAATGAACTTGGTATCAAGAGAATACTGAATAATTCCGCAGAACACTAAGGTAAACCTCAAATCCTGATCGAACATAATGGAATTTGGTACTCCATGAAACCATACCACTTTCTTAATGAATATTCTGATAATTTGATCGCGAGATAAGTCTAATCTGATTATGATGAAGTGTTCTTACTCATTAGGTAGATTTACTACGACCTATATATAACTATTACATTTTTTTTATGGAGTCCAATGAAAAAATACATGAGAATGTCTCCCAATTTCTATTCTGTTAAATGAAATTGATGAAACATAGCTTTATAATTTTGTCTTCTATCCTTAACATGATGATATACCAAGCACTCAGATACAAACGTTGTGATATCTCTCTTTATTTCGTCCTACTAGAAGTATTATTTAAAATATCTATAAATCTTTGTACTTACTGGATTAAAATAGAAAGGAGAACTATGGAATTCCTATAAAAAATCCATCAAATATTGGATGGATAGAACACATACACATTTCTTGAACATTATCATTCCAACATGACCATGGTTAAGCTTTGGAACATTTCAAACATTCCTTTTATTACTAAATATTATTTTTCTGCCACTTTAATCCTCACATGTATAGCTGGTTGATCATTCAATTAATAAGGATAGGATTTTCCCATTTCTTCATGATTTCAAGATCTATCCTTTGAAAATCTAGAATGATTGGATCTTTTGTGATCCACATAATTGATAATCTTGCATGATCCTCTTGAAAATAACCATCAGCCACCTTGTTCCCTTTACTAGGGTGGTAATGTATTGTGTAGTCATAATCATTAATCATATCTAAAGATCTTCTTTAGTGCATATTCAACTCGTTCATTATGAATATATACTACAATCTTTTATGATGGGTATATATATAACACTGTTATTCATAATTATATTGCCTCTATATATTTAATGAAAAATTACAACAGATTACGACAAATCATACATTGTGTAATGTTACTCATTAACCATTTTGTAAAGGTTGGGGCTGAAGCCTCATTTAATTATTAAGTCAAAGCAAAGACCTCTTTTAACTGGGTAGAGGGAGACCCATTACATATCTTGAAGGCACAATGGTCTTGTAGCCCATTACATAGCCTGTGGGACCAATTTTTGGCCCTAAGGCCCATTCTATGAATAGTAACTTGAATGCTATAGTGCCCACTGCTGCTACAGTACCCTTCCGCCGCTATAGTATCCTGTCGTCGATACAGTACCCACCGATCAACAGTACCACCACTGCTACAGTACCACTACAGTACTACTACCGTACCTGTTCCCCATGGGTTTTTGAACCCCCATTTTTCATGTAGGTTTTGAACCCCCTTCTCCACTCTAGGGTATAATGCAGCACAAATGCACAGACTAAAATTCTTATTAGTTCCTTAAATTTTTTCCCATATTCATCTATCTATTGGAACTTATCTCTGTTACATGGCATCTTGGTCAAAGGATTGTATAGTCCAAATAAATTCTCCATAGACCATCGATAATACCTAGAAAAACCAAGAAAATTAAGGATCTTAGTCCCCATTGTTGGTTTGACCGAACAATCAATAGCCTCCATATTTGATGGACCTACTAATATACCTTCTATTTAGATTACATAACATAAAAATGTATCCTTTTACAGCCAAAATTCACAATTTATAATTTTATCATATAATTTCTCCATTATTAGGGTTTTTAGTAAAATTACCATGTGATATTCGTGATCTGACTTATTGTTTGAGTATATAATCTATAAATATTACCACAAACCGATCAAGGTAATATATAATGACCCTATACATTAAATCCATAAAGATAGAAGGGCCATTAGTAAGACCAAAATGCATCACTATATATTCATAGTGTATATACCTTACATGAAATATTTTCTTGAGTATATAATCATTCTAAAACCCCAATTGATTATATCCAAAACAAATGTCAATCATGAAAAATTACTGAGCTTTGAAAAGTTGATCAAACGGGTCATCAATATAGGGTAGGGGATACTTGTTATTGATCATTATCTTGTTCATGAACTGAAAATCAGTACATAGTCTCACAGATCGCTCTTTATTTTTAAGAAAAAGAATATGTTCACCCCAAGGTGACACGCATGTATGAATTAATCCCATTTCAAGGTTATCCATACTTGATTCGTTAATTCGTTTATGTCAATTAGGTCGATTCTATAGGGAGTCACTAAAATTGGTCTAAAACAATGTATGAGTCCTTTTGAAAACACATCATCACATTTTAGTGGAAGACATGAAAATTCTTCTTGAAAGGCAACAAAATGACCCCAAAAATAGGTATATCATCGATATCTAGTTTCTCCCTAAAAATAAAATATAAAAGCCCCTTCTGAATGTGAATTTAGTCTAATACAATGGATGTGATCTCTATAGATTTTTATTCTTATCATCATAATGATTTATGATAATTGGTTGTTTTAGAATACCAAATGTGACCAACCATCCTTGATAACTGATGTGGGTTTTATTTAAATAAATTTCATCCATTCCTAAGATAATATCAAATTCAACCGTAAGTAGAATTAACATATTGGAAGGAAGAACATTCCCATCAACATCAAATGGTGATGAATCAAATAGTTGGGCTGAAATCATCATACCATTAGGGGTTTTATCTACTAATTCTATATATAAACATTTGGGTGTCATCTTGATACCCATAAATGTTTTTGAGATATGTAATATCAGGAAGATAAAGATTCAAATATGACATTAATGGTTTTAGAGTGTATGGTAGGTGTACTTTTCACCACGTAATTATTTCACCCCTCATCAGAAATAGCGATCATGTGAGATTTATCCTTATCCATCAGCTTAAGAGGTTACTGAAATTCATTATCATCATCAGACCGTTGTTTTGTGAATTGGTTAGCATAATTCCTATTTTATGTATACTTGATGCACTAAAGTTGTGGAGATTCTTTATATGTAGATTTCTCTTTATTCCCATTGTTAACTAACATCTCCTAGTAATTTAGAAATCCATTTCCTGATGGCCTTCCATTCCACACAAACAACATCCAGTTGTCCCCTTTCTACAATCTCCTCCTTTTTTCATATTTTCAGAATAAATGAAATCTCATATTATTTCCTCTTTTATTTTTAGATTTTCTTTTGAAATCCATCTTCATTTTCTTGGAAAAACCGTGAGATTGATACATAACTCCAACTTCAATTTCTTCCTTGATATCACCTCAAAAAAACCCTTCCTAGATGGTAATGTTTCTCATTCTAATTCCCTTAAAAGACTTGTTTTTAATCCATTGAAGAAATGATCAACCATCTATTCAACTTGTATGATAATACCAGAAGAATACTCTATAAGTATTATTAACTTTTCCTTGTAGGTACCAATAGATTCCCCATCATTTTTCGTTAACTCATGTAACACTTACATATTTATATGGAGAGTATAGGGAATGTAATTATTGAAATATATGTTCTACATCTTATACCAATCAATGCAATCAATTTCAACTTGCTTCCTCGTATTCTTGGTAAGTTTCCACCATTGATTCGATTCATAGACATCCAAAATGACTTTTCGTGTTCCATACACCAAATAATGGAATATAAGTTTTCAAATATACTGATCGACTTTTTCAGAAACTAGTGGATTAGATGACCAACTAAAAGAAGGTGAATTCCTCCTCATGAAGGACTCAACATAATGTTGTTCCCTTCCTTTCTCATTTGGAATTTCAACATGATTCATAGATTCAGAAAGTTATGTGAGTATAAAATTTAGATTTTTCATTTCAACAACCATAACATGTTTATTATTAAGATTATAATCATTACATTGTCTATTGTTCTCAGTATTACTATGGTTTCTTCGGGTTCCAACCATTGACTATAACTAGAAAATCATAGAGTAAGAAACAATAATCATAGAAGGGAACCACATAATCAAGAAAAATCACTTATAGGATGTATAAATTAGGACACCGTCTTTTTAATATATAACACCATAGGTTTATCCTAGGTTATAAATAGTCAAGTTCTATTTAAATCCACCATAATGGTTTATAAATAGTTTATGAATTTTCAAAGAATATCCCCAGGGAGTATCAAACTAGGTGTGTGGCTTGACCTATTTTCATGCATCGGTTCCCGATCAAGTCTATCCCAATAGAGGGTTTTGTGGGTGGTTAACTTTATGTACATATATTCCAAATCCACATCCAGTTGTTTTATCCATAAAGGGATGTAATTTATTAAAACACACTTTATATCCATTTCCAAAATTCTAGGACATTTGACTAGACATTGTCTCATCCTTAGACTTGTCTTTAGGGATCTCACTATGGATTACTCATCCTAGATTCCAAATTTTAACTAAAAAAATACTCTAATACAAACTATAGTGACCCAGACCTGACATACATCGATATTACATCATTTTTTATGAATATTAATTAAATTTCATAAACACACACTTAGGTACTATAATAGTTTAGTGTATTTGGAAACATGAAAACATAAACATCGGTCTTTAAGTGAGATATTTCATCTCTGAATACATTGTTCACAACTAAAAACTATATTAGAAATATCATACATAATACACTTTTCATATCCTAGTGAAAGGAAACATAATAAAGGGTGAGATCAGATACTCAATAAGGGTAAAAAATGGAGATATGTAAGCACAACATGATAATAATGGTATGAGAACATGAGCATGACATTAGAAAATCATACCAATCATTTCAAAGATTAAAATAAGGAATCATGGAATAATTATTGATTGTTCATAATACACGAATCATATGGTAATCAAAGAGTATGATCCATAAGACTATAACATGCAATAAGGCATAAATTTTTTGGAATACACATAATCATAGAAATTCATTTCCATATTGGTCAAGTATCATTTCCAATCTCATCATAATAGACAAATTACATTACTATACTAAGATCACATTATATTCCATCCATGTAATACTATACTAGGATCACTCCCCATTCTTGCCATTACTTACATTACCTAAATCACTCCCTATTTCAACCATGCCATCTATGTCTATCTCATGAGATATATAAATCATTACCCAATGAATTGGAGAGAGATATAGTCCTCACCTATCTTATAATGAAACACATATTAATGTGTTCCATAAGATCATAAACATTCATCATATCATAATGCCTGAAATGATATGGGTATATAAAATATTTCATCAAATTAAAACATGTGGCAGACGTATATGTATCATAATCATTATACAATAAATCATGGAAAATGTAACAACCCGAACATTTGAATAATATTTGTTTCCTAAAATTGAGTGTTATTTCATTTTATACTTCAAAAAACTATATCATTTTATTAATTAAGTGATATAGTTGGGTGTCGACTGTTATATGACCATTGGAAACTAAACTCTTAAACATACAATTGTTGTTTATAAATTCAAGTGATCTTGGTTAATTAATATAGAAAGAAGAGTTGATGGCCTCATCAAGTTGACTCAGTGTAACAGCCCGAGATTTTATGAAAAATATTCTTTTTATTTCACTAATGTCTTGTGTTGTACGCTACACCAAAAGGATCTTGCACAACACGCATCCTTGTCTTGACTTGCATTACACGCAATCGCGACCTTCCTCGATAGCGTGTGTAATACGCAATACCGAGTTTCACTAAACAACGATGTGCTATTAAAATATTATTAAAACTAGCCGTTATGAATAGTAATAACCACTTTTTAAAATTCTGTAAATCTTATTTTTCAAAATGAACTTCATTCTTGGATTCGGAGTATCGAATTTAGCCTAAGGTGAAATTTTGGTACTTTTCGGATAACTTTCATATTCTGATGAATAGTGAAAATTACTAAATTATAATTAAAAACAACTTTTTTAATCAAAATAATTAATAGTGATAAATTATTAATTTGAGTGGTTTTAAAGTATATTTAGAATATATTTTTACAATTTAATACAATGTTGGTCATTGGTTGTAATTTCACATTTAAACCAGACATAATCAAGTGTCAATCTTTTGATATATATTGTTTCCTAAAAACACGCTATTTATTTTAACAGCAGGATTTAATTATAAAATTAATTAATGCAACTTCTATGTTATGAATTTCGTAAAATAGATTTCATTTTTGAATTCGGAATATGAAATATAGCTTAGGATGAAATTTTGGCATTGTTCTGAAAAACATCAATTTTTGATGAATAGTGAAACTACTAAGTGGTAGTTAAAAAAACTGAATTTTTCATAAAACTTAATTTTGCCGCTTCTGTGAATGGAATTTCGAAAATCCGAGAGACACGGTTAATATCAAGGACTAAAATGTGGTTCAATGAGATGAAAATAATTTTTTGGTGAATAGTAACTTTTTACTTTTTTTACCGCGGTTAATAGTAAATAGGGTAACTAAGGGTAAATATGATATTAATATTACCCTAACACATGTCCTAATTCTATTGGACAAGTGTAATTCGACCAAAAACAAACTTAGGAATAATATATGACCATTTAGGCCCACTTGGATTAGATTAGGACATTTATTATTAATTTATTTAAAGAAGGGTTAAAATAGTTAAAATCAATGTTTAATAAGTAAATCATTTTTAATATGGGGTTATACATAAGATAAATTCGATTGTAAATATTCATTAGAAAGATAAAAAGATTTCCTACATGATGGTATTTTATTTGTAATTTTTAGACATCAAATAGTTTAATTTATTTATGACACAACAATGATGCAGTAATTATCTTATTAATGAAATATTGACATAATTGATGTTATAAACACCAAAATAAATGTAATTTGAGATTTTTTATGAATTCCACTAATTTTATAGGTTACTATGATATATTAATGTTGATTTAATCAACCGGGTTCGAACATTTAATTCTGTTATGACTTTCACAAAAATCATATATCAAATAGTGTCAAAATTGACAAAAAATAGTTTTTAAATCAAATATTATATTATTAATTGTTATTGTATTCCTAAAAATCTAAGGATCGTCCAAATGACTTAGATAAGGATATATATATTAATAATAAACAATTTGGGGTTCTTTTGGCATGTTATAGTAAGTTTATTAACCATATAGTGAAAGAAAACAAAAAGTCATGGTAAAAGTTAAATTATTTAACTTAGAGTTAAATCTAATTGATAAGGTTAAAATAATATCCTAAACTTGTCTAAATTCTATTGGTTGATAGGATTTCGACCCATCCCCACTTTAGCTTCAAAATAAGACCCTTTGGAACCCTTATAAACCGATTTTGACTTTAATATAAAATAATATTTTGAGATATTCCTAAGGTGCCCCTCTCCTCCCCTATAAAAGGACACCTCCTCCCCCTCCTCCTCACACCAATTTGAGCACTCAAGCTCGGCCAACCCCTGCCAAAATCTCTTCTCCACTTCCCTAGAAACATCCTAGAGGTTCTGGTCTTCCTCAAAGACCAATTTTAGTGCCCTAAGAGGAGGTCTCAAAGAGGCGCTTCAAAGAAGAGGTAATTACTGTTACCAATTATTTCATCTTTATTTCTTCTTCCACTACTTCTTCTTAGGTTGTTTCATTATGAAGTAATAACATCAGTATCACTCATATACTGATATGTTATTATAAGTATGAAACAACCCTATTTCACTATCTATCCATCCTACGGAAAAAGAAATCACCGCGCGTGCGTACGTACGGAATACCGTCTCCACGCCGTGGTGTAATCTATTTTCCACCACCACCTTACATGGATGGGTATAATGGTGTAAAGAATAACTATACATAGTTATTACAACATCATATTGATTCTGATATATTGTATAATCCACTTCAATTCAGTTCAATATTTATGGAAATGATATCATCGCTCGTGCGTACGTACGGACTACCGTCTCCACGACGCGATGAGATTCATTCTCCATGTTAACCATTTAAGAATGATTATAAAGTATATATAAGAAATAATAATTAAATATATGACATTATAAAGCTACTGGATTTATGTATATATATATATATGTATGTCATCTACTTACTTCCATTTCAAGACAATAAGGAAAGTAAAACAGCGTTCATGCGTACGTACAGACTACCGTCTCCATGAACGGTGTTTTTCATTATCTATCTATTATATATATATATATATATACTGAATATATATGATATATAAATAATATTTTATATTCTGTAAGTAAGTAAATCATGATATAAGTAATAATGATGTCAAGAACAACAAGTCAAAACACCTACGATAAATGAAACGATTTTACCCAAAATGCTTCTTTAACATGGAATTTACAAAAGAACGGGTAATATAATGTCATAAGTGAACCATATATGATATCATAACAATGAATATGATTCTGGAATAAGTCAATAACATGATTTAAATCATTATACAGGAGGTTCGGACACTTACAAAGCAAGTCGGACATAAGGTAAGGGAAAATATCACAATCTCACTTTTATCTGAGATTGTTTTTACTTTGGTAATTACTGGGGTGTATTTTATCATCCACATCCATGTTTCCTCAATATGTAATATTTTTTCCATCCACTTACAATAGTTTAAATCCAATTTTACCCTTAGGTGAGTTTTTAGTAAAGAATATGAAAGGAATCTTTTGTCGTACGAGGTACTTTTTGACTTTTCCGACAAAAGTACGAAGAATGTTTTTTTTAACTTATACGGCATGAATGGATTTTTAAAAAATTATTTCAAAGAAGCTTCCTTTAAAAGTTTTCAAGTTTATTTTTAATCAAATTATTTTATTTTAAAGTTATATGACATGTTAGGAAAGGAAAAAATGTTTTTGAAGAAGAAAGGATATTTTCCTCAAGAATGAAGTTCAAGTGTTTTATCAAAATTATTTTCTATATAAGATAATAAAGGGTTCTGTTTTATCCCTATTATTAAATTGATTTGTTCATGTTGTGATGGAATTATTTTTATGAATTCCTTTATCTTATATGAATTGATTTATGATGTCATGATGTTTCAAGAATCCCATTTTTGTTACATGTGTTATGCGATGATGTATGTTTTATGATTATGTGGCACACATATGAAAGGATTCATTATAAGATGGGTGGGACCTATATCTCCCTCAAATGCATTGGGTAAAGATTTTATATCTCATGAGATAGACATGGCTGGAACGGAAGGTTATTTCGGTTCAGTGATACAGGACTGAAACGAGGAGTGAACTCGGTTCAGAAAGGGACTTTGTCCACTAAGATAGTCTTGGAAATGAGTCATGACTAACAAGAAATGATTTTCCATGATTATGTGTGCAGGCCACAAAGTTTCAAGTTTTATGTTACGGTTATGGGGATCTCATTTTCACTTCTATGATATATTCCATGTTAAGATATTATGATCTCTTTTGCAGGTTTTGATTTTCAAAAAGATATGATATGATTTTTATTTCCTTTATTTACTCTTACTGAGCATTTGAGCTCACCCTTTTATGTTTTCTTTTCCCCAGGATATAAAGAAAGGTTTTAGGTAAAAAAAAAGAAGATCTTTATGGGAGATGTTGAAGATCTTTCACCACGATTAGAAGATTTTATTCCGAGTTTCCAAAGACACTAAACTATTACGATCCTTGTGTGTGTGTTTTTGTTATGTACTAAGTATTCCGCAAAAGTAATGTAATGTCAATGTATGTCAAGCTTCGGGTCTCTACAGTTGGTATCAGAGGAAAGGTTTAGTCAACCTTTGGAAACTAGGATGCGAAAACGTTAGTGAGATCCCTAGAGATATTTCTAAGGTATGTCTAGGGATGCCCCTAAGGATAAGTATACGTATAGGATATAGTCCTAGAACTATGGTAACGATATTAGATTAAACCAAAGATGATAGATATTTAAGTTACTCCCCCTTTATTATGATTTTGCATCTAACACTATTCTGTTTGGGTTTTAGAAAATGGCTGGAAACAAGATGATTCACAATAATGGAGGATATGATGGACAATGGAATGATATTCTTCATGAGCAACCAAATGAAATGGGATTTGGATGTCCAAACATCATTATTATGCCGAATCAGCAATCTCACAATATGATCAATAAAGTAAAATTTGGTAAGTTTCCTGACTCGACTAATAAGAGAAAGATGGAGTTTCATGATGATCATAGAGGAAAGAAAGTTCATTTTCCCCTATGTAATTCATGTGGGAAGAGGCATCAAGGAGAATGTTTCAAAGGAACAGGAAGATGCTTTGGGTGTGGAAAAGAAGGACACAAAGCAAGTAAGTGCAAAGGAAAAGGTTCAGTTAACACCATGGATGAGGATAATGGTATTGCTACGACATCAAAAATGGTTAAGTGTTTTAAATGTGGAATGTATGGGCATTATGCAAACCAATGTCCTAAGGGAAAGACTCATGAAGAGAATCAGTATGGCCGTATGGGTAGTATTTATGTGGATGATGATGAAGAGACTACAAATGATATGTGAGATGAAAGAATTGATGAAGCTCGGTTAATGGTTTAAGAATGTAGTGGAATGATTACATGTTTATCATGTGTAATGTTGTATAAGTAATCTCATGGTACTATGGAATAAAGAGACATGTAAGGATTGTTACATTGTTGTCTGATTAATGTTACCAGTAACCATGAAAGGTTATTCAGATACTTTTGGAAAGTAGATGATAAGTGCATAATGAAAGGATAAGAAGATAATGAGATGTTTGATTGTATTCATGAGCTCATGATTGATATAAGGACTGAGTGATATCATGGTTTGAGTATAAATAATTTTGAGGATTTTGGTATGTGTAAAGTGTTAACTTTTAACTGCATTCAAGTTTTCACTAAGGTTCAATGGGTATTCAAGAGTATACATGATTAAGGACTTTGAATGTTTGGAATGTGACCAACAAAACATATCTTATGATATATGGGGATCAACGATGATATTAAATCTCTGGTAATTGTTTTCACTATGTTATGAGAGTGGACTGCAGTATTATGGATAAGCCTAAATATTGGAATGGATTGTGTTGGACGTAAGTTAGTATTGTTTAAGGATAGAAATTTTTTTTCGATATTATTGACGGGATGTTATAGTAATATAGTTTTGGAAAAAGGACAACCTGCAGGACGGGCGACAACCAATCGCTTCGGACAAGGCTGTAGGAATCGAACCCACAACCGAAGTGTGACTGGCCTTTATCGCCTACCACTGGCCTACAGGAAGTCCCTGTTTAGTAGAAACTAGTTTTATTATATTAAGCAGTATGATATATGAAGTATAAGTCCATTTTAGGAACCATATATGATTAATCTCACTATAGATCGACTTATGCATATAATTTTTGCTAACCTTTTGTTTGAGACAGATGGAATGACCCGTCGTTCTATCACATAATCTGCTAACACTTCACGAATAACAAATTCAACTTCATTTATTTAAGAGATGAAGTGGAAATTGTTCAAGACACGAACAACAGTGAGATTGTACCAAAATAAATTAAGTATTTATTCTAATTCAAATTTTCAACTTCAGGGAAATGATCTTGAAAACCAAAAATGTTGTCCTAGTGATCTTATACCTGATGAATCAGATGGTACCTTATATCATCACAAATCTATGGATTTGTGATTACTGGATTTTCCATAGCCATGTTCTCTACCACTCTCCATTAGAACATGATGGTTAGATTTCTCTTCCATATCCATATTTTTACCTATGTGGAAACCCAGCGATTAGTTTATTTGGGTAATCGTTACATTTCATACTTTAGTTTTTAAAGCCAAGTTTTGGTATTCCTTTTTACGATGTGGGATTCTATTAAAGAAACTTTAGAATAGTAAACCATTTATAACCCCGACGAATTTCGAGGGCGAAATTCATTTTAAGGGGGGTAGAATGTAACAGACCGAGATTTTATGAAAAATATTCTTTTTATTTCACTAATGTCTTGTGTTGTACGCTACACCAAAAGGATCTTGCACAACACGCATCCTTGTCTTGCCTTGCATTACACGCAATCACGACCTTCCTCGATAGCGTGTGTAATACGCAATACCGAGTTTCACTAAACAATGATGTGCTATTAAAATATTATTAAAACTAGCCGTTATGAATAGTAATGACCACTTTTTAAAATTCTGTAAATCTTATTTTTCAAAATGAACTTCATTCTTGGATTCGGAGTATCGAATTTAGCCTAAGGTGAAATTTTGGTACTTTTCGGATAACTTTCATATTCTGATGAATAGTGAAAATTACTAAATTATAATTAAAAACAACTTTTTTAATCAAAATAATTAATAGTGATAAATTATTAATTTGAGTGGTTTTAAAGTATATTTAGAATATATTTTTACAATTTAATACAATGTTGGTCATTGGTTGTAATTTCACATTTAAACCAGACATAATCAAGTGTCAATCTTTTGATATATATTGTTTCCTAAAAACACGCTATTTATTTTAACAGCAGGATTTAATTATAAAATTAATTAATGCAACTTCTATGTTATGAATTTGGTAAAATAGATTTCATTTTTGAATTCGGAATATGAAATATAGCTTAGGATGAAATTTTGGCATTGTTCTGAAAAACATCAATTTTTGATGAATAGTGAAACTACTAAGTGGTAGTTAAAAAAACTGAATTTTTCATAAAACTTAATTTTGCCACTTCTGTGAATGGAATTTCGAAAATCCGAGAGACACGGTTAATATCAAGGACTAAAATGTGGTTCAATGAGATGAAAATAATTTTTTGGTGAATAGTAACTTTTTACTTTTTTTTACCGCGGTTAATAGTAAATAGGGTAACTAAGGGTAAATATGATATTAATATTACCCTATCACATGTCCTAATTCTATTGGACAAGTGTAATTCGACCAAAAACAAACTTAGGAATAATATATGACCATTTAGGCCCACTTGGATTAGATTAGGACATTTATTATTAATTTATTTAAAGAATGGTTAAAATAGTTAAAATCAAAGTTTAATAAGTAAATCATTTTTAATATGGGGTTATACATAAGATAAATTCGATTGTAAATATTCATTAGAAAGATAAAAAGATTTCCTAAATGATGGTATTTTATTTGTAATTTTTAGACATCAAATAGTTTAATATATTTATGACACAACAATGATGCAGTAATTATCTTATTAATGAAATATTGACATAATTGATGTTATAAACACCAAAATAAATGTAATTTGAGATTTTTTATGAATTACACTAATTTTATAGGTTACTATGATATATTAAGGTTGATTTAATCAACTGGGTTTGAACATTTAATTCTGTTATGACTTTCACAAAAATCATATATCAAATAGTGTCAAAATTGACACAAAATAGTTTTTAAATCAAATATTATATTATTAATTGTTATTGTATTCCTAAAAATCTAAGGTTCGGCCAAATGACTTAGATAAGGATATATATATTAATAATAAACAATTTGGGGTTCGTTTGGCATGTTATAGTAAGTGTATTAACCATATAGTGAAAGAAAACAAAAAGGCATGGTAAAAGTTAAATTATTTAACTTAGAGTTAAATCTAATTGATAAGGTTAAAATAATATCCTAAACTTGTCTAAATTCTATTGGTTGATAGAATTTCGACCCATCCCCACTTTAGCTTCTAAATAAGACCCTTTGGAACCCTTATAAACCGATTTTGACTTTAATATAATATAATATTTTGAGATATTCCTAAGGTGCCCCTCTCCTCCCCTATAAAAGGACACCTCCTCCCCCTCCTCCTCACACCAATTTGAGCACTCAAGCTCGGCCAACCCCTGCCAAAATATCCTCTCCACTTCCCTAGAAACATCCTAGAGGTTCTGGTCTTCCTCAAAGACCAATTTTAGTGCCCTAAGAGGAGGTCTCAAAGAGGCGCTTCAAAGAAGAGGTAATTACCGTTACCAATTATTTCATCTTTATTTCTTCTTCCACTTCTTCTTCAAGGGTTGTTTCATTATGAAGTAATAACATCAGTATCACTCATATACTGATATGTTATTATAAGTATGAAACAACCCTATTTCACTATCTATCCATCCTACGGAAAAAGAAATCACCGCGCCTGCGTACGTACGGAATATCGTCTCCACGCCGTGGTGTAATCTATTTTCCACCACCACCTTACATGGATGGGTATAATGGTGTAAAGAATAACTATACATAGTTATTACAACATCATATTGATTCTGATATATTGTATAATCCACTTCAATTCAGTTCAATATTTATGGAAATGATATCATCGCTCGTGCGTACGTACGGACTACCGTCTCCACGACGCGATGAGATTCATTCTCCATGTTAACCATTTAAGAATGATTATAAAGTATATATAAGAAATAATAATGAAATATATGACATTATAAAGCTACTGGATTTATGTATATATATATATATGTATGTCATCTACTTACTTCCATTTCAAGACAATAAGGAAAGTAAAACAGCGTTCATGCGTACGTACGGACTACCGTCTCCATGAACGGTGTTTTTCATTATCTATCTATTATATATATATATATACTGTATATATATGATATATAAATCATATTTTATATTCTGGAAGTAAGTAAATCATGATATAAGTAATAATTTTGTCAAGAACAACAAGTCAAAACACATACGATAAATGAAACGATTTTACCCAAAATGCTTCTTTAACATGGAATTTACAAAAGAACGGGTAATATAATGTCATAAGTGAACCATATATGATATCATAACAATGAATATGATTCTGGAATAAGTCAATAACATGATTTAAATCATTATACAGGAGGTTCAGACACTTACAAAGCAAGTCGGACATAAGGTAAGGGAAAATATCACAATCTCACTTTTATCTGAGATTGTTTTTACTTTGGTAATTACTGGGGTGTATTTTATCATCCACATCCATGTTTCCTCAATATGTAATATTTTTTCCATCCACTTACAATAGTTTAAATCCAATTTTACCCTTAGGTGAGTTTTTAGTAAAGAATATGAAAGGAATCTTTTGTCATACGAGGTACTTTTTGACTTTTCCGACAAAAGTACGAAGAATGTTTTTTTTAACTTATACGGCATGAATGGATTTTTAAAAAATTATTTCAATGAAGCTTCCTTTAAAAGTTTTCAAGTTTATTTTTAATCAAATTATTTTATTTTAAAGTTATATGACATGTTAGGAAAGGAAAAAATGTTTTTGAAGAAGAAAGGATATTTTCCTCAAGAATGAAGTTCAAGTGTTTTATCAAAATTATTTTCTATCTAAGATAATAAAGGGTTCTGTTTTATCCCTATTATTAAATTGATTTGTTCATGTTGTGATGGAATTATTTTTATGAATTCCTTTATCTTATATGAATTTATTTATGATGTCATGATGTTTCAAGAATCCCATTTTTGTTACATGTGTTATGCGATGATGTATGTTTTATGATTATGTGGCACACATAAGAAAGGATTCATTATAAGATGGGTGGGACCTATATCTCCCTCCAATGCATTGGGTAAAGATTTTATATCTCATGAGATAGACATGGCTGGAACGGAAGGTTATTTCGGTTCAGTGATACAGGACTGAAACGAGGAGTGAACTCGGTTCAGAAAGGGACTTTGTCCACTAAGATAGTCTTGGCAATGAGTCATGACTAACAAGAAATGATTTTCCATGATTATGTGTGCAGGCCACAAAGTTTCAAGTTTTATGTTACGATTATGGGGATCTCATTTTCACTTCTATGATATATTCCATGTTAAGATATTATGATCTCTTTTGCAGGTTTTGATTTTCAAAAAGATATGATATGATTTTTATTTGCTTTATTTACTCTTACTGAGCATTTGAGCTCACCCTTTTATGTTTTCTTTTCCCCAGGATATAAAGAAAGGTTTTAGGTAAAAAAAATAAGATCTTTATGGGAGATGTTGAAGATCTTTCACCACGATTAGAAGATTTTATTCCGAGTTTCCAAAGACACTAAACTATTACGATCCTTGTGTGTGTGTTTTTGTTATGTACTAAGTATTCCGCAAAAGTAATGTAATGTCAATGTACGTCAAGCTTCGGGTCTCTACACTCAGGCCATACGATTCCCATCTGTTAGAGCTTGGAAAGAAGGTATCATCCGTATGCTTATCTCTGGACCAAGCCCAAGCTGAGATTTAACATTTGAATCTTGAATAGAATCTCCTAATGGAGAAGTTAAAACTAATAGAAATCACCACTCGGGAAACGTTGTCTGAGCCACCCCAGGATTCTATCACTATACCACAACTTACACTTAGGTCCTATTTAAGTGTTATAAGGGGATATGTAATGAGGCCTTAGATACATTTTCTAATCCCTTGGTATAAATAAATGTTTATATCTTATTATGGTAAAATATTTGATTTTCTAATGTCTGGAAAAATATAGGATGAATATTATTGATGAATTTTGGAAAAGGGTGTTTTAAAATATTCATTTAAACTTTAATTAATTCATGATGTGAAAAGATTTTCCAAAAATGGTCTTCTACAGTTGTGATCAGTAATAAATTTAGAGTCTAATAAGAACCACATGATTTTTAGTAAATAGTAAAGTATGAATAGTAACATACCCTTATGAGTTGTATTGAATAGTAAATCAGCCAAAAGAAATAGAAACTCCACCCATGATTGTATAAATACAATTAAGACATCGTTAATGTGAAAAAACGATCATAGTATATGTTTTGTTATTTGTATAGGTCATCAATATTTTATTTTAAATATTATAATTAATTTTTTAATTTAAATTAAAAAATTATTTTCATAACATGTAATCATAAATTGATAAATTATTGTCTTATGGTTATAGAATAATTTTATGGGACCTTTATTACGTTTTCAAGGTACTAAAAATAAGTTAGGGTTTTAGAGTGGTTTTTTGAATAAATAATGATTTTATTTAAAAATAAAATTAAAAATATTTAGACACTTATTTTCAAAAAATGGAATTCATTTTTGAATTCAATGCATCGATATTAGTTTAGGGTAAATTTATGAGATTTTTATAAAAATTTTTGTTTTTCGGTGAATAGGGAAAATATAGTTTTGAGTTTCGGGTGTTTAATGACATTATTAATGATGTAATAATGATTTAATAATTATGTAATCGTCTTGGTCGACTTGTGGGTAGTAATATTTTCTATGAGTTGTCCCAAGTGTCCAATACCCTGTGTAAATACCATGGTCAAGCCCATGGTTTTGCAAATACCACCGATGAGGTGTCCCTTGGAAATTAATTAAATATTCCATCACTTTTTATAGAAATAAAAATCCATTCCCTCAATTATTTCATTCCTAAATCCTCTTTAATTAAGTATTTTTCTGTTTACCTCCCAATGAGTCCTCCAAAGCTTCCCTCAACTCCCAAAGTTCCCAACCTTCATGCATTCGAAGTTACTCTTCAAGGTAAGGGAACCTTCCACCCTCCTCTTTTAGTCATGATTTCCTTTAGGTTATGTCTTCTTATTTCAGTATTCTTATTCCAGGGTTTGTTCTTATATATTCGTATTACTCCCCATTTCATGTCAAAATGATGAGAGGCCCTTTATTCTCTTATCAATTTATTTTCTGAATTTATATGTGACGTCGTTAGGCTGCCGGATTTTCGTAAAACAAATCACATTTTCTCTTTTCTTTCTAGTTTTATTTCCATTTGTTTTGTCATTGCACACCATTATCTTATTTATTTTTATTATTTAAATATACATTAAATGATTCATTCATTGATGGTATACCTTTGTCTCCTTTATTTTATTTTGTTTTCTAAACCCATGTTATATAGCTGTTATCCTGTAGAACTTTTCTCTCAAAACACCTCTCTCTTTTTCTCAAGAAATTGTCTTATTTTATTTATCTGAATACCCAAATATATTTTCATTTCTAGAGGTATTCATCAAGAAATAAAATTTTTCTATTTAATTCTGTATTTTACATACAAGAAACCCTCTTTCTTTTTCCAAGGGTTATAAGAGACATAACAATCATTTTTCTAATCACTTTTCAAACATCGCATTTTTTAAGTGAAACCCATTACTTTAACTCTCTATAGGTTATGTATGAAATTTTTTATTATGATCTATGTGCCTCACATGAAAATAAATACATATTAAGGGCCTTCCTTGATTGCACTCCAATGCATTGGGTAAGGAATTTAATCCCTGGAGATGATAATTTTTACGATACCTTGGTGAATAACCTTGGTAATTTTTATGACACCTTGGGTATGAACCTTGGTTATATGTTCATGAATATGTAAATTAAATTTTTTATCCACATATTCATGTTATGGTTCATGTTTTGTTCATTATTAAATTCCTCTACTTCTATTTCTCATGCCTTTATGTTTTTCATCACATTCTTATTGATATCACAAGTAAACTGATTCCCTCTCTTTATTTACTATGATTTATGCTCACCGTTTCTTTTGATGTATGTCTCTTGTTTAATAAATGTTGTAATTGTACATAGGATGAACTTTTCGAGAGTATTTTCAATGGGATTTAAAGTATTTTTTTATGTTTTCATGTATTTTGTTCCTAATTTCCAAGACACTAGACTTTAAAGGTCTTCTGTTTATAAAATGTAATGAAAAGTTATATTAAAAAGGATAGATACCATAGTTGTTATCAAAGGAATTTTAGTTATTTATAGAAATTAGGCTATGAAAACTTTATGAAAACCCCTATAGAAAATTTTAAATATATATATACTTACTGATATTTTTGTGCGTATTGAGTACGTGGTTTATCAAGCAAATACATCACTGCCTAGATATGAGCAGGTAG
Source organism: Viscum album (assembly GCA_963277665.1). NCBI lineage: Eukaryota > Viridiplantae > Streptophyta > Magnoliopsida > Santalales > Viscaceae > Viscum > Viscum album. Next base: position 216,475,100 of record OY728140.1, read on the forward strand.
AGGCGGCTTTGGAAAAGATGTACCTAGGAGTGAAAATTTTTATAAGGAGTTGTGGGAATGACCAAAGGTATCCTGGTACATGACAATGGTCCTTGCATCACTCTTAGGAATAACACTCCCGGGAGATATGTTTGGTTAATCATAATCTTTTTATGAGTCATTATGAAGGCATTATAGAGAAATGTAATTGTTTAAAGCATGATTTTTAAGACACAAAATCCTTTATATTTATAAGATTCATAAATTAAATAATCTTATCACTAATGTTTTATTATTTTAGAAAATTGTGGCCAATAGGTGGAACCGTGCAAATGGTGACTGCAATGGACCATGCGTTGAAGGCCCTCCGATGGAAGCTGGAATTGAAACATTCATGAAAATGATGAACCAACTATCTAAATTTATTGGAAATAACTTGAATCAAGCTCAGAGACTGATTTCACTGCAAAGGTAACACCTTTCGGTTTAATCCATTATGCGTCAATGGCCACTAAATTTTAGTGGATCTACTGACCCCTTCATTTCGGAACAGTGGATCGGCTTTATCGATGGGATCATTTTTATGCTCCATTATTCTGGACAAGATAAGGTTTCCTTGTCTATTTTTCTCTTACAGGGAGAAGTTGATCAGTGGTGGGAACCGATTAAAAACCCAAGGACCATAGTATAAGCTAAATCTTTGGAGTGGGAAGAGTTCAGAGGGATATTCTTCAATGAGTATTTCCCTCGATCGATGAGAACATGAATAGAGAAGGATTTTCTCGAGCTGAAGCAGAAGGATAATGAATCTATGGGAATATATGAGATAAAATTCACAAGGATTTCATTCTACACCTCTATCTTTTTAATGGATTCAAAAGTTAAGGATGATAGATTCTTCGGTGGATGAGACCTCATCTACAGAAGAATCTTTCCATCTGAGATTAGCATGGCTATGAGGAGATCATGTGAAGTGTGATGAAAGTATAACTAGAGTTTGGTGAGAGGCAATGGTATCATAAATCCAATGACAAGAAAATATCATTGGATCTATGCTTAGGGAGGAGATTCGATCAGGGAAGAGGAGGCAAGAAAGTAAAACATCCTGCATGTAATAAATGTGGGAAGAAGCATTCCGGGAACTACTTTCTCGGGAGAAGAAAGTGCTACAAGTGTGGTAGAGATAACCACGTTTCACAGAATAGTCATAGTGAGGTTAAGCCACAACATCCCAATACTAATGATAAGGCGAAGATGGTTCAAAACCTACCTAATTTCCAGTGCTATATGTGTAGAAAACTTGGGCACTTTTCCAAGCATTTCCCAAATCTAAGGGTAGTGGAGGGGAATCACCATCAGCCTTATCAACAGAAAAGAGAACAAGGTCGTACTTTCACAATCACTGTGGCTGAAGTTGAAGCAATAAATGATGTTGTGGTAGGTACTCATTTTTTTCTCTCAAATCTAGCAAGTACTTCATTTGATTCTGATTCTATGCATTCCTTTATTTCATCCAAGTTTTCAATGAATTTATAATGAACCCCCACTTTTCTAGAAGTTAATTTATCAGTCAAAACTATTGGTGTGATTATCCAAGCATCGTCAGTGTTTAGAAACTCTATTATTTACGTTAGTTAGCATAATGCTATCACAAATATAGTAGTCATTCCCATGCTGGAATTTGACATTATACAATGGATGGACTGTATCTCCAAGATTAATACTAAGATAAAATGCAGAAGCAAGAAAATATCAGCAGTCTTGGACAGAAAACCTACTGTTATCTTCCAAGGAGAAATATCTCAACCAAATATTTATCTTGAAGAACCTCTTATATCCTTATTTATGGAGTTGATCGGTGCAGATGAAGAATGAAATGAGAGTTTGAGGATAGAAAATGTCCGCATCATCGAGGATTATGTTGATGTATTTCATGAGGAGATACCCAAACCTCCCCCAAAAATAGAGGTAGAGTTCTCCATTGAACTCGTACATAGATCCCATCTGATATCAAAGACCCCATACAGAATCAAAAATGCAGAGCTGGAGAAGTAAAAGAAACAACTCGAATATCTTTTGGAGAAGGGTTTTATCCGACAGGGTGTGTCTCCTTGGGGAGCACAAGTTCTCTTTGTATAGAAAGGATGGATCGATGAAGATATGCATTGATTATAGAGAACTGAATACGATCATAGTGAAAAACAATACCCTATTCCAGGAATTAATGACTTATATGACCAATTTCGTCGGGCTCAATTCTTATCTAAGATTTATCTTCGATATGGTTATCATCAATTGACGGTGAAGAAATAAGATATTCTGAAAACTTCCTTCCAAAAAAGATATAGGCATTATGATTTTGTTGTTATGCCATTTATACTGACTAATAGACCTGATATTTTTATGGATTAGATGAATGGAGTATTTAAGGTCTACCTTGATAACTTTGTGGTAGTTTTTATTGATGATATTCTGATATATTCCAAAAGTCGTGAGGAGCTTGTGGATCATATACGGGTTATTTTTAAAACTCTACAGAAGGAGAGGCTTTTTGGGATGTTCATAAAAGGTAAATTCTGGTTACATAATGATTCTTTCTTAGGGAACATTATTACCAATGAAGGAATAACAAGTGACCCTGAAAAGGAAAATGTTGTAGTGGAGTAGCCTCATCCTACAACAATAAGTGAGAATCATAGTTTCCTTGGATTATTGGTATATTATTGGAGGTTTGGGAAAAACATTTCATGACTTTCTAATCCATTAACCAAGTTAACTCGAAAGGGGGTCAAGTTCATCTGGAAAAATGAGTGTGAGGAATGATTCCATGAGCTGATGAAGAGAATGGTTACTGTAACTATGTTAACTCTTCCCTAAATTGGAGAAGGATCATGTATGTCTAGTGATGAATCTCTAAAAGGGCTTGGGTGATTACTCATGAAAAATAAAAAAGTGAATTATTATGCATCTTGATAGTTGAAGACTCATGTGAAGAGCTATCCTATGCATGATCTGGAGCTGGTTGTGGTTGTTTTTTGCTCTGAAGATATGGAGGCACTATCTTTGTGGGGCGAAATGTGATATATACACAGACCATCAATGTTTGATGTATTTTTTTCACACAAAATTAATTGAACATGAGACAGAGGAGATGGTTGGAACATCTCAAAGACTATGATTGTTCAATTCATTATCATCTAGGAAGAGCAAACAGAGTCATTGATGCATTAAGCAAGAAATACCCAGTTGTTCTTTCCATGATAGGGATTCAAAGATATCCTTCGATCAATGACCTAGTAAAGTTGGACAAGGAAATTATAAGGGAATGGACATCATCAACCTTAACCCAAATTATTTCTCACTGTCATTACTAGAGAAGATCATGAAATTTCAGAAAGAAGATCCTATGTTATAGAAGAAGTTTGAGGCTGTAAATGATGGGAAGTTTCCTGAGTTCAATATTTTTCAAGAAGGTGGAATAAAATTCCATACCAAACTTTGTGTTCCATCTATTTCAAAAATAAAGAAGGATCTATTGGATGAACCACATAGCTTCACTTTCTCTATACATCCTAGAAGCGAAAAAATGTATAGGGACCTACGTGATCATTATTGGTGGGATAATATGAAAATGGAGATTTGTTGACTACAATTCAAGGTGCCTGGCATATCAGCATGTGAAGGCATAGCGACAACTTCCAAAAGGGATATTTTAACCACTACCCATACCATCATAGAAGTGGGATAATATCACTATGGACTTCATCACTGGTCTCCCGATAACTTTCAAAGGAAACAATGTGATATGGGTTATTATGGACCATCTCACTAAGACTACCTATTTTATCTCTATTTCAGAAGATTTTTCCCTTGATCAACTTTCCAAGATTTACATGAAGTAAGTGGTAAGGCTGCATGGAGTTCCTCTTTCTATCGTATCTGATCGTGATCCAAGGTTCACATAAATATTTTGGAGAAGTCTTCAACTTGCTCTGAGCACTGAATTGAATTTCAGAATGGCCTATCACCCCCAAACTGATGGAAAATATGAAAAGACTATTCAAACTGTCGAGGATATGCTATGAACATGCTTAATGGAATATATGGGGGATGGGATCGACATCTCTCGTTAATTGAGTTCTTTTACAGCAAAAACTTCCACTCGAGCATTCAAATGGCACCCGAGAAAGCACTATATGGTTAGAGTTGTATAAATCCTAATTTTTGGCATGAATATGGTTAGAGAAATCTTCATGGTCCTAATATTGTACAAGATATGGCAGAAAAAGTCAATGCCACCCAACAACACATTAGGCCTGATCAGATTCGGAAAAAGAGCATTGCCAATAACCATCGATGGGACATGGAGTTTGATTTTGGGGAAAATTGTTTCTTAGAATTTCACCTTAGATGATATTCTTGAGGTTTGGGAAGAGATGGAAGCTCATCCCTAGGTACATTTTCCCCAATGAAATCTTTGATAGCAATGGAGCAGTGGCCTATTGGCTTGAACTTCCACCAAATCTATCACATACATGATGATTTCCATGTATCCCTCTTTAAAAAGTACATACTTGTCCCTTCACATGAACTAAATCCAGAGGTGGTAGAACTAGAACATGGCCTCTCTTATGAGGAGAAACCGGTTGAGATCTTTGATCGTAGAGACAAGGTTCTATGCAACAAGACTATCCACCTTGTTAAGGTGTTGTAGAGGAACCACAAATGCGAAAAAGCCATGTGGGAACCAGAGGATTCTATGAAGTAGAAGTACCCACACGTTTTCTCTTCATTGAGTATGAGTTAATATTTCGGGGATACAATTTTGTAAGGGGGGAAGAATGTAAAGACCCAAACATTAGAATAATATTTCTTTCCTAAATTTGTGTGTCATTTCATTTTATACTCCACAAAACTATATCCTTTAATCAATGAAGTAGTACCATTGGGTTTGGACTTTTATATGACTTTTAGAAAAAACACTTAATTCTACAATTATTGTTTATTAATAGAAGTGATCTTGGTTAACTAATATAGAATGAATAGTTGATGGCCTCATCTATTAGACTCGGGTAGTACGAAGCCCAATGGTTAGATATTGGGATGGAGGAGACATCTCTGGGATTTGCTCTCGACCAATCCCAAGATGAGCTTCAATATATGAATCTTGAATGGAATCGCCTAAGGGAGACGTTAAAATTGATAGAATTCACCACTCAGGAAATGTTCTCTGATCTGCCTTAGGATTCTATCACCATAGAACACCTTACAGTTAGGTCATATGCATGTGTTATAAGGGGATATGCATTGAGGCCATAGATACCTTCTGTAATCCCTTGTTATAAAAAAATTGTTATTTCTTATTATGGTAAGATTTGTGATTTTCAAAGGTCTGGATAAATATAAGATGAATATAATTGATGAATTTTTGAAAAAGTGTATTTTAAAATATTAATGTAAACTTTTAGGAATTAATAATATGAAATGATTTTCAAAAAATGGTCTTCTACAGTTGTGATTAGTATAAAATTTAGAGTCTAATAAGATAAACTTGATTTTTAGTAAATAATAATGTATTAACAATAACAAACCCTTCTAAATTGTAATGAATATTAAATCAGCCATAAATGAAGAAACATTACCCATGATTGTATCAATACAATTTAGACATCTTAATTGTTAAAAAATGATCATAGTATATGTTTTTTAATTTTTTTAGTTCATCAATATTATATTTAAAATTTTATAATTAATTTAATAATTTAAAAGGAAAATTTATTTTCATAAAATGTAATCATAAATTGTTACTTTATTGTCTTATGGTTATAAGATAATTTTATGGGAACTTTATTACTTTTTCTAGGTATTATAAAATAAGTTATATATTTAGATTTTTTTTTGAATAAATAATTATTTTATTTAAAAAATAAATTTAAAATATTTAGAAAATTATTTTCAAAAAATGGAGTTCATTTTTGAATTCTGAGCATCGATATTAGTTTAGGATGAATTTGTGTGATTTTTATAAAATGTTTTGTTTTTTAGTGAATATAGAAAATAGAGTTTTGAGTTTCTGGTGTTTAATGAAATAATTAATGATGTAATAATTATGTAATCATTCTTTTCGACTTATGAATAGTAATATATACTATTAGGTGTTCCATGTGGCCAATTAAATTATCAAATACCATGGTCAAGACCATGGTTTTTTAAATACCACCAATGAGGTGTCCCTTGTAAATTAATTAAATATTCCCTCACTTTTCCTATAAATAACAAGACATTACCTCATTAATTTAATTCCAAAGTCCTCCTCAATGAATTTATAGTATTTTTACCTCCTAATGAGTCCTCCCAGGGTTCCCTCAAGCCCCCCAAGGTCCCACCAATCATGATTTCGAAGTTACTCTTCAAGGTAAGGGAACCTTTCATCCTCCTCTTTTTGTCATGATTTCCTTGAAGGTATGTCTTCCCTTTTCAATATTATTATGTAATGGTATGATATTATAAATTATTATTATCTTCCATTTCATGTAAAAATTATTATATACCCTTTATTCTCTCATCAATTTGTTTTCTAAATTTTTAAGTGACGTTGTTAGGCTGCCGAATATTCGTAAAAGAAATCTCATTTTATCTTTTCTTTTAGGTTTCATTTTCATGTGGTGTTTCATTCCATACGATGATATTATTTATTTTTATTATTTACCTATACTATAAATGATTCATTTATTTATTAGAAAACCTTGTCCCCTTTCTTTTTTTTGTTTTCTAAAACCGTGTTATAAAGCCGTTAGGCTCTAGAAATTTGGTCCCAAAATATCATTCTCTTTTTCTCAATAAATTCTCTTGTTTTATTTATCTGAATACCCATATATATTTTCAGTTTTAGAGGTTTTCACCAAGACATGAAATTGATATATTTGATTTTAGAATTGACATACAAGTAACTCTCTTTCATTTTCTAAGGGTTATAAAAGACAAAACAATCTTGTTTCTAAGAACTTTTAAAACATCACAATTTTGAAGTGAAACCCATTAATTTTACCCTCATAGGTTATTTATGACATGTTTGATTATGATATATGTGGCTCATATGAAAATAAATACAAATTAAGGGTGATCCCTGATAGTGCTCTAATGCATTGGGCAAAGAATTTAATCTCTAGAGATGAAACTTTTCACGATACCTTGGTGAATAACCTTGGTAATTGTTATGACAACTTGGGGATGAACCTTGGTTATATGTTCGTGAAAGTGTAAATTAAATGCTTTATCACCATATTCATGTTATTGTTCAAGTTCTTTTCATTTTTAAATGCCTCTACATTCATTGATCTTGTCTTTATTTTTTTCATCTTGTTCTTATTGATATCACAAGTAAACTAATTCTCTTTCTTTACATACTAGGATTTATGCACACCTTTTACTTGGATGTATGTCTCAATGTTTTGAGATGCAGTAGTTGTACATAAGATGAAATTTTCAAGGAGATTATAAATTTGATTTAAAAGATTGTTTTATGTTTTCAGGTATTTTTTTCCTGATTTCCAAGACACTTGATTTTAAAGGTCCTCTGTTTATAAAATGTAATGAAAAAATATGTTAAAAATAAGGGATTACATAGTTGGTATAAAAGGAAAGATTAGTTATTTATTCAAATTTAGTCTATGAAAACTATAGGAATAACCCTATAGAAAATTTGAAATATTGAAATACTTCTTGGTATTTTGGTGAGTATTGAGTAAGTGGTTTATCATGAAAATACATCCCAGTCTTGATATAAGTAGGTAGAGGGGGCTCTGGCATAGATGTACCTAGGAGTGAAACTTTGATAAGTAATTTTGGGCTTGACCCGGGGCATCCTGGTACACGACAACCGGCCTTACTTCACTCACAGTTACGACACTCCCAGGGGATATGATTGGTTAATCATAATCTTTTTATAAATAATTATGAATGATTTATAGTGAAATGTAATTGTTTAAACCATGATATTTTAAGTCATAAAATCCATTATATTTAAAAGATTCAGAAATGAAATAATATTATCACTATGGTTTTTTTCTTATTGAAAATGGAGGGAAATATGAGGAACCGTGCAAATGGTGACTGCAAGGGACTATGCGCTGACGGCCCTCTGATGGAAGCTGGAATGGAAAATTTCCTACAAATGATAAACCAACTGACTCATGTTATGAGAAATAACATGAATCAAATTATGAGACTGATATCATTGGGAGGGGAGAAAATTTCTATTGAATACTTTATGCATCAACAACCACCAAACTTCATTGGATCTACTAGCCCATTGATTTTTGTATAGTGGATCAGCTCAATCGATAGTATATTGGCCATGCTCCTCTGTTCTGAATAGGAGAAGGCTTCCTTGGCAATTTATTGCTTAGAGGTTGAAGTTTTTCAGTGGTGGGGGTGATTAAAAACACAAGGCCAAGAGTGTATGTTGAACCTATGGAGTGGGAAGAGTTCAAAGGGATATTCTTCAACAAGTATTTCCCTCGATCGATGATAAAAATAATGGACAAGGAGTATCTCGAGATGAAGCAAAAGTAGAAGAATCTATGGGAATCTAGGAGATAAACTTCACATGTCTTTCTCGTTACACCTCTATAATTGTCAGGGATCCAAATGGTAAGGTTGATAGATTCTTCAGTTGCATGAGACATCATCTGTAGAAGAATCTAGCCAACTGAGATTATGATAGCTATGAGGGATCATGATATGTCTGATGAAAGTTGAACATGTGTTTGGTGAGATTCAATGGTCTCATAAATCAAATTATAAGAAAAGATTTATGGAGCCATGCATAGGGAGGATTATCGATCAGGGATGAGGAGGAAAGAAAGTATAACATCCCACATGTAATAAATGGGGGAAGAAGCATCCGGGGAACTGCCTTCTTAGGAGAAGGATGTGCTACAAGCATGGTAGAGATGGCCACATTGCACATAATTGTTGTACTGAGGTAAAGCCACAACTTCCCAACACTAACGACAAGGGGAAGATGGTGTAGGCCCAACCTCGTGTCCAATGCTATAAGTGTAGAAAAATTGAGCACTTTTCTGATCATTATCCAAATCTGAGGGGAGTAGAGGGGAATCCACTTCTTCCTTAGTAGCAGAAAAGGGAACAAGGACATACTTTTTCAATCACTACAGCTGAAGTCAATGTGCCAAATTATGTGGTGGAAGGTACTCTTGGTGTTCTCTCAAAGCCAACATGTACATTGTTTGATTCTGGTTCCATGCATTCCTTTATTTCCTCAAAGTTTGCAATGAATTTAGAATTAAACCTTGATTTTATAAAAGTAGAGTTATTTGTAAAGACTCTTGGAGAGATTAACCAAGCATCTTCAGTGTTTTGAAACTATAGTATTCACTTTAGTGAGCACAATATTATCGCGAATCCAATAACAATTATCATACTAGAATTCGACATTATACATGGGATGGACTTGATCTCTAGGTATAATTCTATGATCAAATACAGAAGCAAGGAAATATCCGAAGTATTGAATGGATAACCTACAGTAATCATCCAAGGAGAGATATCTCAACCTGATCTTTGTCTAAAATAACCTCCTATATCCTTATTTATGGAGTTTATTGGTGAATAATAAGAATGAAATGAGATTTTGAGGATATAAAATGACCTCATCATCCCGGAATACATTGACGTATTTCCTGAGGAGTTACCCGGACCTCCCCCAGAATGGGAGGTAGAGTTCCCTATTGAACACATACCTGGATCCCATCCGATATCAAAGACCCCATATAGGATGGAAAATGTGGAGCTGGATGAGTTAAAGAAACAAGTACTAGATCGCTGGAGAAGGGTTTTATCTGACCGCGTGTGTCTCCTTGGGGAGCACCAGTTCCCTTTATGAAGAAGAGGGATGGATCGATGTGGATATGCATTTGCTATAGTGAGCTAACTTTGATCAGGGTGAAGAACAAATACCATCTTCCAATAATTGATGACTTAATTGACCGACTCTATGGGGCTCAATTCTTCTCCAAGATTGTTCTTCAGTCTAGTTATCATCCATTGAGGCTAAAGAATGAAGATATTCTAAAAACCACCTTCCGATCATGATATGGGCATTATGAGATTGTTGTTATGCCCTTCGTACTAACTAATGCACCTGCTATTTTTATGGATTTCATGAATGGAGTCATTAAGGACTACCTTGATATCATTATGGTAGTTTTTGTTGATGATATTATAATATATTACAAAAATTGTAGGGAGAATGAGGATTATCTGAGGGTTATTTTGCAAACTCTATGGAAGGAGATGTTTTTTGGGATGTTTAGAAATTTTGAATCATGGTTACAACAAGTAGATTTCTTGGGGCACATTGTTACCAATGAAGGAATCTCAGTGAACCCTGAAAAGAAAAAACGTTGTAGAGGATTGGTCTCATTCTTCAACAAAATTGAGATTCATAGTTTCCTTGGATTAGTGGGATATTATACGAGGTTTGGGAAAAACTTTTCATGAATTTCTAATCCATTAAACAAGTTAACTCGAAAAGTAGTCAAGTTAATCTATACAAAAAAGTGTGAGGAATGTTTCCAAGTGACGAAGAAGAGATTGGTTACTGCACCCATGTTAACTCTTCTCTCAAGTGGAGAAGGATTTATTATTTTTTAGCCATACATCTCTAAAAGGGAATGGGTTCATCCTCTTGAAAAATGAAAAAGCCATTTATTATGCATCTCGATAGTTGAAGACTCATGTGATGAACTATCCAATGCCATATTGGGAGCTGGATATTGTGTTTTTTTTCTCTGAAGATATGGATGCACTATATTTATAGGGAGAAATGTGATATATACATCAACCATCAATGTTTGAAGCATATTTTAACACAAAAGGAATTGAACAATAGACATAGGAGATGGTTGGAACTTATCAAAGACTATTATTGTTCAATCCATTATCATCCTGGAAGAGCAAAACAATTCACTGATGCATTAATTCGGACAGACGCAATTAATATTTCTAGGATGAGGATTCAAAGATATCCTTTGATCAATGACCTAGTAAAGCTACACATGTGAATTATAAGGGAAAGAAAATCATCAACCCTAACCCAAATTATTTCTCACCATGATTACAAGAGAAGATCAGAAAATATCAAGAAGAATATCCTTTGTTACAGAAGAAGATTGAGGTTGTGAATGATGGGAAGTTTCCTGAGTTCAATATTGATCAAGTAGGAGTGTTGAAATTTTCTATGAGACTATGTGTTCCATCTATTCTGAAAATAATGAAGGATAAGATGGATAAAGCTCTTAGCTCTACTTTCTCTATACATCCATGAAGAAAAAAAATCAATTTGGACCTTTGTGATCATTAATGGTCGGATAATATGAATAGGGAGATTGATGTCTACACTTTAAGGTGTCTGGTATGTTAGAAAGTGAAGAAAAAGCGACAACATCCAAAAGGGGTATTGCAAACACTATCTATACTAGTACTGAAGTGGGACAATATCACTATGGACTTTGTCACTAGTATCCAGAGAACTTCCAAAGGAAATAATGTGATATCGGTTTTTGTTGACCGTCTCACCATGATTTCCCATTTTATCTCCGTTCATAAACATTTATCTCTTGATCAACTTTCCAATATTTACGTGAAGGAGGTGGTAAGGTTGTATGGAGTTTAAATTTCTATCGTATCTGATCCTGATCCAAGGATCACCAAAAAAATTCTGGAGAATTATTCAATATGCTCTGATCATTGAATTGAATTTCAATATGGCTTATCACCCCCAAACTGATGGGAAATCTGAAAATACTATTCAAACACTCAAGGATATGCTGAGAACCTGCTCAATAGAATTTAATGGTGGATGAGACCATCATCTCCCTTTATTTGAGTTCTCTTACAACAATAGCTTCAACTCGATCATTCAAATAGAACCCTATAAAGGTCTATATGGTAAGCACTGTAGAAATAGTACTTGTTGTCCTGAAGTAGGTGAGAGAAAGATTCTTGGGCCTGATCATGTGTAAGAGATGACAGAAAAAGTCCATTCCTTCTGACAACACATTAAGGCTGCTCAGAGTCGGCTAAAGAGCTATGCTGAATGTTGTTGAAGGGACTTGGAGTGTGATGTTGGTGAGGAATTATTTCTTATAATTTCACCTTGGAAGAGATTCATGAGGTTTGGGATGAAAGGTATGCTCAGCCTGAGGTACATTGGCCCTAATGAAATCCTTGATCGTGTAGGAGGAGAGTCTATCAGCTTGCACTTTCTCCAAATATAGCACATGTTCATGATGTCTTCCATGTATCCCTCTTGAGGAAGTACATATCTTACCATTCACATGTACTAAATCGAGAGGTGGTACAATTGGAATATGAAGTCTCTTATGAGGAATTGCCGGCGGAGATCTTGGCACATAGAGACAAGGTATTACGCAACAAGACTAACCACCTTGTTAAGGTGTTGTGGAGGAACCACAAATGCGAAGAAGCCACGTGGGAACCAGAGGAGTCTATGAGGTATAAGTAACCACACCATTTCTCTTCTTAGGGTATGAGTTAATATTTTGGGGATGAAATTTCATAAGGGGGGGAAGAATGTAATGACCAGAAATTTTGAATAATATTTGTTTCCTAAATTTTTGTGTTATTTCCTTTTATAATCCAAAAAATTATATCCTTTAATTAAATAATTGATACTATTGGGTTTCGGCTGTTATATGAACATTAGAAACTAAACTCATGAAATTACAGTTATTGTTTATATACAAGTGATATTGGTTAATTAATAAAGAAAGAATAGTCGATGGCCTCATCTAGTAGACTCGGGCTTTACGAAGACCATCTGTCTAACCTTGGGAAGGAGGTAGAATCTCTGGTCTTTGCTCTAGACCAAGCCCAAGATGAGATTCAACATGTGATGCCTGAACGGAATATCCTAAGGGAGAAGTTCAAACTGATAGAAATCACCACTCGGGAAATGTTTTCTGAGCTGCCCCATGATTATATCACCATATCACGCCTTACACATAGGTCCTATGTGGGTGTTATAAGGGTTTATGAAATGGGGACTTATATATTTTTTATTATCCCTTATTATAAATAAAACTGTTATTTCTTATTATTGTAAAATTTGTGATTTTAAAATTTCCGGATAAATATAGGATGAATCTTATTGATGAATTTTGAAAAAAGGGTATTTTAAAATATTCTTGTAAACATTAAATAATTAATAATGTGAAATGATTTTCAAAAAATGGTCTTCTGCAGTTGGGATCAGTATGATATTTAGAGTCTATGAAGATCAAAATGATTTCCAATAAATAGTAATGCGTGAATAGTAACATAACCTTATGAATATAAATGAATATTAAATCGTTCAAATATATAGAAACAACACCAATGATTGTATAAATACAAATTAGACATCTTAAATGTGAAAAACCCATCATAGTATATGTTTGGTTATTTTTGTAGGTCATCAATATTTTATATAAAATTTTATAATTAGTTTAATAATTTAAAATGAAAATTTATTTTTTTAAAATATAATCATGAATTTTTAATTTATTTTCTTACTGTTATACAATAATTTTATGGGACCTTGATTACTTTTTCATGGTATTACAAAAAAGGTTATAGTTTTAGAGTTTTTTTTGAATAAATAATGATTTTATATAAAAATTAAATTAAAATTATTTAGAAAATTATTTTCATAAAATGGAGTTCATTTTTGAATTCAGAGCATTGATATTAGGTTAGGGTGAATTTATGTGATTTTTATAAAATGTTTTGTTTTTCAGTGAATAGTGAAAATACAGTTTTGAGTTTCGGGTGTTTAATGACATCATTAATGATGTAATAATGATGTAATAATGATATAATAATTCTATTCTATGGGATAACATTAATATATTCTATGAGGTGTCATTAGTGGCCAATTCCATGGGAAAATACCAAGGGAAATCCCATTGTTTTGCAAATACCACTATTGAGGTGTCCCTTGAAAATTAATTAAATATTCCCACAAGTTTTCTATAAATACCAAGCCATTAACTCACTAATTTCTTTCTAAAATGCTCCTAAAAAAATTATAGTCTTTTTACCTCCCAGGGAGTCCTCCCAATGTGCCCTTAATCCCCCCATGGACTCATCCTTCATTCTTTCGAAGTTACTCTTTAAGGTAAGGGATCCTTCCACCCTCCTCTTTTAGTCATGATTTCCATTAAGTTATGTATTACAGTTTCCATATTCTTATGGGGATATGTTATTATATATTCTTATTACTGTCCATTTCATGTCCAAATTATTTGATATTTTTTCTTCTCCCATCAATTTATTTTCCGAGTTTTTAAGTGGCGCTGTTGGGATGTCGAATTTTTGTAAAATAAATTGCATTTTATATTTTCTTTCAGGTTTTCTTTTCATGTGTCGTGTCATGACACACCATGATCTTATTTCTTTTTTATTATATACCTATACTATAAATGATTCATTTATTGATGGGGGACCCTTTTCCTCTTTCTTTTTATTGTATTCTAAAACCATGTTATATAGGTGTTATGCTGCAGAATGTTTGTCTCAAAATATCTCTCTATTTTTATCAAGAAATGATCTTGTTTTATTTATCTAAATACCCAAATATATTTTCAATTCCAGATGTATTAGAAATACATAAAATTGATCTATTTTATTATGTATTTGACATGAAGAAAATCCTCTTTCCTTTTCTAAGGGTTATAAAAGATATAATGATCATGTTTCTACGCACTTTTTAAACGTCACGATTTTTAAGTGAAACCCATTACTTTTAATCTCTATGGGTTATTTATGAAATGTTTTATTATGATATATGTGTCTCACGTGAAAATAAAGACATATTAAGGGTGATCCCTAATAGTTCTCCAATGCTTTGGGTAAACAATATTATCTCTAGAGATGACATGTTTCACAATACCTTGGTCAATAACCTTGGTAATATTTTTAAAACCTTAGCAATGAAACTTGGTGATATGTTCATGAATGTCTAAATTAAATCTTTTAGCCACATATTCATATTGTGGTTCAATTTATTTTTATTATGAAATGCTTCTACTTCTATTTCTCATTTCATTATATTTTTTATCATGTTCTTATTGATATCACAAGTAAACTGATTCCATTTCTTTCCTTACTGGGATTTCTATTTACCCTTTCCTTTGATGTATGTCTCTAGGTTATGAGATGCAGTAGTTGGACATATGATGAGCATTTCAAGAGGCTTTTTAAAGGTATTTAAAAGTTTGTTTTATGTTTTTGTGTATTTTGATCATGATTTCCAACTCCCTGGACTTTAAATGTCCAATGTTTGTAAAATTTATTGAAAAGTTATGTTAAAAAGGTGGGATGCCATAGAAAAAAATGTGGGTTTCATAAGAATATTATCATGGTATAACTCATCGAAGTGAAATGGGATTCATAAACATCATGAAAATCAGGATGTTGAAAATAACAAATCCACAATCAAGCATATCAAAAAACCTTCAATAAAATTTTGATGTTTTGTATCATAATAAATCAACCTCAATTAAGCTTAAAAATCCTTCAAAGGATGTTGACATAGATGAAATCAATAGATTTTTTTAGAGAAACATCTCTTATTAATTTGACTTAATTAAATGTTATATAATTATAAAAGACAACATTTATTTTGAAAATATTCTTATAATCTTGTAAGGGAAGATTCAAAGATGTTATAATGGAAGATAATAGTTGCACCCACCGTATAAGTTAAAAAAACATTCTTACCTTAATTTTGTCGAAAATGTCATAAGGTACCTTGTTTGGAAAATGACAGAAAGTTTCCTTTAAAACCATTTTATAAAAAATCAAAAAAGTGTATAAATTACTTTAAAACATAGTCTAGTAAATAGTAAAAATGGTTTGGAATACATTTCTAAGAAACATGGTTTTGGATGATAAAGAGGTCCTAGTAGACAATTACGTATAAACAACATCAGATAATGAAGAGATTGTAGAATTAACTCTTACCTTGTATATTTACTTGGTCATGGGTAGGTTAACCTATTTTATAGTGGTGAAATAATTTTCATTAAATTATACTATAACCATATACATTAATATGATATCATATATGATCTTCTAATATTGCTTTGTTAATGATATTTCAGTAGTACCCTCGTTTCAGGTGTTAACTGATTCGTTTTCCTTTATATGATTTGTTACATAAGTAAATTTTGTTATGGATAGGATGTTTCTCAGTCATATTAAGAATGATATTAAGTCTTTAAACATTATTTTTAATCATCAATTGAAAATTATTCTTGAATGGATATGATGGGGAATGGGTCTTATCGCGTTCGTCGAGACAGTAATCCGTACATAGGCACGATTGACAATATCATTCTTTTGATATTAAAATAATATATAATTTGATGTAATATCATATATATAGAATCATTATCATATTATATTTATTATTTTCATCATTTATACACATTATTATACCCATGCAAATGATGAAGTGTTTGAATAACAAACTACACCATGACGTGGAGACGTTAATCTGTACGTATGAACGTATAGTGACTTTTTGATTTATTGGATGGACATAATATTGAATATGGTTGTACCATTCTTATAATAACATCACATTACATAAAATATACTGTAGTTATTAATTTAGAATGGAAACAAAAAAAGATAGAGGAAGTGGAAGAAGAAAAGAACTTGAAAGAGGTGATGAGATATTTAACTCTTCTTTAGGATCTTCCTTTTGATTTGATCAAAAGGGATACATAGGATGGATTTATGAATAAATTAAGGCCACTAAGATGAAGGGATAATATTTGGGAGTATATTTGGGCAGGTATCGGCCGAGAAAAATGGCTTTGAAGGTGTTAATTGGAGAGAATGGGAAGTGCACTTTTATAAGAGGGGTGAGAGGCACCTTAACAAAAAGCCTAAAATATTATTTTATAATAAAATCATTTTCGGTTTATAATGGCTCCAATTTGATTTATTTAGAGTATAATATGGGTATGGGTCAAAAACCACTCAACCAATAGGTTTTATACAGGTTTGGGTCACTATATTAACATTATCTTTTAGGTTTAACTCTTAGTTAAATAGTTTGACATTTACCATGTCTATTTTTATTTTTATATTATATGGTTAATAAACATTCTATAAACTTACAAACTAACCTAAAGTGGTGATTTAATGACATATATAGTATTATTTAATACCTTTGTCTGAACCATCGATTTTTATGAAAATAATATCAATTAATAATATAATATTTTTTAAAAAACTATTTTTTTGTCAATTTTGACACTATTTGGTATTTTGTTTTTTATAAATTCTTACCAACATTATTACTATGAAAAAAATTCATTTAAACAACACTAACATATAATTTTAACCTATAAAATTATATTAATTCATAAAAAGGCTCAAATTACATTTATTTGGGTACTTATAATATCAATTATTTTAATATTTCATTATTTAGGTAATTACTGCATCATCATTGTGTCATAAATAAATTAAATTATATAATGTCTAAAATTTATAAATAAGATAGAATTATGTAGGAAATATTCTTATCTTTCTAATGAATATGTATATTCAAATTTATCTTATGGGTATTTCTATATTTAAAATGGTTTTGTTATTACACATTGAATTTTACACTTTTAACTCTTCTTTGAATTAGATAATAATAAATGTCCAAATATAATCCAAGTGGACCTAAAGGTTCATATTTTATTCTTAAGGTTGTTTTTGGTCAAATTATATTTATCCAAAATAATTAGTAAATGTGTTAGGGTAATAATAATATCATTTTTACCTTCAATTACCCTATTTACTTTTAACTGTGGTAAATAAAAGTCAAAAGTTACTCTTCACTGAAAATTATTTTTATCTTATTGAACCACATTTTACTTACTAATATCAATTTTGTCTCTTAGATTATAGAAATTCAATTCACAAAAGCGGTAAAATTAATTTTGATTCAAATTTGGAAATGCTCCTAAGAGGTGGGTAAAAGACGGTAAAAAGTTCAATAAAATTTTCATATATCTAAAATTATTATAAACCGACTCCAATGAATTACATTGAACTTATATAGGTATTATGTATCTATTTTTACCTAAAATAAATTTAAATAAAATAAATAATTATTTAAATAAAAAGTCAGTTTTGAACAACAATTTTGTATTTTCACTATTCATCAAAAATTGAAAGTTTTTAGAAAATACAAAAAATTCACCCTAAGCTAGTTTCGATATTCCGAACACAAAAATGAAATCCATTTTGAAAGATAAAATTGATAAAAGTTTTAAAAGTGGAAATTTACTATTCATAATGGCTAGTCTGATTGGTTGTGGTGTGTTTGAACTCAAAGTTGCGTACAACAAAATCCATTTAATTATTCAAAGGGAAAGGTATCGTGGAAGCTTGGGGTGTTAAATTCTACCATCCTTCAAATAATTTCATCATTGAAATTTCTTGAATATTACTGCATAAAAATATTCTGGTGGTTATTCATCATAAGCTTCTCGTGTTCCTATGATGCATCTTTCATATTATGGTTTCTCCATTGAACTTTTACCAGACAAGTCGTCTGGATTCTCAGCACTTATTCTCTAGTATCAAGAATTTTGACAGGCTCTTCACAATAAGATAAATCAAGTTCGAGTTCAATTTCCTCATTGGTGAGTACATGCATTGGGTAAGGCATGTATTTTCTCAACAGTAATACGTGGAGCACATCATGAACTTTGGAGAGACTTGGCGGCATTGCCAAACAGTAAACTACATCCCCAATTCGTTCTAGTGTTTCGAAAGGTCCGATGTACATGGCACTTAGTTTAACCTTATTACCGAATTGTATAACTCCCTTCCATGGAGATACCATCAAGAAAACATGATCTCCTTCCATAAATTCCAAATCCTTCCTTTGGTTATCGGCATAGCTCTTCTGCCTACTATGTGCTGTTTTGATGTGGGTTTGGATATCCTTCAAATTTTCCATCATTTCCTCAACATGTTCTGGGACGAGGAGTTTTCTTTCACCAACATCATCCCAACTAGTTGGTGTACGAAATCTCTTTCCATATAATGCTTCATATGGTGCCATCTTAATACTTTACTGTTACATATAGTTATAGAAAAATTTTACCAGAGGTAAATATTTATACCACGTAACTTGAAAGTCATGTTAACAAGATCTCAACATGTCTTCTAAGGTTTGAATAGTTCGTTATTATTGTCCATCAGTTTCAGGGTGGTAGGAATTGCATAAACGAGGTTCAGTATATAGGGATTTCTGAAGACTTTTCCAGAATCATGATGTAAAATATGGATCATGATCAGAAACAATTGATATGGTTACACCATGGAGTCTTACAACTTCAATAATATATAGTCTTTCTAAACGTTCAAGTTGTAAATCTTCTCTTATAGCAGGAAAATGTGATGACTTGGTAATACGATCAACAATGACCCATATTGAATCATTCCTTCTAGTTGTCTTTCGTAGCCCCATGACAAAGCCCATCATAATCTTTTCCCATTTCCACTCAGGTATGGGAAGAGGTTTCATGACTCATATAGGTTGTTTCCTACCAGCTTTCACTTGTCGACAAACCATACATCGTGACACAAAATCAACATTCTCCCTCTTCATGTTGTCCCACCAAAAATGTTCCTTCAAATCTCTATCCATCTTAGTGCTACTAGGGTGTATATAGAAATTGGATTTATGAGCATCAACCAACAATTACTTTTTTAGATCATGTATGTTTGGAACACAATGTCTCTTTACAAATTTTAAAATTCCATCTTCATATATGAAGTCACTCAATCACCCATCGTTCAGAGCTTTAATTTTCATATGAAACTCCTCATCATCAGCCTAAGAACTTTTTATCTTTTCTAGTAAATATGGTTTGGAAACCATTTGAAAATGTATTGATGTTTCACCTTCCATAATTATTCCTATATCCATTTTCACTACATCCACAAAAATATATATCCCTTTCAATTATCCTCTTTTTGAGAACTCCAGGATCCTTTCTACTGAAATCATATTCAACCTAATTTTCCTTCCCTGGGTGGTAGTGTATTGTGCAATCATAATCCATGAGTAGATCAAGCCATCTCGTTTGTATCATGTTGAGTTCTTTCTGTGAGAAAATATAAGTCATACTCTTGTGAACAGTATACATCTCACATTTTTCACCATAGAGATAATGTCTCCATATCATCAAAGAAAAGATTACAGCTACTAACTTCAAATCCTGAGTAGGATAGTTATGATCATTAATTATTAGTTGTCGTGATGCATAGGCAATAACTCTATCATTCTTCATAAGGACACAACAAAGTCTTTTCTTTGAAGCATCACTATAAATAACAAACCCATCATTCCCCGATGGTAGAGTCAAGATAAGAGAATTTACTAATCTTATCTTCAATTCTTTAAATCATTCTTAACACTCTTTTGTACAAAACAATTGAACCCCTTTATGTGTGAGCTTTTTTAATTGGTTATCCAACTGAGAAAAAGTCTGGACAAAACAACGATAATAACCTACTAAACCAATAATACTACATACCTCAATTATACTTGTTAGTGTTGGACATTCTTGGATTTCCTTGTTCGATGAAGGATCAACAAAGATTCCATCCTTATAGATAATATGGCCATGAAAAGAAATCTCCTAAAGTCAGAATTCACACATGATAAATTTACCAAATAATACATTTCTTCTAAGAAACTTTAAAATAATGGGCATGTGATTTTCATGATCTTTGTAGCTTTTGGAGTATACCAAGATATCATCAATAAATACCACTAAAAAGTTATCAAGATATTCCTTGAAAACTCAATTTTCGTACCCATAAAGATAGAGGGTGCATTAGTCAATCCAAAAGGCATTACTGTAAACTCATAATGATCGTACCTGCATCGAAATTCTCTTCTTGGAATGTATTCCTTTTTCACACACAACTGATGATATCCAGATCGACGGTCAATCTTTGAAAAATATTGAGCTCCATGAATTTGGTCGAATAAATCATCAATGTGAGGTAGGGGATACTTGTTCTTTATAGTTATAGCATTGATCTCCCAGTAGTCAATGCACAACCTCATAGATCCATCTTTATTCTAAACAAAAAGAACAGGGGCTCCTCATAGAGAAACACTAGGGCAAATACATCCCTTATTACTCAATTCCTATAGTTTATTATTTAGTTCCACTAATTCCACAGTGTCCATTATATTAGGGGTCTTAGATATGGGTCGTGAACCTAGAATTAAATCAATGGAAAACTCAGTTTCGCGTTCTGGAGGATGTCCAGATAAATTTTCTGGAAATACATCAATATATTCTTGCACAATAGGTAACTCATCTATTTGAACATTCTTTTCCTCACCCATAATTATTTCATTATCTTCCTCCCCAATAATTTAATTTAGTAGTGCTACTAGGGGTGGATCTAGATAAGAATCAGGTGGTGACATTTCTGCTCTAAAGATAAGGTACTCATTATCATCATCGAAAACTGTAACCTCCTTTTTCTTACAATAAATTATTGAATCGTGGCCTGAAATCCAATCTATTCTGAGGATTATTTAAATTTCAATCATGGGTATGATGATTAGATCAGTAGATAAAGAACATTTATATGCCCTAATAGGAATTGATTCACAAATATTTGTTGCGATGATACTTCCCTTGGGTGTTTTGACCGACAACTCCCTTGTTAGGTCAAATTGAAAATATCTAATTCTCTTAGAAAACTGGGAAGATATGAAACAATGTAATGATCTAGAATAAAATAAGCATTGTCTAAACTTGAGGAAACAATTAAATTACCTATCACTATGTCTTTCGGAGCTTCATCATCAGTAGTAGTGATCGCATAAGCTTGGCATTGCACCCTTGGCCTCTTCTG
Source organism: Viscum album (assembly GCA_963277665.1). NCBI lineage: Eukaryota > Viridiplantae > Streptophyta > Magnoliopsida > Santalales > Viscaceae > Viscum > Viscum album. The sequence continues at coordinate 216,497,069 of OY728140.1, forward strand.
AGGTAAGTTTCCTTGGCTCTTAGGAAAGTCATTTACATAATGCCCCATTTACCTAAAATTTTAGCATTCAACATTGACAAACTCTTTTTTCCACTTGCAATCATGAGCTTGGTGGCCTTTCTCACCACACTTGTAATAGACTCCCATTCCCTTCAGGCATGTATTGAGGTGTTTCTTCCCACATTTACTGGAGGAAGGATATTCATCTTTTCACTTCTTCCCTTTATTTTCATTTCCATAATATTCATCAGATATCTTATTCTCTTTCTTTTCTTTAAATTCGTAAGATTTAGAGAATTTCTTTTATATCTTGATAACACATGAGAAAATATCTTCATATGACAAGAAGGATTGTAAGACTAAAACTCACCAGAGAAATGGTTTTAACCCATCAATGAATCTATCATTCTTACTCCTTGGGTTACCTATATAATATGCTACATGCCTTACAAACCTTATAAAATTATCCTCATACTTTGCAACATTATCATCCTCCTTTTTCCTTAGACTCAGAAATTGCCTTTCCATATCCGCTCGATGGTCATGAAGAATGTATTTTTCTAAGAAAATCTATTTAAACTCACTACATTCTATATTCGATACTTCATAATATTCATTTTAGTTTTGAATCAATGACCACCATTGATCTGTATCACCAACGAGGTGATAAACTACCATGACAACTTTTTCCCTTTCCCTACTCCCCAAAGCATGAAATATTTTCTCTAATAAATTTGTTGGGAAAAAATCCCTCAAGGTATCATTGAATCATTTTAGAGGTGATTATGTTTGTTGACAAAATGGACATGTGAGTAGTGATTGTTGACAAAGAAAAACCATGACAAACAAATATTTTGACAAAGGGGATTTCATGGTGGAATGTCGAGTTCAAGAGATGTGGTCATAGATCCATGTTTGATTTAAGAACGCTGATAATGGAATGGATGATCTGGTGATGGTTCAAAAAGAACAGATACAAGGTGGCGCTGTTTTCCAGTGTTTTCCAAATTTTTGGGCCTAAAAATCGATAAATGAAGAAAAATGTTTTTGGAAAAGGGACTTGCACGCCGAGTACGTGGAATATAGGAAACTTTCACGCCATATGTTTTTCAAGATCAGAAGATCAAAATATTGCTAAGTAAATAGGTTCACGCAAGTTTGGGAGTTAGTCGTGCAAGTGTCTAAGAGGACAGAAGACTTGCGCGCCGAGACTGGGTCGCGCAGGTGACTTGCGCGCCATCGCGCAGGGTGGTCATTTTGCCTATAAATACTGGACCACCCCTCTTAATTCATAACCGGAATTCAAAACTTTGAGAAATCAAAGCTCCTGTCACGCATGTGTGGTGGTTGCGCAAGAGGGGTGTGTGGGTCGCGCAAGTGAAGTTGCGCACCAGTGTGAGAAGTTGTGCGCTAGTTGGCAGTTTCATTCCAATATTGTTTTGGGCGTAAAAGTAAGTGAGTCGCGTAGGTTTTGGGTTGAAGAAGGTTGTGTCGCGCAAGTGTTTGAGGTAGACTTGTGTGCTAGTTGTGACTTCTGCTCCGATACTTGTGCACCTGGATAGATTTGCGCACCAAGTAAGGTTTATTTCTAGCAGTGATTTTCGGGCTGCGTGGAAGCTGGAAGTTTTCCCGATACCTTCAGTGCAAAGAGATATTCATCTACGGGTGAAAGTTGTACGTCAACAGAGCATCTATACATAGAGGATGATGCATTCCTTCATGCAAATGAAGAGACCTATAGTTCTATAAATTGTGAGTGGATTCCATCCAAGAGCAGTGAGCAAAGGAAGAGAAAGAATGTGATCCTCTCCACCGACAGCGAGCCAGAGAGAGAGAAATAAGGAGTGACCCTTAGGAAAGCAGTGAGCTGACCCTAAACTTGTAAAGGCAGTGGGCCTGGGCTTAGAAGTGATCTATCCTGAACCTTGTAATCCACAACTAGTGAAGATTAGTGTAATTTGGTACGACCGACAACTTGTCAGCGTATACTCCTTGGACATACCCCTTTGCGGTGAACCAAGTAAAATTGTTGTGTCTTGTGCATACTTTGCTTTCTATTTAATTTGTGCAACAGGAAAAAGATAAAAGAGTGTTTTTCTTAATAGCGAAACAAGATCAGAATGGGCGTTAATTTTTAAATTAGTCATACCCTGATTCACCCCCCCCTCTCACGGTATTCAGCCTTGTGGACCTAACAATTGGTATCAGAGGGAAAGATTGACAGTTGTTATTCTCCCAATGGAGGTCACTAATCATAAAGGGATTCCGATCTTCGACGGATGTAATTTTCAGATATGGAATAATCGAATGCAACACTATTTCCGATCATTGGGAATGGATGTGTTTTCAGCAGCTATGCATGGTATCACAGCTGATATTGATAGTGGTGCATTATCAGAAGATGAACATAGAGATTTGGATGCTGATTCCAAAGCAATAAATGCCTTAGGGGGAGCCCTCTCCAATCTCATTTAAACAAAGGTGATTTTATGCAAAACGTCACATGCCATGTGGGAAAATCATTTGAATATATGTGAAGGGGATACAAAGGTGAGGGATGAAAAGTTCCAAGTGTTGTGGAACAAGTATGAAGATCTGAGAATGAACCCGAATAAGTCTGGTGACGCATTCTTTGACAGGGTAAATGTGGTGGTAGAAGACATGCGGGGTCTTGGAGAAATTATCGAAGATATAAAAATTATGAAGTGCATATTGAGAAAACTTCCACCTCGGTTCAATCCGAAAGTTTCTGTTTTGGAAGATAAAGACTCAAAAGAACTTACATTGGATAACCTGTACAACACTATTGTTGCATATGAAATGAGAAATGATGATAACGAAACTGTGGAAAAGGGGAAATCCAGAGAGGTGGCATTTAAGGCCATGAAGAATCTCACCATTGAATATTCTAATGAGGAATAAGATACAGATGAGGCGATGTCATTCATTTCTTCAAATCTGCAAAGAGGAAGAGGGAAGTTTAAAGGAAAACTTCCACTAGCATGCTTTCAATGTGGAATGGTTGGTCATCTTGTGGCAAGATACCCCAAGAAGATTCAAGATAACGATAAGGATGATGATGATGTTGAAATTCCCAAGAAGAAGACTTCAGCGTTTGTGAAAGGGAATAAACAATTCAAGAGAAATTTCTTCAAGAAAAAGAATCTTCTTTCACAAGAATTTGAAAGCTCAGATGAGTCTGAGGATGAAGAGGTTAAGGAAATAGAAAATTAAAGAGATCGTGGGGTAAATGCCTTGGTGGAGATTGATGGTAGTTCTCAGAAAAAGGAAGAAGATGACACTGAAGAAGAAGAAGAAATTGATGGGAGAGTTGATATGGAAGCCGAATTGGAAACATCTCTTGAGGAGATAGACATTTGGAGAGCCAAAAAAATTAAGCCAATAAAGTGGTTCGTGATGCCAAACTCATATGAAACAACAGGATAAAGAAAAGTCTGACCTGTCAGAAGAAATTGATTGACTAAAATCCTCAACACCAGAGAGCTCAGAAAATATTGTTGAGTATAAGCTAAAAATTGAGGAACAAAAGAAGGAAATTGATTGTTTGACTAACACAGGAAAGGAGCAGGTCAGATGTGTCAAAGAGATTGAAGAAGAAGTGGTCAGTCTGCGACAAAAAATTAAGGATCAAGAAAAAATCTTGACCCCCAATGTGATATTAGAAAAGCAGGCCATTCAGAAGAAAGGGATGATGAAAGAGGAGCCTAGTAGTTCAGTAGGGAAGAAGCAGCAATTGAGCTCAGATGTTAAGGTTGTTTCAGGGCAGGATCAGGAACAAAAATCTGTGACAATTGCAGTCAAACCGCAAGCAACCATCCCGAAATTGAAGGTTGATTTGGTCACAAAACAGAATCAGAATATTCAGAGATCCCAAAGGGAAAATCGTAGTGCTGAAGTATCACGATGGAATGAATCCTATATTAGATGTTATTGTTGTGGAAAAATGGGACATTCACAATATGTGTGTTCCATAGCAAATAGATATAGAAGGGAACAGGAAAATAGATTGCAGTCAAACTGAGAATGGTTTTCCAGAACATATTTTGAAGGACGCTTTTTTGGTGCGGAGGATTTGGACACATGGCTAGGTACTTCACTTCGATCATTCCGAAAAATGTGCCAAAGAAATATCAAAATTTTCTCAAGCAGCAGATGAATAAACCGACAAGTGAGTTCAATGTTCAGAACAGATTTGCAGCTCTGCAAGATGAAGCTGGTCCATCATACTCTGAGAAAGAACAGAATCCTGAATCCATGCCGAGTATGAAAGAAAAAGTATGGACCAAGAAGAAAAAAATTGAGAAGGCCGTAGTTGCTGAAATTTCCCTTAAAGCATCAGATCGTTCTGGTGTGTGGATTCTTGATAGTGGTTGTACGTCTCACATGATATGCAACATGGATCTGGTTACAGGCATAAAATATGAAAAAGAAGGAGTTGTCAAATTTGGAAATGATGAAGGCCTGAAGATTGTTGGCTTAGGGAAAGCCAAGTTTGGGGGCAAAGAAATGAGATGTGCTGATGTCTTGGTAGTAGAGGGTCTCAGTCATAACTTTCTTAGCTTCAGTCAACTATGTGACTCTAGGAACTCTATCTGATTTACTAAGAAGATGTGTATTGTCAAAGGAAAAGATGGAGCAGTCATTCTATAGGGAAAACGAACAAAGGGAAATCTTTACCTGGTAGGTGGGGAAGAAGATTCGTTCTTTTTATCCAGAGAAGAAGAAAACCAGTTGTGGCATAAGCGACATAGCTATCTATGTCAACCATCCATGGAAGATCTAGTAAAGTGTGAGGCAACTAGAGACCTTCCCAAACTGTCACGTGATCTCACTCATACATGTGATGCTTGTCAACAAGGGAAGATCATCAGAAACACATACAGGCCATAGAAACAGAAATCCACTAGAGTGCTTGAATTGGTTCATGGTGATGTATGTGGACCCATCTCACCACGAGCTATAAATGTGGAAAGGTACTATGTTCTTTTCATTGATGATTATAGAAGAATGGAATGGGTATTCATCATTACCCATAAGACAGAGGTGTTCAGTTGTATAAATCAGTATAAGAGGAAATCAGAAAAGATGTTTGGGCAGAAAATTCTGAAGTTTCATACAGATAACGGTAAAGAATTCACAAATAGTCAGGTTGAAAACTATCTCGAGAAACATGGGATAAGCCATCAAGTTTCATAAGTTAGAACTCCCCAACCGAATTGAGTGGTTGAAAGGATAAATCGGATCATCAACAACATGGCTAGAACAATGCTTATTGATAAGGACCTACCAGAAAAATTTTGGAAGGAAGTAGTTTTGACATCGATCTATGTTTCAAACAGGTCAATGTTGTGTTCGAAGCAAGGGAAGACTCTGTATGAACTGTGGTACGGAAAGAAGCCAACGTTGAAATACTTTTTAATGTTTGGAAGTAAGTGTTCCATTCTCAACAAATACAATCATAAGAAGTTTTAGGCACGAGGAGATGAAGGGAAATTCCTAGGCAACTCAGGGAAAAGCAAAGCATTAAATGCTTCAACAAGAGGCTGGGAAAAATTGTTGAGAGAAATGATGTCACTATAGTTGAAAATGAACAGAATACTCAACGATCCAGTGAACAGTTCCTAGATGAAAGTGATAATGAGGTAAGAAACACAGGGGGGAGCATAAGTGGCAGAGGCTGACTCAGAAGAAGATACTGATGATGAACAAGAAAGTATCAAGTCTGTATATGCAAGAAAGCCAAAGTGTTGAGCTGAAATTGATAGATAGAATATCATTGGTGATCAGACAGCTCCAGTTTAGACTCGAAGAATGAAGTCATTACAACAAACATCATTTTTATCTCAGGTGGAGCCGAAATGTTTTTCCGGTGCAGCTGAAGATGAAAACTGGGTTCAAGCTATGAATGAAGAGCCTGATAAGATTGAGAAGAATCAAACATGGGGGATTTTTTCAAGGCCAGTAGACAAGAATGTCATTGGGACTAAATGGGTCTATCACAACAAGATGAATGAATATGGAACTGTGATTCAAAACAAAGCAAGACTAGTGTGCAAGGGATAATCCCAGATAGAGGGAATATATGTAGATTAAACATTTGCACCAGTTGCAAGGCTGGAGACAATCAGATTATTTTTTGTCATAGTAGTGCAAAGAAAGTTCAAAGTGTTCCAGATGGATGTCAAATCTGCATTCTTGAATGGGTTTCTGGAAGAAGTGGTGTACATTGAGCTGCCAGATGGCTTTCTCATTCATGAGGATGAGAACAATGTTTGCAGGCTGAAGAAAACATTGTAAGGGCTGAAACAAGAACCAGGAGCATGGTACTCAAGGATTGATCAGTACTTGAAGAATCTTGGTTTTTAGCGTGGAGGAGTTTATTGCAATATCTTTTTCAATAATGACAGTAATCAACGGATGATGGTGCAGGTGTATGTCGATGACATAATTTTTGGTGGATCAGATGAAGCTCAGTGCAGACAGTTTTCCGAATTCATGAAAAATGAGTTTGAATTGTCAATGATAGGAGAGCTAAAGTTTTTCCTTGGTCTACAGGTGACACAAGGAAGGAATGGAACATTCATTTCTCAGTCTAAATATGCCAAGGAGATCCTGAGAAGGTTTGGAATGGAGAATTCCAAGGAGATGAAGACTCTGGTTGCTACCCGGATGAAATAATCAAAAGATGAGGATGGAAAGGTAGTTAATATCACTGAATACAGGAAAATTATTGGAAGTGTTTTATACTTAACTGCAACAAGGCCTGATATTGATTTCGCCACATGCCAAGAAGTGAGATATCAGAGTAATCTCCAGGAAAGCCACATGATTGCATTGAAAAGAATACTTCGGTATATTCAGGGCACAGTGGACATTGGATTGACATATAACGACAATTCTCAGATAGAGTTATTGGGATATACTGATGCAGACTGGGCCAGTTCAGCAGATGATAGAAAATCAACGTCAGGTGGTGCATTCTATCTTGGTGGATTGTGTATTTCATGGCTCAGCAAGAAGCAATATTGCATTTTGTTGAGCACCGTAGAAGCTGAATATATTGTGTCCACTCAAGCATGCACACAGTTATTTTGGATGAAGTAGTACCTTGAAGATATGGGAGTTGAAGTGATGTCTCCGATCTGAATCCAGTGTGATAACTCAAGTGCTATAAATCTCAGCAAAAATCCTGTCCATCACTCAAGGACAAAGCACATTGAGATAAAGTATCATTTTATCAAGGAGAAGGTTGAGTAGGGAATCTTGAAGATGGAGTATGTGCTTATAGAGCTATAGGTTGCAGACATTCTGACAAAGGCCTCACCCAAGGAAGATTTTGAGAGGCATCGATTGGCTTTGGGAGTTTAGTCGATTCCCCGCACTTGAAATAGTGTGGATGTGGAACCAACCCCCCCCCCCTCTCCCCGATGTATGATAAGTTTTTACCTAATGTGCTAATGTGTTCTATACTCTATTACAAACTGCAAAGGAGTGTCCTTTGGGTTCGTTGACAAAGGGGGAGAAAATAGTGATTGTTCAATGGGGAGACAATGTGGAGATTTGATAAATCATGAATGATACGGGGAGAAGATGACAAGTGGAGAAGCTAGATAAGGGGAGTTGAAGCGAGTTGAATGTGCTCAGCCAGAGCTTAGCTTGGACAACACAGGAAATAGGGCTAAAGAGGTTTTGGAGATGACAAGGGATGAAGCTGTGAACAGAAAGGGGGAGCGTATTAAATCTGACCATGCTAGAAGTGATCGATCAAAGGATAGATATCATGACAGATGAGGATCATGATAAAAGCAGAAGAGTTGCATTGGAATGTGGTAAAAATATTTCCAACCAAAATTGGTCTTCCAATAAGTCCTTCAACAATTGGTATCAGTTTAGTACAAATTGGTGTCAGTTTGGTGTCAATAGTGGATGTCAGAGATGAAGTGATCCATTGATGAACTTTTCATTTACTCTTGTTTCTCACGCCGAGCATTTCTCATGTGGGATTAGAGTATGTGTTGAGTAAATCCTTGATCGCTATCAGAATCGCAAAAGGAAAATGGTGGCTGAAGAATTAACAATGTATACTTCCATAAAAGTGTTTCAACAAACCCAAAGGGGGAGATTGTTGAGAAAAAATCCTTCAAGGTATCATTGAAGCATTTTTGAGGTGATTTTGTTTGTTGACAATGTGGACATCTGAGTAGTTATTGGTGACAATGCAAAACCATGAAATACACATTTGTTGACAAAGGGGATTTCATGGTGGAATGTCGAGTTCAAGAGATGTGGTCATCGATCCATGTTTGATTCAAGAACATTGATAATGGAATGGATGATCTAGAGATGGTACCAAAAGAATAGATAAAAGGTGGCGCCGTTTTCTAGTGTTTGCCAAATTTTGGGCCTGAAAATCGACAAATGAAGAAAAGTGTTTTTGGAAAAGGGACTTGTGTGCCGAGTACGTGGACTATAGGAAACTTTCAAGCCATATGTTTTTCAAGATTAGAAGATCAAAATATGGCTAAGGAAATAGGTTCGCGCAAGTTTGGGAGTTGGTCGCGCAAGTTTCTAAGAGGATAGAAGACTTGCGTGCCGAGACTGGGTCGTGGAGGTGACTTGCACGCCGTCGCGTAGGGTGGTCATTTTGCCTATAAATACTAGACCACCCCTCTGCATTCATAACCGGAGATCAACACTTTGAAAAATCAGAGCTCCCATCATGCAGGTGTGGTGGTCACATATGTGGGTTGTGTGGGTCGCGCAAGTGAAGTTGTGCGCCAGTGTGAGAAGTTGCATGCCGGTTGGCAGTTGCGCGCCAATATTGGTTTGGGCGTAAAAGGAAGTGAGTCGCGCGGGTTTTGGGTTGAAGAAGGTTGTGTCACGCAAGTGTTTGAGGTAGACTTGCGTGTCAGTTGTGACTTGTGTGACGATACTTGTGCGCCTGGATAGATTTTCACACCAAGTAAGGTTTATTTCTAGCAGTTATTTTTGGGCTACGTGGAAGCTGGAAGTTTGCCTGATACCTTCAGTGCAAAGAGATATTCATCTACGGGTGAAAGTTGTACTTCAACAGATAATCTACACATATAAGAAGATGCATTCCATCATGAAAATGAAGAGACCTACAGGTCTATAAACTGTGAGTGAATTCCTTCAAAGTGTAGTGAGCAAAGGAAGAGAAAGAAGGTGATCCTCTCCACTGGCAGTGAGCCAGAGAGAGAGAAACAGGGAGTGACCCTTGGGAAAGCAGTGAGATGACCCTAAACTTTTAAAGGCAGTGGGCCTGGGCTTAGAAGTGATCTTGCCTGAACCTTGTAATCCACAACTAGTAAAGATTAGTGGAATTTGGTATGACCGACAACTTGTCGGCGTATGCTCCTTGGATGTAGCCCTTTGCGGTGAACCAAGTAAAATTGTTGTGTCCTGTGCATAATTTAATTTCTATTTACTTTGTGCAATAGGAAAAAGAGATAAGAGAGTTTTCTTTAACAGTGAAACAAGATCAGAACAGGCGTTAATTTTTAAATTAGTCATACCCTGATTCACCCCCTCTCTCAGGGTATTCAGCCTTGTGGACCTAAAAAAATTATCCATTGCTCATCTACTAATAGAACTGTACTCCCATTGAATGTTGGTGGTTTTTTCCTCATGAAGCGGTCAATATTGATCCTCCAAGTTGTGGATCAGGGTGCTCCATACAGGTAAGGTTATTAGTCATAACCTGAGTGAGTTGTCCCATTATGGTGATAAGATAATTAGAACTAGTTTCTTCACCAGCTCCACTATAATTATCTTGAGTATGAGGGGAATCCCAACATGGATTGCGTGTATTGATATGGTTTCCATTCCTTAAACTAGGAGCAATTTCTAAACAATGTTATACACTAGATTTGTTAATGAATCATAATACATAATTCAAACCCTGTAAAACAGTTAACATAAATTGAACAGTTTATGGATATAATCCCTAATCATAAACATTATTTCTTTGAGGAAGTATATACTCATAAACCCTTCATAATGGTTTGTAAAAAAATGAGAATTATCCTAAGCATATACCCCGGGAGTGTCGTAACCAAGAGTGCAGCAAGTCCCGTTGTTGTGAACCAGTTCCGGTTCGAGTCTAACTCAAAGTGGTGTCTTCATGTTTTACCTATAAGTACATCAATGCCAGAGCTGCCTCTACCAGCTCGTGTCCAGACAATGATGTATTTCATGGAAGACATGCAAAATCTCTATAGTACCAAAATTCTATGATGTTCTTCTATAATGATCCTCAAAGTCTATCTTAGGGTAATGAGCTATAATCAGAGTTTATCTAAATCTGGATTCCAATGTTTGTACTAAACTTCCTATGATGCCAATCGTAACGCCCCAACCCTAGTTACCCAGAGTCGGAGCATTATTACATAACATTGGAATGATTACAAAAGATCAAGTCTTGAAAGACTGATTAGTTTAGTATCCTTGGAAATACTAGACACATTCATAAGTTTTACGTTACATTATAAAATGGAAAACTACAAACACATAGTCTCCATAGGCCACACTCATATCCCTTAGACTATCCCAGAAGGTCAGTAATAATATACTTCTTCGCATCATGGGAAAAATTAAACATAGAAAGGAGTGAGCTCAGATGCTAAGTAAGGATAATAATATAGATGAAACTTTCATAAATAAGCATAGACAGTTATGGTAATTTGACACTAGAACAAAATCCTTTTAAACATAAACTTCAGAATAATTTGGAAAAGTTAAAATCAAATAATGCCACTTACTTTTTCACATGGATATTCTAATAGTCGAATGATCACATGCAATATCAATAATCAATTTCATAATGATTGATTTCATAATGTCAGACTTCATAAACACATAGTCAAGGCCTTATTCCAAGACTACAAATAATCATTTGTCAATACCTTGTTCCAAGACACTAGTTTGTCTCATGAGACTTACCGATGCATCGAGGAGCTATAGTGGGATCCACTCGTCACTTACTAATTCCAATGCTTTCCTCATATGAAAATCTGCAAACATAACATAAAAATTCGTATTAAAAATAGAATAATAATTGTCGATACTATCTCTATAAACCATGAATGGTGAGAAAATAGCACATCCACAGTCAAACATATCACAAAACATTCAATACAATATGGATTTTTTGTAATATAATAAATCGACATCAATTAAGCTTAAAAAGACATCAAAGGATGTTGACATAGATGAAATTCAAACATTTTTTTAGATAAATGTCTCTTTATATTTTAAAATAATTATATTAATATAATTATAAAAGAAAAAAATTATTTTGAAAATATTCTTATAAGCTTGTATGGTAAGCCTTGACGACGTCGTAACGGCATAATATAGCCACACCCTCCGTATAAGTTAAAAAAACATTCTTACCTTATTTTTGTCGAAAAGGTTATATGGTACCCTGTTTGGAAAACGACGGAATGATTCCTTTAAAATATTTTATAAAAAGTCAAACAAGCGTATAAATTAATTGAAACCATAGTGTAGTAAATAGTGAAAATGTTTTGGAATACATTTTTAAGAAACATGGATGTGGATTATAAAGAGGTCCTAGTAGATAATTATGTATAAACAACCCCAGATAATGAAGAGATTATAGAATTAACCCTTACTATGTACATTTACTTGGTCGGTGTTAGGTTAAAATCTTGTATAATGGTGGAATCTTTGTTAATAAATTAATCCAGAACCATATATATTAATATGATATCATATATGAACTTCTAATATTTCTTTGTTAATGATATTTCAGTAGTACCATCGTTCCGGGTGTTAACTGATTCGTTTTACTTTATATAGTTTGTTATGTAAGTAATTTTTGTCATGGATAGGATGTATCTTATTCATATTAAGAATGATATTAAGTCTTTAAAAATTATTTTTAATCTTAAAATTAATATTATTCATGAATGGATACAATGTGGAATGAATCTCATTACGTTCATGGAGACGGTAATCCTTACATACGCATGAGTGAAAATATCATTATTTTGATATTAAAATCGTATATAATTGAATGTAATATCATATATAAAGAGTCATTATCATGTTATATTTATTATTTTCATCATTTATACTCATTATTATACCCATCTGAATGATGATGTGTTTGAATAACAAACTACACTATGACGTGGAGACGTTAATCTGTACGTACGCATGTTTAATGACTTTGTCGTTTATAGGATGGATAGAATAATGAATATAGTTGTACCATTTTTAGAATAAAATCATATTATATAGGAGATACTGGATTTATTATTTAATAATGGATACAACAAAGAATGGGGAACTGGAAGAAGAAAATAACTTGGAAGCAGAGATGAAATATTTACCTCTTCTTCAGGTTCATCCTTTTGATTTGATCAAGAGGGAACGTTAGGTTGGGTTTATGACTAAAGGAAGCCCTCTAGGATGAAGGTAGGATAGTTTGGAGGAACATTGGGCAGGGTTTAGCCTATCCAAATGTCTTTGAATGTGAGAATTTGAGAAAAGGTGAAGTGCCCTTTTATAAGAGGGGTGTGGGGCACCCTAGGAAAAGATTGAAATTTTATTTTATATATATAATTTTTTTTGGTTTCTAAGGGATAAAAATGATTTATTTCAAGGATAATGTGGTTAGGGGTCGAAAACTAATCAACAAATAGGTTTTAGACAGGTTTGGGTAACTATATTAACTCTATCATTTAGATTTAACTCTTAGTTAAATAGTTTGACATTTACCATGTCTCTTTGTATTTTTATCTTATATTGTTAATAAAGATACTATAAACTTCAAAAAGAACCTGAAGTGGTTCATTATGACATATATTATATTATTTAAGACCTTTTTCCAAACCTTATATTTTTAGTAATAGAATATCAATTAATAATATAATATTTTTTTTAAATACACTTTTATGTCAATTTTGACACTATTTTGTATTTTTTTTTCTAAATTCATAAAAACATTATTACTTCGAAAGAAATTAATTTAATAAACCCTAACATGTCATAGTAACCTATATAATTATTTTAATTCATAAAAAGTCTCAAATTACATTTATCTGGGTATTTATAATATCAATTATATTTATATTTCATAAATTAGATAATTATTGCATCATCATTGTGTCATAAATAAATTAAATTATTTAATGTCTAAAAATAATAAATAAAATACAATTATTTAGGAAATATTTTTATCTTTCTAATGAATATATATACTCTAATTTATCTTATATTTATCCCTATATTTAAAATGGTTTTTTTATTAAACATTGAATTTAACACTTTTAACTCTTCTTTGAATTAAATAATAATTAAGGTCCTAATCTAATCCAAGTGGATATAAAGGATCATATTTTATTCCTAAGGTTGTTTTTGTTCAAATTAAACTTATCCAATAGAATTAGGACATGTTTTAGGCTAATAATAATATCATTTTTACCATTAATTACCCTATTTATTTTTATCCGTGGTAAATAAAAGTCAAAAGTTACTATTCACCAACAATTAATTTTATTTTATATAACCACATTTTACTTTATAATATCAACCATTTTTCTCATATTTTTTAAATTAAATTCACATAAGTGGTAAAATTATGTTTTATAAAAATTTGGAAATGCTCCTAGGAGGTGCGTAAAAGACGGTAAAAAATTCAATAAAATTTTTATATAACTAATGTTATTTTAAACTAACTCCAAATAATTACATTGAACATATATAGGTAATATTTATCTATTTTTACCTAAAATAAATTTAAATAATATAAAAAATTATTAAAATAAAAAGTCAGTTTTGAACAATAACACGGTGATTTTCACTATTTATCAAAAATATGAACATTTTATAAAAATAAAAAAAATCACGCAAAGCTAATTTTGATATTACTAACTGTAAAATGAATTCCATTATGAATGATAAAATTGGTAAAATTTCAAAAATTGGGTATTATGATTCATAACGGCTAGTTTTATTGGTTGTGGCGTGTTTGAACTCGATGTTGCGTACAACACTAGACATTGAAGTATTCAAAGGTAAACGTACCATTTAAGATTGGGGTGTTACATTTGTTTTCAAATGTTTTAAAAAAAATTGTTAAATGAGATGTCTTTAAATATCAATGTTTATAAATTTTTCTGAATTAGTGAAATTTATTTATCGTCATTTCCAAAAAAAGGTTTCTAAATGTGATGTCGAGAAATAGCGATGTTAATAATCATCACTATTTTTGTGATGTTTAAAAATGTCTCTAATTTTGAGATACCTAATTTAGTGGTGTTTTTTTTTCGAAATGTTGGTAAATGAATTAGTTATGTTTATAGTAATCGCTAATGCAAAAAATGCCTCTAATTTGCAGTTTTTTATAGTGACTAAGGCATAGGAAACACCAACAGATGTAGTATTAGATGGAAAATGATTTATATTTATAATTTAAAATATTTAATGAGTAAAATAAATATTCCTTAAAAATTATTATTAAAACATAAAACCTTTTTTTAAAACCATTTCTGTAACGCCCTGACCCCAGTTACCTGATGTCGGTACATTATTACATAACATTGGTATGATCACAAAAGATCAAGTCTCAAAAGACCGATTAGTTTAGTAGCCTTGTAATCTCTAGATACATTCCTAAAGTTTACATTACATAATAAAGTTAAAACTAAAACAACATCTTGTCTCCACAATCATATCCCCTTATACTATCCTTGCATGTCATTTATACAATTTTTCTTCACATCCTGGGAAAAAATAAAACATTGAAAGGGGTGAGCTCAGATGCCCAGTAAGGATAACAATATTGAGGAAAATTTCATAAATAATCATAAACATTTAAGGAAATGTATAACTAAAACAAAATCATTTTAAACATGAACTTTAGCATAATATGTTAGAAATAAAATGAAATAAATCCATTTAATTATTCACATGGATATTCTACTAGTCGAATAATCACATGCAAAAACAGTAATCACTTTTATAATGATGGAATGCATAATGCCAGACTATCATAACCACATAGTCAAGGCCTTGCACCAAGACTATAAATAATATTTTTTCAATGACTTGTGCCAAGCCACTAGTTTTTATCATGAGACCTACCGATGCATCTAGGAGCTATAGCAGGCTTCACCCATCACTTATTAAGTCCAATGCATTCCTCATATGAACAGGTTTAAACATAACATAAACATTCGTATTAAAACTAGCATAAGAAATATCAATACTTTCTCCATAAACCATTAATGGAATAAAAATAACACATCCACATTCAAACATATCCTAAAACCTTCAATATAACATGGATGTTTTTTATCATAAAAAATAAACTTCAAATTAGCTTAAAATCTATCAAAGGATGTTGACATAGATGAAATCAAAACTATTTGAGAGAAATGTCTATTTTTTTAATCATTTAAATGTCACATAATTATTAAATAAAACATTTACTTTTAAAATATCCTTATAATCATGTGAGGGAATCTTCAACTATTTTATAATGGAGGAAAATAGCCGCACCCTCCGTATAAGTTAAAAAAAATACATTCTTACCTTATTTTTGTCGAAAAGGTTAAAAAGGACCTTGTTTGGAAAACAACAAGAAGATTCCTTTTTAAACATCTTATAAATAGTAAAACAATGGTATAAATGACTTTAACCAATATTATTTAAAATAGTAATATTGTTTTGAAATACATTTTTATGAAACATGGATGTGGATGATAAAGAGGTCCCAGTAGATAATTATGTATAAACAACCTCAGATAATGAAGAGATTGTGAAATAAAGACTTACCGTGTACTTTTCCTTTGTCAAGGGTAGTTTAACCTCCTTTATAATGGTGAAATAATTTTTATTAAATTATACAGTAATCATATACATAAATGTGGTATCATATATGATCTTCTAACATTGCTTTGTTAATAATATCTTAATATTATCGTCGTTTCTAGTGTTAAATTACTCGTTTTCTTTTATATGATTTGTAAAATTAGTTGTGTTTGTTATGGATAGGTTGTAACTTATTCATATAAATAATGATATAAAGTCCATAAACATTATTTTTAATCATAAAATGATAATTAGACATGAATGGATACGATGGGGAATGAATCTCATCACGTTCGTGGAGACGGTAGTCCGTACGTATGCACGAGAGAAAATATCATTCTTTTGATGTTAAAATAATATATAATTGGATGGTATATCATATATACAGAATCATTATCATGTTATATTTATTATTTAAAAGAATTAAACATTATTATCATGGCCATCCAAATAATAATGTTTTGAATTACAATTACCCCACGACGTGGAGACGGTAAGTCGTACATACGCACGTATGGTGACATGTCATTATAGGGATGGATAGATCACTGAATATGGTTGTACCATATTTATAATAACATCACCATATATATAATATAATTTATTTATTATTTTATAATGGATATAACAAAGAAAGAACAAGTGGAAGATGAAAGGAACTTGAATGAGGGTGGTGAAAACATTACCTCTTCTTCGGGTTCTTCCTTTTGATTTGATCAAAAAAGAATCCATAGGTTGGATTTCTGATCAAAATAATGCCTCTGGGTAGAATTGAGGGAATTTGAGAGAATATTTGGGTAGGTTTTGACTGAACCAAAAGGATTTGAAGGTATGAATTTCATTGAAGGGGGAGTGCCCTTTTATAAGAGAGGGGCAGGACACCTTTGGAAAAACTAGAAATATTATTTTATAATAAATTAATATTCGGTTTATAATGGCTCCAAAGTGGATTATTTAAATTTTAAAGTGGAGATAGGTCTCAAAACACTCACCCAATAGGTTTTAGATAGGTTTGGGTCACTATATTAACTTTATCATTTTGATTTAACTCTTAGTTAAATAGTTTTACATTTACCATGTCTCTTTGTATTTTTATATTATATAGTTAAGTAACTTACTATAAACATCCAAGATACCCCAAGGGGGTCCATTAATAATACACCTATCATTATATAAGTCCTTGGGCCGATCCTTATATTTTTAAGAATAGAATATCAATTAATAATATAATATTTGTTTTAAAAACTAATTTATGTCAATTTTGACAATATTTAATAATTGATTTTTGATAAAGTCCTAAAATCTTTATTAACTAAAATAAAATTAATTTAATCAATCCTAACATGTAATATTAACCATTAAAATCCGTGTATATCATCAAAACATTCCAATTATATTTATTTTAACTTTTATAATACCAATTATTTGATTCTTTCATTAATAAGGAAAATATTGCATCATTATTGTGTCATTAATAAATTTAATTATTCAGTGTCTAAAAATTATAAATAAAATACCATTATGTAGGAAATATTTTTATCTTTCTAATTAACTTTTAGAGTCTAAAATATAACATATATAACCCTATGTAAAAATTGTTTTTCTAAAAGATATATGCTTATGTCATTTTTGAATTTACGTTAACTTTATTAATATAAAGTGTCATTATCACACACAAGTGGATCCATGGGGTCCCAAAATCCACCCAAAGATGCCCATGGTCGGACATGTATTAACCAATAGGGTTAGGACACATTTTAGGGTAAATTAATACTATTATAATATTATTCTTTTACCCTTATTTACCGGATTTACACTTTAACCATTGTAAATAAAATATTCACCGAAGTAATTATTCAAAATGTATAAAAATAAGAGTTACATATTTACACAATTTAGAAATCCTGATTCCAAATATGGAATCCATTTTTTCAAATTCTAAACACATAAGTGGCAGCAATTAATTTAAAATTAATTCCTGTTGTCAAAACAAAAAGCGTTTTTTAAGAAATAATAGCTATCAAAAGATTGACACTTGTTTATGTTCGGTTTAACTGTGAAATTATGTCCAATGACCAACATTGTATTAAATAGTAAAAATATATTCTAAATATACTTTAAAACCACTAAAATTCATAATTTATCACTATTAATTATTTTGATTAAAAAAGTTGTTTTTAATTAAAATTTAGTAATTTTCACTATTCATCAAAATATTAAAGTTATCCGAAAAGTACCAAAATTTCACCCTAAGCTAATTTTAATATTCCGAAACCAAAAATGAAGTCTATTTTGAAAGATAAAATTTATAAAATTTCAAAAAGTGGGTATTACTATTCATAACGGCTATTTTGATTGGTCGAGGTGTGTTAAAATCTTGAAGCTGCATAGAATGCAAGCTATTTCATTATTCAAAGGGAAATGTACCATGGAAGCTTGGGGTATAACATTCTCCCCTCCTTCAAATATTTTTGTCCTCAAAATTTCTACAAAATTAATGCATAAAAATACTTGGGTGGTTCTTCATCATAAGTTCCTCAGGTTCCCACGTTGCCTCTTCCATCATATGGTTCCTCCATAGAACTTTTACCAGACGAGGCGCCTGGTTTCTAAACACTTGTTCTCTCGTATCAATAATCTTGATGGGTTCTTCGCAATAAGATAGATCAGACTTCCTCATAAGTGAGTACATGCGTTGGGTCAGGCGTGTATTTTCTCAACAGTGATACGTGGAACACATCGTGAACTTTGGAGAGACTTGGCGGCGTTGCCAAATGGTAAGCTACATCCCCAATTCGTTCTAGAATTTTGAATGGTCCGATGTACATGGGACTCAATTTTCCCTTTTTACCGAAATGTATAAAACCCTTCCATGGAGATACCTTCATGAAAAAATGATCTCCTACCTAAAATTCCAAATCCTTCATTCGGTTATCGGCATAGCTCTTCTGTATACTTTGAGCTGCTTTGATGTGGTTTTGGATTAGCATTACTTTTTCCATAGTTTCCTTCACCAGTTCTGGGCATACGAATTTTATTTACAAACATCATCCCAACATGTTTGTTTGCGACATCTCTTTCTGTATAACGCTCCATATGGTGCCATTTGAATACTCGAATGGAAGGTATTGTTATAGGAAAATTCTACCAGAGGTAAATATTTATCCCACATACCCTGAAAGTCAAGTGAGAAAGATCTCAACATGTCTTTTAAGGTTTTAATAGTCCGTTCTGATTTTCCATCAGTTTGGGGGTGGTAAGCAGTGCTCAAACGAAGTTCAGTATCGAGGGCTTTCTGAAGACTTTTCCAAAATCTTGATGTAAAACGGGGATCACTATCTGAAACAATTGATAGGGGTACTCCATGAAGTCTCACAACTTAATTAATAAGTAGTCTTTCTATACGTTCAAGTTGTAAATCTTCCCTTATAGAAATAAAATTTGATGACTTGGTAAGACAATCAATAATGACCCATATTGCATCGTTCCTTCTAGGAGTCTTTGGTAGTCCCATGACAAATTCCATCATGATATTATCCCATTTCCAGTCAGGTTTAGGAAGAGGTTGCATGAATCCTCTAGGCTGTTACCTTCCAGCTTTCACTTATTGTCAAACCAGAAATCTTGACACAAAGTCTGCAATCTCCCTCTTCATGTTGTCCAACCAAAAATGTTCCTTCAAATCTTTATACATTTTGGTGCTCCCAGGGTGTATAGGGAAATTGGAACTATGAGCATCGTCCAACAATTCTCTTCTTAGATCTGGTATATTAGGAACACAAAGTCTCTTCCCAAATTTCAAAATTCCATCTTCATACACAAAGTCACTAAATCTCCCATCATACACAGCTTTAATCATCTTTTTAAATTCTTCATCATCGGTCTAAGAAATATTCATCCTTTCTAGTAAATAAGGTTTGGCAACCATTTGAAAATGTGTATATGTTTCACCTTCCAGGGTTATTCATATATTCAACCTTACTAGATCCATGAAAATTGGATCCCTTTCAACTCTCATTCTATTCAGAACTCCATGATCCTTTCTGCTCAAAGCATATGCCACCTTATTTTCCTTCCCTAGGTGGTACTGTATCGTGCAATAATAATCCATGAGTAGTTCAAGCCATCACATTTTCCTCATGTTGAGTTCATTCTGTGAGAAAATATACTTCAAACTATTGTGATTGGTATATATCTCACATTTTTCACCACAGAGATAATATCTTCATATCTTCAAGGCAAAGATTACAGTAGCTAACTCAAGATCATGAGTATGATTGTTTTGCCCATGAATTTTCACCTATTGTGATGCGTAGGAAATAACTCTATCATTCTAAATAAGGACGCAACCAATTCCTTTCATTGATACATCACTATAAATAACAAACCCTTCATTTCCCGATGGTAGAGTCAGAATAGGAGCATTTACTAATCTTCTCTTCAGTTCTTCAAAACATTCTTCACACTATTTTGTCCAAATAAATTTAACCCCTTTACGTGTGAGCTTCGTTAATGGGTTAGCCAATCATGCAATGTTCTGGACGAAAAGCCGATAATAACCTCCTAAACCAATAAAACCGCGTACCTCGGTTATACTCGTTGGTGCTGGCCATTCCTGGATTTCTATTGACATAGAAGGATCAATGGAGATTCCATCCTTAGAGAGAATATGTCCAAGAAAATAAATCTCCTGAATCCAGAATTCATACTTCTTAAACTTCCCATATAATTAATGTCTTCTCAGAGTCTTCAAGATAATAGGCAAATGATTTTCATGATCTTTGTATCTTTTGGAGTATACCATGATATAATCAATAAATACCACGACAAAATCATCAAGATATTCCTTGAAAACTCTATTCATTTGATCCATGAATACAGAGGGTGCATTAGTCATCCCAAAAGGCATTACTATAAACTTGTAATTCATGTACCTAGTTCGAAATGTTGTCTTCGGAATGTCTTCCTTCTTTACACACAGCTGATGGTATCTAGCTCTAAGTTCAGTCTTTGAAAAGTATTGAGCTCCCTGAAGTTGGTCAAATAAATCATCAATGCGAGGTAGGGGATACTTGTTCTTTATTGTTATAGCATTGATCTCCTTGTAGTCGATACATAACTTCATAGATCCATCATTCTTCTTAACAAAAAGGACAGGGGCTCCCCATGGGGAAACACTAGGGAGAATAAATCCCTTATTACTCAATTCCTCCAGTTGTTTCATTAGTTCAACTAATTCCACAGTGGCCATTCTATAAGGGGTCTTCGATATAGGCCTTGATCCAGGATTAAAATCAAAGGAAAACTCAACTTCTCTTTCTAGAGGATGTCCAGGTAAATCTTCCAGAAACACATCTACATATTCTTTTACAATAGGTAAATCCTCTATTTGAACATTCCTTTCCTCACCCATAGTTATTTCATTCTCTTTTTCCCCAATAATTGAATTTATTTGAGCTACTGGGGGTGGATCTAGATAAGAATTTGGTGGTGACGATTCTGCTCTAAAGATAAAGTGTTCCTTATCATCATCATCAAAAATCATAACCTCCTTATTCTTACAATAAATCTTCACATCATGGTCTGAAATCCAATCCATACCGAGGATTATATCAAACTCAATCATATGTATGACGATGAGATCAGTAGATAAAGAACATTTATATTTTCTAATGGGGATTGATTCACAAAACTTTGTTGCAATGATTCTTCCCTTAGGAGTTTTAAATGAAAACTCCCTTGTTAAATCAAATTGGAAATATCCAATTTTCTTAGCAAACTAGGAAGATATGAAACAATGCGATGATCCAGAATCAATTAAAGCATTTTCCAAACATGAGGAAACCATTAAATTACCTGCCACCATGTCTTTCAAAGCTTCAACCTTAGTAGTAGTGATTGCATAAGCTTGTCCTTAATCCATTGACCTTTTCTGAGGTAAGTTCCCCTGACGCTTAGGAAATTCATTTTCATAATGTCCCATCTCCCTGAAATTGGAGCATTGAACGTCGATAGCTTCTTTCTTCCCCTTGCAATCACGAGCTTAGTGGCCTTTTTCACCACACTTGTAACAGACTTTGATTTCCATCAAGCAAGTACTGGGGTGTTTCTTCCCACATTTACTGCAGGATGTATATTAAACTTTTCCCTTCTTCCCCTTATTTCCATTTTAAGAGTTATTAGGAAATATCTTATTCTCTTGCTTTTCTTTAAAGTCATAAGACATAGAGAATTCATTTTCTGTCTTGATAGCACATGAAACAATATATTCGTACGACGAGAAGGATTATGATACTAAATCACAATGAAGAAATGGTTTTAACCCATAAAAGAAACTATCAATATTACTTCTTCTGTTACGTATATAATCTTCAGTATGCCTTGCAAACCTGGTAATGTTAGCCACATACTTTGCAAAATTCTCATCCTCCTTTTGCCTCAGGCTCAGAAATTTTCTTTCCATATCTGCTCTATGGTCAGGAGGAAAGTATTTTTCTAATAAATTCTCTTTAAACTCCCTCCATTCCATATTTGATACTTTATCGTCTTCCTTTTTGTTTTGAATCAATGACCACCATTGATCACCATCTCCAGTGAGGTGGTAAACTACCGTGATAACTTTTTCCCTTTCACTACTCCCCAAGGCATGGAATATTTTCTCTGAGTAATTTATCCACTGCTCAGCTACTATGGGATTTGTACTCCCATTGAATTTTGGTGTTTTTGCCTCATGAAGAGATCTAACATTGATCCTCCATGCTGTGGATCTTGGTGATTCATACGGGTAAGGTTATTATTCATAATCTGAGTGAGTGGTCCCAGTATAGTGATTAGCTAATCAGCACCAGTTCCATCAACAAATCCACTATAATTATCTTGTACAGGAGGGAAATCCCTACATGGAGTGTGTGCATTGATACAGTTTCCATTTCTTCCACTAGTCTCCATTTCTAAACAATGTAATAAACTAGATCAGTTTATGAATCAAAATACATAATTTCATACTTGTAAAACACTTAACTTAAATTGAACAATTTATGGATGTAATCCATAATCATAAAAAAAGGTTTTCTTAGAGGAAGTATATACTCATAAACCCTTTATAATGGGTTGTAAATAAAATGATAATTATCCTTAGCATATCCCCCGAGAGTGTCGTAACCAAGAGTGCAGCAAGGCCCGTTGTCATGCACCAGTTCCCATTCGAGTCTAGCTCAAAGCGATGTTTTCAGGTTTTACCCGTAGATACATCTATACCAGAGCCGCCTCTACCTGCTCGTATCCATATAGGGATGTATTTCTTGGAAAACTCACAAAATCACTACAATACCAAAATTCTATGAAGTTTGTATATACTAATACTCAAAGTCCATCTTAGGTCTATGTGCTCTAATCAGAGTTTATCTAAATCTAGCTTTAATGGTTTGTACTAAACATTCATTAATACCAACTGTAACTCCCCAACCCCTATTACCTAGAGTCGGTGCATTATTATATAACATTGGCAAGATCACAAAAGATATTTTCTCGAAAGAATGATTAGTTGAGTAGCCTTGGAATCACTAGATACATTCATAAAGTATACATTACATCATAAAGTGAAACTACAAAACAATCTTGTCTCCACACTCATATACCCTTATAAAATCCTTGCAAGTAAACAATAATATTCTTCTTCACATCCTGGGAAAAATAAAACATAGAAAGGGGTGAGCTCGGATGCCCAATAAGGATAACAATAATTCAGAAACTTTCATAAATAAGCATAAAAATTTAAGGCAATTTCTAACTAAAACAAAAGTCTTTTAAACATGAACTTCAGAATAATATGGAAGAAATAAAATGAAATAACTCCATTTACTTATTCACATGGATATTATACTAGTCGAATAATCACATGCAATAACAATAACCACTTTCAAAATGATGGAATGCATAATGCCAGACTATCATAACCACATAGTCAAGTCCTTGTGCCAAGACTACAAATAAGATTTTGTCAAGGCCTTGTCCAAGACACTAGTTTATCTCATTAGACCTACCGATGCATCGAGGAGCTATAGCGAGCTACACCCATCACTTAGTAAGTTCAATGCATTCCACATATGTACAGGTTTAAACATAACATAATCATTTGTATTAAAACTAGCATTCGAAATGTCAATAATTTCTCCATAAACCATGAATGGTATAAAAATAACACATCCACAGTCAAAAATATCACAAAACCATCAATACAATATGGAAGTTTTGTATCATAATAAATCAACTTCAAATAAGCTTAAAATCTATCAAAGGATGTTGACATAGATGCAATCAAAACTATTTGAGAGAAATATCTCTTTTTGTGAAATAATTTAAAGGTAAAATAATTATAAAATAAAGAATTTACTTTGAAAATATCTTTATAAGCTTTTAATGGAAGCTTTAATGATTTTATAATGGCAAGAAAATAGTTGTACCCGCCGTATAAGATAAAAAAGGCATTCTTACCTTAATTTTGTCGAAAAAGTTAAAAAGGACCTTGTTTGGAAAGCGACAGAAAGATTCCTTTATAAAATTCTTATTAAAAGTAAAACAAGGGTAAAAATGACTTTAACCCATAATTTTTAAAATAGTCTGAATTATTTGAAATACATTTTTAAGAAACATGTTTTTGGATGATAAAGAGGTCCTAGTGGATAATTACGTATAAACAACCTCGGATAATGAAGAGATTGTGAAATAAACTCTTACCTTGTACTTTTCCATGGTCGAGGTTAGGTTAAACTCCTGTATAATGTTGAAATAATTTTTATTAAGTTATAAAATAATCATATACATTATTCTGATACAATATATGATCTTTTAACATTGTTTTGTTAATAATATCATAGTATTATTATCGTTTCGGGTGTTAACTTACTCATTTTATTTTATAGGTTTTGTTAAATGAGTTGTTTTTGTTATGGATATGTTGTAAAGTTTTCATATACATAATGATATCAAGTCCTTAAACATTATTTTTAATCATCAAATGAGAATTATACTTGAATGAATATGATGGGGAATGAATCTCATCGCGTTCGTGGAGACGGTAGTCTGTACCTTTGAACGAGCGAAAATATCATTCTTTTGATGTTAAAATAATATATAATTGGATATTATATCATATATATAGAAACATTATCATGATATATTTATTATTTACATCTATTACACATCATTATCATACCCATCCAAATAATAATGATTTGAATAACAATTACACCATGACGTGGAGACGGTAAGCCGTACGCACGCACGTATGGTGACATGTCATTCAAGGGATGGATAGAATACTGAATATGGTTGAAAAATATTTATAATAACATCACAGTATATAAAAGATACTGGATTTATTGTTTTATAATGGAAATAACAAATAAAGAAGAAGCGGAAGAAGAAAGGAACTTGGATGAGGGTGGTGAAAACATTACCTCTTCTTCGAGTTCTTCTTTTTGATTTGATCAAAATGGCTCCCTAGATTGTCTTTATAATCAAACAAATGCCTCTAGGTTGAAGTGAGAAACGTTGAGAGAAAATTTGGTCAGGGGTTGGCCAAACCAAAAGGCTTTGAAGGTATTAATTTGAGAGAATGGTGAGTGCCCTTTTATAAGAGGGGGGAGGGGATCCTATGGAAAAACTAGAAATATTATTTTATAATAAATTCATATTAGGTTTCTAATGGCTCCAAACTGGATTATTTAAATTTTCTTTTGGGATAGGTCGCAAACCACTCAACCAAGAGGTTTTAGAAAGGTTTGGGTCACTATATTAACTTTATCTCTTTGATTTAACTCTTAGTTAAATGGATTGACATTTACAATGTCTCTTTGTATTTTTATATTATATAGTTAATAAAAATACAATAAACATTAAAGAGACCCCCAAGTGGTCCATTAATAATACAAATATCATTATATAAGTCCTTTTACAGAACATTATATTTTTAGGAATAGAATAACATTTAATAATATAATATTTTTTTAAACAACTCATTTATGTCAATTTTGACACTATTTAATAATTTATTTTTGATAAAGTCATAACAACTTTATTAATTCGAATAAAATTAATTTAAAAAATCCTAACATGTTATATGTACCAATAAAATTCTTGTATTTCATCAAAACTTTCAAATTATAATTATTTTAACTTTAATAATACCAATTATTTGATTCTTTCATTAATAAGGAAAATACTACATCATTATTGTGTCAGAAATAAATTTAATTATTCAATGTCTAAAAATTATAAATAAAATACCATTATTTAGGAAATATCTTTATCTTTCTAATGAATATTTAGAGTCTAAAATATAACATTTATAACCCTATGTAAAAATTGTTTTACTAAAAGATATATGCTTATGTCATTTTTGTATTTACTTTAACTTTATTAATATAAAGTGTCATTATCACTTACAAGTGGTTCTATGGGGTCCAAAAATCGACACAAAGATGAACATGGTCAGAAATGTATCAACCAATAGGTTTAGGAAACGTTTTAGGGTAAATTAATATTATTATAATATTATTCTTTTACCCTTATTTACGGGAATTACCCTTTAACCATGGTAAATAAAATATTTACCAAAGTAATTATTCAAAATGTCTAAAAATAAGAGTTACCTATTTACATAATTTGGAAATCCAGATTCCAAATATGGAATCCATTTTTCCCATATTCAAAACACATAAGTGGCAGATATTAATTTAAAATTAATTCTCATTGTCAAAACAAAAAACGTGTTTTTATGAAATAATAACTATCAAAGGATTGACACTTGTTTATGTCCGGTTTAAATGTGAAATTATGTCCAATGACCAAAATTTTATAAAATGGTAAAAATATATTATAAATATAATTTAAAACCACTCAAATTCATAATTTATCACTATTAATTATTTCTTTTAATAAAGTTTTTTTTAATTATAATTTAGTAATTTTAACTATTCATAAAAATATACAAGTTATCTGAAAAGTACCAAAATTTCACCCTAAGATAATTTCGATAGTCTGAAACCAAAAATGTAGTCCATTTTTAAAGGTAAAATTTATAAAATTTCAAAAAGTGGGAATTACTATTCAAAACGGCTACTTTGATTGGTCGCGGTTTGTTAGAATCTCGAAGCTGCGTACAATGCAAGCTATTTCATTATTCAAAGGGAAATGTACCATGGAATCTTGGGGTGTTACAATTTATTTGAAAATAACCATTAAATCTTTTAAATTAATGTTTTTAAAATTTTAAAATGTTTCTTGAGGATAATATAAATTCCACTTTGAAAAACACTTCTTAAAACATAAAACCTTATTAAAACATTTTTCATTGAAAATAAAAATGAAAAATTCTAAAGTAAGCTTCAGACCATGATCTGTCTTGGAATTATATAATTATGTTCATGCACTACGCGCAAAATAAATATTGCTTTCACATTTCAAAAAAACAAAATGAGAAATGTTTGGAAAAATGACATGAAGATTAATTTCCAAATATTTTGAAAAAATTAACCATGGGTAAATATTTCATGTTAAAAATCATTGGAGGATATTAAAATAATTTGAATACCATTTATAAAAAACATATTTTTGGAAGAAAATATATTTCTTATCTAAGAGAGAAATAGAGTCAAATTTTATTAAAAACTTTTTCTTAAGTATTTTAAGATAAAAAAGGGTGATAAATGGTACCATTAATTAATGATACATGAATAAATTGTGAAAAATGAAATTCATGATAATTAATTAAGGTTATATCATGATATTTAAACATTGGAGACATAATCATAGAAAATCTCGATAAATGATGAGATTATAACATAAAAATATTACACCTTTGGTAACATTGAAACTATGAACCCAATGAAAGAAAGATCCTAGAATGAATATGAAAATAAAAATAAATTCAATGATAATAATCATATAATACATTCAGGGTTAGTATATACACCACATCAAAAAAAATAGGTGAACATTTCATGTGTCTCACATAAAATAAAAGAGAGATGAAACTATGTTATCATATGTCTTGATATCAGTCATACTCACTAAAACCTCAATTATTATAAATATAAGTTTATTATAAAAGTATTGTAGCATAATATTCATATATTTCATACAGTATATGATTTACTTATTCCCTTTTATTTCCCTTTTATTACAAATTCCATGTTAAAGTAGCATTTCACGTAATAACCTATTTTTTCTATATGTTCATATTTGTTATATTTTTTGCCTTATTAATTTGAAAAAGTTCAAATAAACTCTAGAATGATAACTATGGTATAAATATCTTATATATTTATTGTGTAAGTATTTATACTAATTCTTAAAAGTTATATCCTGAATGGCCCGAAGGCCTTATTTTTTATTTTATTATGGATAATCACCCTTTTAATGGTTGAAGGGGAACCCGTACATGACCCGTAGGCCCAAGGCACAAGGCCAACAAACCTGCAATACATGACTCGAAGGCCCAGAGGCATACCATTCCCAATACATGACCCGTAGGCCCATCCCACATGAACTACCCCTCTCCATCTTTCTTCATAATTTATCACCTAGCTCCCACCATGCATTGCTGATTGGCTAGCATTTCCCCGTACAAAGTTACACGGTGCCTGGTCCCGATGGCAGCTTCCATATCCTCTCATTCTTCTAATCTGGATAGCTCTACATCTGGTGGAGGCTACTCCTATTGCTCTGATCCTCTTCTGGGGCTTGTTCTGTGTGATCTGGGCCACTCCATGGTCTACGTGACTCGAAGGCCCTATGGCCTGAAGGCCTTTGATTCCCCGAAGGCCTTGGAGACCCATAGGCCCAAACCAATGGCCTGAAGGCCCAAATCAGGTGAATAGTTCTGGCTACTACAGTACCGAACAGTAACTACTACAGTGACTGCTACAGTACTTCTATAGTACTAGTATAGTACCCTGGAAATTCACCTCCACCCAGTTTTGAACACGAGTCTCTTGGATGCCAAGTAGGATCCCTTACCACTCGGGTACGGGCTCCTTGGCCATAAAAGTTATAGGTTTAAAATTAAATACATCGTTCGTGGAGATGGCTGGTTTCACGTACGCTTGAATGTTGTTTAGGTTTTGTAATCAAATTGAAATAAATAAAAGTTAATGATATATATAAATTATCATTGTAGAATAATTTTAATTTTATATAACTCACATATTTTTGTTAAACTCTTCCTTAATACATTTCGTGGAAAGGATGAAGGAATCACATCACATTATGAGGGGGTAGTCAGCTGTACACATGAGCAACATTATCACATTCTTACAAACTTTAATGTGTGATGGTATTTTTTATATAAAAAATAAATAATCATAATATAATAATATAAATATATATAATATAAAAAATAAATACATCAATATGACCAGACTTGAGAGGTGTTAATGAAGAAAAAAATGACATTGGTTCACGAGGAGGTAGTCTGCCGTACACACGAACGATGATTTTTTAATCTATTTCAAGGAAGTGTTAGTGTTTTTAGATCATAACCTTTACATAAAAAATATAATTATATCTATATAATAATATTATTATATGATCATGATTTAAAAATAATCCTAGTTGTTTGAGGAATAAATAAAATGGAAAGGATTGTTGATGAACACTACCTCCTCTTAGGGCATCTTATTTTGGTTTACAAAATAGGACTTCATTGGTTACATTTCTACTCAATGTAAGGATTCTAGGATGAAGGTAGGGAATTTTTTTATTTATTTTTCTGGGTATTGGTAGACCCAAATGGATTTAGATGTGTGTAGAAGTGGGGATAGTGAATTCACTTTTACAATGAAGGAGGAGTGGCATTCTTGTAATTACACAAAATTAAACACTATTGGGAGGTATACCTTACCTCATGTGCCTCCAAATTTAAATAATAATGGAGGTTAGGGATGAATTGATCGATAAATACCTCCAAAATAGAAAATAAATCCATTTTCGTTTTAATTTTTTCCTTAGACATTATGTTTACTCAATTTTTTCTTTATAGTTTTTACTAAGGTAAATAATATAATTTTATTTACCTAGGTAATTTATCCAATCATTATATAATAATAAATAAATTTATTTGGTATTTTAGACATAATAATTCTAAATATTATTTAAAATTAAATAATTAAAAATCATACGTGTGTGAAAAATTAATTGTAAGACAAACAAATGTAATGCACCAAAATCGTGTTTTAACCTTAATCGCGTTAATTAATGTTAACTATTTTCACCAATAATTAGGACCAAAAATTAAGTTAACCTCATCATATAGAATATATTATTTTTATTAAAAATATTAAATCCCTTTTTTAATAATCCATTTATATAACGGAAATAATGTTTTATAAAATTAATCGTAAAAACGCAATGAGAAATTTGGTTTTTAAAGAGAAAATAATACAAATTTTACAATGTTTTTACATCCAATTTCAAAGTAAAATTGATTCCAATGACCTAAATTATATTAATAGGTATATAATTTGACTAATTTTACTATAAAACCAATTTTATATATTATTTAACTTTATTAATAAATTAAGAGAAAAGGAATTGGTCAATTAAAATTTAATATTTTGACTATTCATCGTAATGTAAAACTTTTTAGAACATACTGATAATTCACACTATGATAAATTTTACATTCATAATTCAAAAATTAATTTTATTTTATCGAATTTATTTTTATAAAATTTTAAAAAAAAATTACCATGGTTTATAAATATACATTAAAATATGTTTTATTTGAGAAACATTTATTTTTGAAACATATAAAGACATTACCAGAAAATAATTTCATTTTTAATAATTATATTTTATTTATATAAAACTATTATAGATAATATTTAAAAATTAGTTATTACTATTAATTTTTTTATGTTTAAGCGCTATGTTATAATGGTCACATTTAAATTACTATAATCTTCCGTGGTTATGTTAAAACTCAATGTTGCATGAAATGAAAGATAATTCAATGTTCTGTGTACAGTAATAATAAATTGGTATTTTATACAATGAAATCCATTAAATAAATTCAATTTTTTAAAAAAATTATAG
This sequence comes from Viscum album, assembly GCA_963277665.1. Lineage (NCBI taxonomy): Eukaryota > Viridiplantae > Streptophyta > Magnoliopsida > Santalales > Viscaceae > Viscum > Viscum album. Next base: position 216,528,050 of record OY728140.1, read on the forward strand.
ATAACATTAGGTATTATAACCTCTTTGTCCCACATGACTTCACTATGATGGAAAGTCTTATGCGGTGGATTTTTCAACATCCTGTTACTGTCTTTTAGGTATTTTCATTTTATTTATTCATTTTCCACTTTAGTTTGGGTGTATATTCAAACTGCCATGTATCTAGATCATTTGTTAGGTAAAATGAAATAAAATTTTCGGTTGTGTGTGTTATTTTTATTTAATGGAATTCGGGTATTTATGTGTAACAGCTTTATATGGTTCTTACAATTTTCAGAGAATACCCATGGTGGTTTGGGAATTTTGTATAAGAATATAAAGTTTCTTTTGGGTTTTGGGTGATTAAACACTATTTAATTATTACACAACATGTAATGGTAACCAGTTTCATGTCCGGAAATTTTTCATAATGTGATAAATTTACACGTCATGACCCACGTTCATGTCTTGTAAGGCTAAAAAAATCAGATTTTTGTAAAAATCCAACAGGTTTATTGGTGTGTATGGACCCCATGGATTACACTACATCTAATGGGATTACATTCCATTTAAATTTTATAAAGTTGTATTTTTAGGGGTCATTTGATTAATTTTTTCATTCTTCCATATTTATCATCCCCTCTCTCAACCAAGGTGCTCTGCAACTATGATTTTAGAGACTATCAACACTTAAAAATCAATTTTTTCAGTGATTGATCATACGAGTTGTGCACAGTGTCTCTCCATGTAAGGGAATCCTTCCTCTTCTTTATCTCTTTTGATCCAGGTAGCGTTTCTCCATTGTGTTATAAATTTTTTTGATCTGTTAAGATAATTCTCTTGATTTATTTATATATCTATTTCCACACCCAGATTTTTATTTTGGATCTATATTTAAGTTTATCTTTTGTTCTTGGGTTTGTATCCCGATTTTCGGGTGTCACTGGTTTAAAATTTGATTTTTGGTGTATTTTTTCAATAGAATGGTAATCACACAATGTGTGAACACCATGTGGCCTACTCTAGGTAATTATGAAGGCTTGGGTTTACATCATGTTGAGGTTGAAGGGCCTACACACGATTAGAAAAATAGTGTGGTAAGTATAACGAAAGCTACAGTCCCATGGATGATCCATAAAAATTAGTTGTAAAGCGTTTTGGAAATGGTGTAGCCTAACCATGTAGGGTGTCTTGGTTTTCACAGTGAGGGGTGCATGTTTTGCACATGGCTGGTAAACCGTGCGATGAAATTGTGTGGGTTTCCCAGAGCATAAAATTCATGAAATTCTTAAACATCCTTCTTGAAATGTTTAACACAAATTTACCCTATTCTTCACCCACCTAGTTCTTAAAACCGAAGGGAGGCCTCTCATTTTTTCACCAAGATTCATTCTTCCTCCCATTGTGTGGATCTATGTATTTCTTCAGGTTTTTTGCAAAATCACTCATGTTAATTTTTTTCATCATCTCCCTCTTCCTTATTATTCAATTTATTCTTGAGTTCATCTTCTCCAATAGTTATGTGGACCTAGGGTTTGTGTTTCCTCATACATAGGTTAGGTATTTTTTATTATTACAGTTTCTCTTCATAGATCTTGGTTCTTGGAACCTTCGTGGAGTGGTTTTGGGATTGAGTTGTTGAAGTGTCATGAGATTGAGGTAGGGATCCCTTGAAAATGCCCTTTTAATTCAAGAATTGTTAACTTCATTCTTTTCCCACCTCCTTTGAATATTAAATATTGATGTGTGACCTTTTAAGTTCTTGTATGGTGTGAAAATTAGTTATTTCTTCCAAGTTTTATGATAAATAAAATTGTTTTTTTAAGTTTTTTACAATAACTATTTGATAAAATATTATGTTGGACATTGTGAGTGTTTTGTAACATTTAACGCATTTTTTGGATTTTATAAGAAATTTGGGACCTATGAATTAATTATCTGGTTTTCTCAGAAGTGTTACCATGCCTTTTTGTTTTAAAATAAATATTAGTTTAGCTCTTGAAAAATAATTTTCCATATCTTGATTGGATAATGGCCCATTTGGATCCTTTATTAAAATTGGTTTACCTTCTAAATGTTGGGTGAGTGTTTCAATGGAATTTTTTTATGAATGATTATTTAATGGAAAGTGGTGTGCATGTACCTTTCTGAAAGAATGATTTGGCCATTTGATAAATGATGGGTTTTTTTAAGAGGAACTTAAGGCATGTTTAGCACCACTGTGAAATTGGTAAATAGTTATCATGAAAACCATTTTTTTATAATTCTCTCAACAAGTGTATGTGAATGGGTGGGATGTCCTGGATTTGGAATCCTTGAGACCCATTTACTCATTTCTGCATTATAAAGGAACAATATTGATACATGGAGTGATTCAAGGTGATGCATGTTGTGTAAATTATTATATATGCTATATGTGCATGTGATTGAATACTATGTTGGCATTGATTAGATCACTCCATTTATACAAGAGACATGGGAACCTATCATAGTACGATAATTTTTAGATAATGATTGTTTCAATGGATAGTTTAAACACTAGCTGGTGTCCTTGAGTAGGTTGATATATTGGGTTTATTTCTATTGGATTTTCCAATCAGTCTATCCTAAGTTAGAGTGGTCAAGAGTTTTTAGGGTGTTTTATAATTCATCATGTCAGGAATTCTTCCAGGGATGGTTCTCATGTATTAGTATTTTTTGGATTATTCTTGATCTCCTAGGTTCTCCCATGTCTATTAGAACTTAATTACTTATGATGGATGAATGATATACTTGGTTACTCTTGTGTGTTTATTTCCATTTCCCTTATTTTTTGATCATTGTAGTGAATTCATGTGTGGTGTCTTTATTTGAACGTGATGAGTGGATTCCAAAATTTTATGAAAATAAGTAAAAGTAAAAGTGTTTAATACCCTCTTGCACCGTTTTGAAATTAAATCATCACATTCCCCTTGAAAATTTTAATATATTTATAATGGAAATGAACATAGTTTGGGAATAAAAAAGGTAAATGGAATGTTTTTTATTTTAATTTAAAAAAGTGTGGATAAATAATACTATTATATATTGTATTTAAAACTTGAGTTTGATTTTTATTTTATTTTAAAATAAGTGAATTGGGAATAGATTATTTTGGGAATACATAATGAATTTTAATACTCACACCTATAGTTTCCTCTTGTTTTTAGATTTTGTTTTATGTCTCAACTTTTCCTTGGTCGTTATGGGCGATAGATATTCATAGTATCTGAGACTGACCCTCAGGGTCACATGGAGATTTCGAGTTGTTAGGATTCAGTCTGGGTTTCATTGTTTAGTTTGGTTGTTCCTTTCATCTTGGTAGAAGTTGATAACTTATATATACGGGTTAGCCTATTTCCCTTTCCACTGATTAATTATTTTATTTTCTATGGGAAAAATAATTCCCTCGTCTCTCTTTTTATTCCTAGAACTAGTTTCTAGACCATGGGGATCATGAATGTCATTAAATCTATGTTGTGGATTTTCACGGGTGATGGGTTTGAGGTCGACCCAGGTTGGTTCATGACCAAATGGTGTCAATGAAGGTTGGATCTATATAGGATTTTGATTTCAAAGCTCCCTATGTTTTTTCAGGATTTCAATGTATATTTTAGTTTAGGATAGTTGGGAGTTAGGATGTAGGAATAGGATTGTGTTCCTGAACCATTTATCATTATGATCTTTTGGTTTCCGAGGGAATTATTGTTCTATTGTTTCCAATTTAATTATTATGGATTTTTTATTATTTGGAAATAAAAAGGGGGTTGGGATAGGGGTCTCCATGAGCTTTCAGGGCCTGGAATGCTTTGTGGGTTTGGGGACATGGTAATAGAAGACTCTCTGTGATGGTGGTGTGTTTGGTATATGAACTCCAATAATATGTCCAAGTCACCCATCGACACTAGTTTCCCTTGTGAATTTTATTTAGTATCCTATGATTATGAAATTTGTTTTGAAAACCCTTATGTTTGAATTGTGAAAATAGGGTTTTAGAGGTAATTGTTGGATTTTGGAAAATGGGAAAAAAGTATGTTTAGAATTTTTATAGTGGGAGACCATAGAAAAATGAATTTCTATAAAATGACCCTTTGGGGTAAAATGGAAATGATTTAATGTGATTTTATTTTAATAATAAAAAAATTGGTTTTATGGAAAATGGTTGTTTGAAAGTGGATTTCATCTTTTGATTTTTTTTGAATTAAAAGGGGTTAATTTATTAATAAAATGATTTAGATGAAATGGAAACTATGAGTTGATGAAAATGTTTTCTGTAAAATGAATTAAAAATAGTAATTTGAAAGCAATCAAAGGGATTTATTTTAAATAAATAATGTGATTTATTGATATATAGAGTTTGAAAAAAAAATATTTTCACTTGATGGTTGGTGAGATTTTGAAAAGTTTTAGGACATGTGAAATATGAATGTTCATTTTGAAATTTGGTGTTTTCATGGATGCTCACATGCACAGATATGTGTAGAATGTGGATGGAAAGTGCCCAGATTTCCAAGGGTTATTAGATGCTCAGGGTGGCAAGGAATGTTCATGTGTGAGGTTCCATGGAATAAAATTAGTGAATTGGAATCCAACAAATTTTTTTCATTGAAAATGTGATATTGTAAATTTGTGGTGTTTTTAAAAAAATAGTATTTTTGAAAAGCCTATTTTTATGATTTGAAAGTATTGTTTATGTGGTGATTCATGTTTGAGAACTCTTATTGATGAGTTGGTTTGGATAAATCTCAAGGTTTCCTAGTTTGTGAGGGTTTTCCCCTATGGATATTTCACAGGAACTCACGGTGTGGCTATAGGTGGTTCCCTATTATCAGGCCTTCCAGTTGATCAGTCTAAGGATTTTTTTCTTTAGTTTTATAAGTTTAATCCACCTATTTTTAATGGTCATGCAGACCCACTCAAAGTATAAGAGTTGATGTGGATAATTGAAGGGATATTCAATTCCATTGGGTTTCCTAATTTTTTGAAGGTGAATATTGATACTTTTATTCATGAACGTTCTCTATAGAAGAGGTGGAATTTGGTGTCAGGGAACAAGAATCCTGAATATCTTACTTGGTATTTAATAAAGGACTTTTTTATTCAATATTATTTCTCTAAAATGACGATGGTGAGAAATGGTATGAAGATTTGATGTTTTTAGTAATGTAATATATTGGTGTAGGAATATTTATTGTCTTTTTTTGAACCTAGTTCCTTACCTTACATAGTATGTATCTTATAATTCCTTGATGGCAAGGCATTATGAGTATGGACTTTGTCCTGATCTTCGGTCGAAGGTGTTATATCTCCACCTAACTTCTTTTTATAAAGTGGTGAAGCAACCACTCCATGTGAATGATGTTCTACCATGGGTCCTCAATGTATCCAACCTTCCTCTAGAACCTATTAGTAGTTATGGGAGTTCTAGAAAGGAAATGGTAATGTAACATGAAGTTAGTGGTTCTGGTCGTGGAATCAGAAGGCCTCAAGACCATTCTTCAACCTCTTCTTATCATGATGTCCTATTGTGTTATCAGTGTGGCATGTAGGGTCACAAGAATATATCATTTCCAAGTGCTCCAATTCCCTACCATTCTTTTGGATGCTTATGTATTCTGAATTGATTTTTTTGGCGTGTTTCTAAAAAGCATCATTGATCCAATTGAAAAAAGTTATGTGATATTAGAGGAATCACATCAACATTCCTTTATTAAGTGTCAAATTTGTAAGGGTTATTTTTATTGGGAGTTGTCCTGGTGGTGTTTTATTTTGTTCATAATGTAAGGTAATGTTGTCGGTCTTTTAATGAACTTGTTTTTTTGATGGAAGTGTGGTTTTCATTTTAAATTTGTTTAATTCTAATATAATCCAATAATTTATGTTCCTTTTTGGGGTTATCAACTCTTGAATATAACGAAATAGATGCTTAAAACATCAAGGATCCATCCAAAGGCCCTAGAGTTAAGTTGGAATGAATTTAGGAAACCACTTCGGTTGTGGAGAGCTTTGTATCAGTTCGTATCCCCTCTGTCCAGGAGTGGGTGGTCTACATTTTGTTGTTGTGTTCTTCCTAACCAAAATTATTGTGTTGGTGTGGATGATTTTTGGTTTGATTCTATGGTAAATTTACTTTGTTGATCCTTGATGAATTTTAGATTGTTCTGTGCTAGTTGGTTCTTAATGGCAGTGACACCCATCGTGGGTCTCGTTGTGTATTATCATAAGAAGGTATTTGGTTTTAGTTGTTCTCTAATAGTAGGGAGTCCATTAGAACATCCCTTGTTGGGAATGTGGTTTAATATGGGATGTTCATCTGGTAGGTAGTGGATTACATGAATTCACTTATTTCTATGTACTTTTCAATTTGGTTGAGTGTTGGGATTCATTTGAGAAGACCTAATAGTCCTGATCTATTCCTGATTGTGGAGCTTATACCCAAGTTTCAATTCATTTCTCAAAATATAGTTTTGGTTATTTACCATGTTTTGGGGGAAAAGCATAATATACAATTGGAATAGGTTGATATGTTCATGGTTTATAGGTTGGATTGTGTGGTTTTGGAATCCTTTATCATTTATCAATCAAATAAAAAATGTTTTCTCTTTTTGGGGGAAGACAATGTTAATGTTGGGGGGTATTATCACACATGGAATTTTTTGGGTCTCATTTCTAGTTTATATTTTGATGTTTGGTTTGGATCTTGAGTTTTGGGTGTGGCTGGTTTAAAACTTATGTTTCTAGGTGTTTTTCTCATATATAATGGTCAGTGAACAGTTTGGGAAAATCATGTGGTTTTCTCCAAGTAATAGTGCGGGATTGGGTGTGATTCTAGTTGAGGGAACACGACCTATGCATTGTTAGGAAAACTGTTTGGAAAGCATGTAGAAATCCACTATCTCATGGAAAAACTTTTCTACGCAGTTGGTGCATGTTTTGGAAACCATAAAACCTAACCATTCTAGGTTCCTAGGTGTGTCCAGTGAGGGGCGTACTGTTTATAAAAGTGTGCGGCCAAACCATGTGATTTTTCAATAACATAAAATTATTGAAATTCCCAAACTAATCGGCCTATATTTTTAACCCAAATCCTCCATATTCTTCTGCCACCTGGTTTTTACACTCCTAGGGTGGCCTATCCTTGGTTCCCCAACCTTTCATCTTCCTCCGTTTTTCTGGATCTATTGATTTATTAATGTTTCGGGCTAGATATATCAAGGCAAACTCATCTCCTCATATCCCTCTTCCTTCTTCTTCAATTTCATCTTGATTTCCTCTTCACCTATAATCATTTGGACCTAGATTTTTTGTTTCCCATTATTAATTTTAGGGGTTTTATAATATTATAATTTCTTTTATTATATATTTGTTCTTGGAACCTTCATTGCGTCATTATGAGTGTGTGTTATTAAAGCATCAGGAGATTCTTGTGGTTTTCCATTTCACTAGCCTTTTTAATTCAAGAATCATTGATTTCATACTTTTTTCACCTTCCATGAATTAGAAATATTGATGTGTGACCTTTGAAATGATTTTTTGGTGTTCAAATCACTTATTTCTTCCCTGTATTATAATAAATTCAATTGTTTTGTTAACTGTTTCACACTAACTATTTGAAAAAATGTTTTGTTGCCCATTGTGACTGTTTTTCATATTTAATGCATGGTTTGGATTTTTTAATAAATTTTTTGACATGGAAAATAATTATATGAGTTTCATAAAATCATTACCAAAAATTTTATATTTAAAATAAACAACTTTTTTTCTCAAGAAAAATGATTTGGCATGTCATGATTAGATAAATGACTATTTGGAATCTTGATGAAAGATGATTTATCTTGTAAATATGGGGTGACTATTTCAAATTCACTGTTTTATGAATGATGTTGGATTGTAAATTAGTGTGATTCAACCATTATTAAAGGATTATTTGGCTCTATGACAAATGATGGGTTTTCTAATAGGAACATGAGGCTCATTTGGCACCATTATTGAAGTGGTAAATGTTTATCATAAAAACCATCCATGGATAATTCTCATTCCTAGTTTGTGTGAATGGGTGGTATTTCCTCAATGAGATATCCTTGAGACCCATTTACTCATTAAATAATTTTAATTAAAAGAGATTTATTCATGGAGTAATTTAGAGTGTTGTCTGTTGTGTAAGTTTTTTTATATGATATATTTGCATGTGATTGGATAATTGGTTGGAATTGGTTAGCTCACCGCTTTATACATGTGGCATGGGAACCTGGTATAGTGAGAGAATGTTTTGATAATGATTACTACACATTATATATTTTGCATTAGGTGGTGGCCCATGGTAATTGGATATAATGGCTTTATTGCTATGGTATGTTCGCCTCGGTCTATCTTGAGCTAGGTTTGTCAGGATTATTTATGGAATTTTTTATTTCATTGTGTGAGGCATGATTCTGGGGATAGTCTCACATATTATTATGTTCTATATTATTCATGATCTCTTAGTCTCTCTCATGTCTATTAAAACTTAGTTACTTATGGTGGATGATTGAGATACTTCGTTAATCTTGTGTGTTTTTTTATATTTCCCATATTATGTGATCATTATAGTGCTTTAATGTGTGGTATCATTCATGGAAAGAGATGAATGGCTTCCAAATTTTTATGAAACAAATTCAATTTAAATTTTTTTCATACTCTCTTGTTCTATTTTGAAATGGAATCATCAATTTCCTATTGAATATTTTATAGTATCTATAATGAAAAAAATCTAGTTTTGAAATCAAAAATGGAAATGGAGATTTTTTACTTTTAAAGAAAAATAGTGTGGTAAAATATTAATTTTATATATTATATTTAAATATTGAGGTTTATCTTAGTTTTATTTTAAAGTATGTTTATTGGGAATAGATTTTCCAGGGCATACTAACTTTGTTTAAATATTATACCTATAGTTTCCTCTTGTTTTTAGATTGTTGTGTAGGTCTCATTTTGGTCTTGGTCATCAATTTTGTTTTTATTCATATTGGATAGTGACACATGGGTCACATGGAGATGTTGAGATTCCATGTTTTAGTCTGGAATTTATTGTATAGTTTGTTTATTCTATTCATCATTGTAAGAGATTATTATTTATGTCTGTTGGATAATCTATTTCTCATTCCCCTATTTCGTTAATTTATTTTACTTGGTCAAAATCATTCCCTTGTCTCTATTTTGATGATAAACACTAGCTTCCAGCCCATGGGGAATAATATTTCATTTCAGGCCATGTCACAGATCATCTTGGATGATAGGTTTTTAGTCCAACTGGGTTGGTTCAAGACATCAATCGTTCGATCTCATTCTGGGGGAAATATATTGTTGGTTGTGGTGTGCTGGGTGTATGTTCTTGAGATAAGTGTTTTTTTCCTCTCTACCAACATGTTTTGGTTATTGAATCAATTATAAGAGATGTAGGGATTGCTTTGAGTTCCTCTTTCATTATGTTATTCCTTATTGTCATCGAATCTCATTGTGGTTGTGTGCGACCTAGGTTTTGAGGTATGTGGTTTTGTCTCTAGCCTATGTTGGATAAACATCATTGATTTTTTAATAAATTTTCTTATAAAATGAATCGTAATGATTTACTAAAATATTTTTGTTTGTGTCAAAATTGATTTTATGAAAATATGTTTTCCACTTGTTTTGATAAAATTAAAAATTAGTTTTAACTCATTGTGAAATGGATTTCAGAAATGGTTTTCAATGAATAAATATGGTAAAATGGTTTGAAAAATAGAGCACATGGGAATCCTTGGGTACTTGGGTGGATGGTGGGGAAATAGACTTCATCCATTGATAATGTCAGGGGGTTCACTCTTTGGGTATTCCACTTCTACATAGGTATGTTGTTCTTGGGACATGATATACTCTATCAGGAACGTTCACTTTCTATGGTGTTCCTCAGCTTCCTTGACTCGATACATATGTCTAGGTCTTGATTCGCACAAAACTGTCTATGATGGGTGTATGAGTGTCATATTCATTCTGAACTAGTGGTGATCCTTGCCATGGGGGTACATTTTGTTTGTTTAATTATATTTCTTTGGATTATACTATTTTGGTTGTACATATATGGATTTGATATGATATCTGATAAATTATTTTAATTGTTTTGATATATTATCTTTGATATATATAAATGAAATTATTTCAAATTGATTTAGCTTATTTATTTTAGAAATATTTAAAATTGAGGAAATTAAATTTTTTCCAATGATTCTGATATAAAATTGTTAAAATATTTATCATTTTTTTCTTTAAAGTTAAACATTCATGGATTAATTTCACAGATACTTGTTATGGAACACCTGTGTGAGATCCAACGGAAACTGTTATTTCACACCCTGTGCACCCCTTCATTGAAACATAGACCATTGTATATATTTCGATGTAGGTAAAGGAAAGGCACCATAGTGATGTGGTGAGGTTTTATATTTGCTAGGTTTGGGTTGTTTGAGGTGGGATGGTGGAATTTTTCCCATGCTATCAGATGTACACTGTTAGAGTATCTATTTTAGCTTGGTCTTTCTTTACTGTTGACATGTCTCTTAGATAATTTTTCAACCTTTTTAGTTGTATTGATTTGGTTTTTCTCTATCTATTATGACATATATATTCATGATTCATATTATATATCTCTATATTATATATATATATATAATGTTTTCTGTTATAGAGTTTTCAAAATCATTCCATATGGTTGTTTTTTTATGCCAAGGTTCTAGTCTATATTCCATGGGGATTGGGAACAATATTTAGGTATCTAGAAATTCCAGTTAGGTTCCAGTTTGAGATGGTATAAAGGTCAAGTTCCTCAAAACCCCCCTCATGATTATAATATAGATTAAGAATTTGAAAAATTTATCAAATCCAACTATTTCTAGGAATTTAATTACCCAAAATGGATCTCCAAAATCATCCCGATTAAGAAAAAGAATGGGAGGATTAGGGTCTACATGGATTTCATAGATCTTAATCGACACTACCTGAAGGAATATTTCCCATTTCCAATCCCAAAAATTTTGATCGATGCAACTTCAAGCTTCCAAACCCTTTCCTTCATGGAATGGTATTCATCATATAATCAAATAAGTATGGCCCCTAAAGATGAGGGAGACACTACCTTCCAAGAACCTTAGGGGAACATCTTCTATTATGAAATTCAATTTGGATTAAATAATTCAATTTCTACTTACTAACAGGTCATGTAAGATATATTTAAACCCTTCTTGGGACAAATCAAGGAATGTTAGGTCAATGACCTGGTGGTAAAATATAAATTGTAATGACATCAACTCATGCATCTTTAAACAATATTCTAAAAATTGCAGCATCATAATTTGAATATAAATCATCTAATGTATGCTTTTGGAGTAAATTAAGTGAATTTCAATTTCTTTGTGGTATTCCAACATGGAATTGAGGTTTATTGAGGAAATAGTAGTGCAATCCTAGAAATTTTACCCCATGAAATATTAAATAACTGAGGGAGCTCTGTGGGGAAATGGATAAAATTATTCATTTCTTACCCAACATGGATGGAAAATATCTCCCCTTCACTAAGATAATTAAAAAGGGAGTTTACAACTGATGTGGTAAGGACTTCTAAAAATCATTCATGAATCTCAAGAAATACCTATTGCACTAACCAGTCTTGGTTTCTTCAGTATAAATAGATCCATTTATCCTATACATTGATACCATTGAAAGATCAATTAGTGATCTCCTCTAGTATAAAAATGACGTGGAGAATGAAAAAACCTCTATTATCTCTGTCAAGAAATGTTGGGTACTATGCTTTGGTATTTCTATATAAATAAGAACTTCCTCACACTCACCTTTGTAGCATATAAATTAAAGAATTACTTGCATCATCATGAAGTCTACATGGTCTCTTGTATTAACCCACTCAAGTATATACTTAGCCTCCCTTTATTGATATGGTTTTTGGGTTGATGGGTGGTTATTCTGTATTACTATGACATCCAGTTCTTGTCATAGAAATATGTTATTAGTTATGCGAGGTTAATTTCCTTATCAAACATCCCACACTGGAGAGCATGTCTCTAAAAACTAAACATATAGATAAAGATACTTTTTAAGGCCATGAAAATACCCAAACATGTGATAAGTTTTTTTATGGTGCGTCTCAAAGTCCTATTGGAAAGAGGATGGAAACCACGAAACTCAACCTAGTTTTTCAGGGATTATTTGTTTTTAACTAGAAACAAATTCTCCTTACTCTTTTTCATTGTCTAAATTTTCCACTAATTATGAGGTGGAATACAAATCACATATTTTCATCATGAAGGTACCCCTATAGCTACGAATAGAATATCTGAATAACAAATGGGACATGGATATAGTGATCAAATTAATCAAAGGTGATAATTCCATCAAGAAGGGAAATGGGCCCCATCACTAGTTATGTCAAAGGATTAAAATTTGAATTCACTTTTTAACCAACATTTCATCACATCCCTCTATCAATAAATGATTTCACTAATTCATGGTTTAATGAAATCACCAACCTAGATGGCCCAAATTATGATGAAATGGTTTTCCTCATCTTGTGAATGTTTCAAAGTTCCATGGAACAATTATTCTAGATTATGAATCACTACTTCCTGGTGGTTTTCATTGGATTTATTCATGGAACTAGAAACATCCAACAGTTCTTTATCCAAAATGGACCTACTTTCCAAAGGCAGTCATTTGTTATGTTTGAGAATACAATACTTAATAACATGCATTTTCCAAGAGGATGGGAGTTCAGACTCATCAAACCCTTTTGGGGGGAATTATTATCTACTATGGGACTCCCTTTATATATTTCATATATTTTCAAGAATCCTTATTAATTCACTAAATATAAAATAGGTTTCCCTTAGAATTTGCAGTCAATTAATTGCATGTATGAAATTTTGAATCATCTATATCTATTCGAGGTTCTTCAATAATTAATACATTCATATGTTTTTGATGATCTCCATCATTGGAATCCTCTCCTATACTATTTATAGACTCTTTTAATCAACGTTATGATGATAATGGATTTTAAGACACTTAGTGGGGAACTCTAGAATTTATTGTCATTCAGGGAGACGAGGTTTGTTTTGATTTTGGGATCGAAACCAAAAATGTGCTACCTACGTATCCTTGTGAAAGGAATTAGAACCCTCATAGATTGGTGTCTCTTTAATGGGACACATCATACCTTTTATGTTCATTTAATAAGGACCTAACCATACAGTTTAATGTCAGGTGGTAAGGACTCTTAAGTGAAAGGTTCTTAGTCAAGGTTTTGTGTGGGATTTATGCCTAAGTCGCCCAGGGGACATGGAAAGAATATGTATTTCCATGTAATAATAGACATGCTGGGAATATGGACCAAGGATAACATGGTTGATTTGATGTGTTGCGTTCGAACATCAAGGAGGCTTCCTACGTTTCCCATTTGGATGGGAATCAAAGCCCATGTAGTTTGATAAGTCTCATAGGAGATTGTATTCCTTTGAGAGAACTGAGTTTTGGATTAATTATTAAAAAGGATTCCTTGGTTATTTGGGAGTTTAATTTGGAGATTAATCCTAAAGAGGATGCCCTGATTAACAGAATTAGGGTTGGATTCTTGAGGAGTATATCCAGTGAGCTCGAGCCCTGAGAAGACTTCCTACGTATCCCAATTATGATGGGAATCAGAGTCCTTGTCGATCATTCACCATGAGTGATTATGAAAATGTTGTAATCATCACTAATATCTAAGCCCACGTGAGTCATGATTGGTGTTATAAATAAGAGGATGTGAAAGATTCAATAAACACATGCACACTTTTCCTCCACTGGTCGAAGAGGATGCTTCTATGGGAGTGACTGGGGAAGAGCGAGAGGCGATGAGCCTTCCATATATTAACTTTACAATGGAAAAGGGTCCAATGTAATTAAGGAGTGACATTTAAGGAAGTAGAGAAGTTAAATTCTACAACATTATACTTAAACTGTTAGGGGATTACACCTAGATGGTGGCCCTAGTGGATCTCGATAGGGGAGGGAGACTTCTCCTTTTCATAAATGGAAAATAATGTATGAGTTGTACCTTCCCTACTAGAGACCTGAGGTTTTGGGTTTTAGAGATGATAAGGAGAGGTCAAAACCCAAATACTAATTCTCCAAACTAGGAACATCCCAACACATTTTCTGGGAGAAAAGTCCATGTGACTGTGGATATACAAACCCACATACACTCTATGAATCCAAACCCCATTGTGAAACAAATGTGGGAAACCTCTGACTATGGACATAAAAACCCATATAAGAAGGCAATTTGATGTTCCTTTACCAAATTCTTGAAAATTCTGGAGGTTTTGGTGGAATTTCCATCATAATCACTTTCATAAAAGGAATATATAGAATAATAATCCTTGCCATGAATGGATTTGAAGAAGTCTTGATTTCTTATAGACTAAAGTGAATAGGTGGATCAATGGAGGGATCCCAAGTAATTATTGTCACAAAAGTATTGGCACAAAAGTAGGCTTGGGAGACCTAGTTTTAGCTTAAGTGATTTACAACCTAGATGTTAATACTTGGGCGAGACTTTACTCAATCCTTCAGAAGTATTCAAAAGTATTCCCTGAAGTGGGGCAGTCAAGTTCCTATGATAAGAATAGGTGGTAGACAAGTTTTTCTGATTTAGGGAGTTTGGGTGCCCCAGGATCACAAGTTTTATATATCTCAAATATTATAAGTACTCAATTCCAATGATCCTGCTTCAAATCCTCCACTATAGGTGTCAATGAAATACCTTGAATGTTTTGGAATACTTGGGTGAAGCACTTCAGTGACCAGAGAAGAAATTCAACTTTAGAGAAATTTATCTGTACATATGAATTCCCAAAGTTATATTTATAGTAAAATAGGACACCATGGGTGAAATAATGGTGGATCATTCAAATGGGTTGTGTGCCATAATTGGACGTGCAAGTACCTTGCGCACCGACAGGTCCTTGGTCTAACAAGGGCGATCCAATTTTCAAGCCATTATAAATCTTTATTTTCATCAGGTGTTTTCTCCTTTTTTTTCTAATGAGTTTAACATTGTCACTTTTTAGACTCTATGATGAAATAAAGTGTCTTCAAAAGCCTACCCCCTCCCATGAATTGGATCCAAAATGAAAAGAGGATCCTATAATGAAGTAAAGTTATGAAGAAAGGAAAAAATAATTGTTGTGGCATGAAAGTGGTAGAGTGCTAATTAAATGGGTGCACAAGGGTATAGGGAGGTGGTTAATTCGAATCACTTATATATATCAGCTTTATTTCTACAAAAATTCCATCGACTTCTATAAATCCATCTCTTGGAACGCAAGTCGTTTCACTCAAACTCTCCTCTTTCGTCAGACTTATTCTGTATGTTTTTCATTTGCATGTTAGAAATAGATCTCCCCACTTGCGCACTAGTTTTATACTTGCGTTCCATATTCATACTTTCACTCCTTAATGCCTTTGTCAATTTTTCTCAATCCCTTTGTCAAAAAATCAAAAAATGGACTTACATTAAAGATGATTTTTGATCCCTTTTGTAGGTTCAATGGCTCTCAAATGAATCGGAACCACTAATGAATTGGCCAGTAAGAGAATCGAATAAATGATAAATATTTTTGGTCATGAATGCTTTGAAATCTATGAAACCAAACTCCCGTAATTGGAAAATATCGAAATAAATATCACTTCAATTTTCCCTGGAGCACTTACATGTTTTTCTATGGTTATGGCCATCTGCAGGATTTCATCGTTCCAGACCTGAAGAACTATATTCCACTTTCTCAGTTCAAAGAATATAAAAATTTATTGTTTACCAATTCTTATATTGTGGGTTAATATGTTAACATTGGGACAGTAGATAAGGCACATTTCATGAATCACTACACAAGTGCTCCAGATTTGAAATCACATACACCCGAGATACAGCCACACTACTATTCATCCATCTTTCGAGATTCTCAAATGGATCAATCACTACTATAAAGTAGAATTTCCCAACACTTGTTTACTAACGGTTCTCAAGAGTCGTTCCATTTTTTCCCAACATTTTTTACAAAACATTGGGAAATATCTCCTCAAATATCCATATTTCTAGTACCCCCCCCCCCCTTGCAGCACAGTAGAAATCGATTCCCCAAATTTCCAGAAGCCCCGGAACAGAGGTGAACCCTAACCCACCCAAAGTTCTTCCATCTGATTGGCTGCTACTCCCCCATCCAGATGAGACTCTTTAAAATTCTTCCCAAATACAAACATAGAATCTCACTTCCTCCAATTTCTACATTTATTTCAATATCTAGCAATATCACGTCAATTTTTCCTATTTTAGGGATTCTGTAAAATTTTATGATTCACACTATTTGATATTGAATCAGTGAATAATACATGATTGGTAGATGTCTGTGACTATGGGTTAATTTGGTTTCATATATCATTTGTAACTAAACATACAACATACGACCACTAATATGGAGACTCCACCTAAGAATGGTGGAATTTTCCTAGGATCTTGGGGCTTCCTCTTCTTTTGTTCTATAGAGTTTGTAGTGTTGGGTTTTAATGTATTTTATTTTCGTATGGATTTATAGTGATTATGTATTGGGTTCCTTTGGTCATGAATTTTGGGTGAGTTATTCTTAATTTCTTCTTAGAGATCATTGTATTCATAAAGTGTGCCAATTTTTTTTGTAGGTGGTGTCGACTCACTAAGTGACTATTTGGTTATGTTTTTATGATGCCAGCATTAAATTTTTTTAATAATGAATCCTATTTTTATTTTAATGATATGAATGAGTGGTTTTTAAATATATGTTTATAAAATTGGTAAAATGTTTTCTAAGTGGTTTATTTGGAACTGTAAGACTACATATCCCCTTTTTATTGTATTCAAAAATCTCATTAAACATATTTATACTTTGTGAATCCTTTATAAGTTTGGATCCATTTTTGAGCATTACCATAAATATCTCATATATTAATACCATTTTTAGATTGTGTACATCTCATTATATTTTGTAATGAGTTCACTTATTCCTTCATAAATGTCTTCCAAGGATGTCTTAGAAATCTAATAGCAACTTGAATGTTTTTCCTTGCTAAAATAATGTAATGTATTCCTGGAATAATGTAATGTTGATAACCTTCGTGATTATATGTTCTCATAGGTGGGTGTAGTGAATATGGATATAATTTTAAACATATGTATTGAATTTTTTTTATCTTCCAGGGTTGCAAATTCTGCAGGTGGGTTGTTTTTAAAGCGATATATAACAAAGTTTTAAAACCCTACTATATATGCGTAATGGTTGTTTAGTAGTGGTTTAAACAACCAATATTTAAGGTCAATATTTTTTACTATTTTTTATTTCAAAAGTTGTTTTCCATGACCAAAAATGGTGAGGATATAATGGCGGTTCAAACCACTACTATATCCGTTCCATTTTTTGGCAGGTGAAACTGTCACTAAAACAAAAAACGCCACTAAAAAATATACTGTGATGATTCCCCGAAGCTGCCGCTAAATTTATTGATCTAACATGTGTTGGATGTTGATGCCAATTTTAGCAGTGATTTTTGGAAACCGTCATAGAACCATATAGAAGAAATTTAAACTACCACAAACTCAAAAAGAAAAAGTAGCTGCTATTAGTCAATTGTTTTGTATTGTCCAATGCATGATTTGGAACTAGTTATAGTACCCCCGCTGGACAGCCCCACCCACCCCCTGGACACCCCTCCCCCTGTGGACTACCCCCCACTCCTAGGGATAGCCCACCCACCCCCTAGACACATTGTACCACCTGGACAGCATCACCACCCCCGCCGCCCCCTAGACACCCTGCCCACCCCCTAGACACCTCGTACCCCCTAGAAAACCCCCCACCCCTGGAAATCCCCCCACCCCCTGGACACCCCGACCCCATGGACAGCCCCACCACCCCTGTGGAAAGCCCGCCCACCTCCCTGGACAGCCTGTGCCCCCTGGACACCCCCCACCCTTGTTGACAGCCCCCCCACCCCACCCTCGGACACCCTCCCACCACCCCCCGGACACCCCCCATCCCCCCGAACTCCCCCACCCCTGGAAAGCCCCCACCCCCTTGACTCCCTCAACCCCACTGGACAATGTCGCCACCCCCGTGGATAGTCCGACCACCCCCTGGTGGACAGCCCACCCACCCCCCTGGACAGCCCGCCCACCCCCTGAACACCCCAGACCCCCTGGATATCCCTTCCACCCCCATGGGCAGCCTGCCCACCCCCTGGACACCCCTACCCCCCCCCCCTGAACAGCCCCACCCACCCCCTGGACATCCCGCTCACCTCCTTGGATATCCTGCCCACCCCCTGGACTCTCCATACCCCCCCTGGATAGCCTGACCACCCTCATGGATAGCCCGCCCACCTGAACACCCTGACACCCCTTGACATCACCCACCCCATGGACACCTTGCACTCTTTCCACCGATAAACCATATGTATTTGCATCAATGGTGAAACAAGTTTTTTATGTCAATGATCATCGTCATCCTAAATTCGGTGTAATTAATGATGTAAATCCCATACATGTTTTTGATGATGGTGATGATGAAGTTGACACTATCCCTACTACAATTGGAAGCATTTCGTTTATTACTTATGATAACTCCAATAGCTCAATTTTAAGAGTTTATTGTGAACCCAAAGTTGTGGTGGGAGATATATAGAATCATATAGTCATTTTCTCACCTAGATGTGGCACCTACATCATTCAGAGTGTGTATCCTAGTACTTAACTTAAAAGAACCATAAATCTTCTGTTTATTTATGTTTTTTTCAGAATGGTTTTTCTATATTTTGTTTTTTGGGTTACACATTAGTTATCTATTTCTAATTACATCCATATTTGTTTTAATTGCGGGAAATGACACCCATTGAAGAGAGGTGGTGGAAAAAGATGACATAAAATAATCGTCGCATGACAAAGATGGGTATTCCTCCACTCATCCCTGTTGTGAGTATTTTATTTCAAATATATATATTTCAATAAATTATAATATAATGTTTTTACTTTTTTGTTAAAAAAATTTTCAGGATCCACCCCCTAGACGAGAGATATCTGATGAGGATCTAGGTATTGCTCCTAGTACAGAGGGTGGTTGTAGGAGGGGGGGGGGGTGGTGTCAGAGTTAGATGACTATTTAGTGGTACCGGTACTGAGGTCGGTGGTACAAGGGCTCGTGGTGAGAGAGTTAGACGATGCAATGGGTGTACCCGATTGGATTATGCCCTGTAGGGTCCTGAAAATTCTGCAAAGTAGATTCTACCCAAATCCCCCAAATAAATTGGGGAAAATAATCAAAGAAGGGACACAAAACGGATTGGTCCGTGAACCGGTCCCATGGAAATGCAACATGGCCAGGCCCCGCGAAGCGCCACCTCTGTGAACCATTGTCATTCGTGAAACAGTGGCGGAGAGCCTCTGCGGTCATGAGGCAGGATGAGTTCCCGTCCGGTTCACTGTCGTGAATCGCCCCAGTCGCGGACCGCGTCGACCGGTTCAAGCCACACCTGCCATCATTCGCGGAATAGAGGCGAAACCCTCCGTAGCCGCGGAGCACTCCCGGAGTTCGGTTCGAGGGAGGCAGAAGCGTTCAATACCCACCGTGAATCGCGGATTGACCAAGTCAGCTGTAAACTGGGTATTTGGTTATGGGCCTCTGCAAAAGGTGTTGCGTGGCAACAAATACATCCCTTTCCCAACTCTATAAAAGGAGACTAAGGGGGAAATAAAAAGGGGTCAGAGAATTGGAATTGGATTTGGGGGGATTGGAGATTTAGAAGGAGATCGGTTGAATGAAGGATTAGGATTTCAAAAATATAGAAATTCCCATTCATGAACCACAAAAGGTATATGAATTAAAAAGGAATTGAAAAACGCATAATAACATGTTGAACCGCGAACCTAAAATAACAAAAATAAGGAAAACTGTGAACCATACCCCCTCTGTGGATTAATTCCCTGCAGACCAGGGAGTTTATGCCTCTTTTTCCATCCGTTGCACCACGTAGAACTCTCCTACGCGGGTGAAGCCCCGACTGACGAGCCTCTGACCGATGACGTCCTTGGCCGCCGTTGCCTGCCTGGTACCCTCTGCCAACCACCCTGGTTCACGAAACAAACCCTAAGCTTTGAAACACCTTGGTTTGTGGGACGCCAATTAGTATGCGGACCACACTAGTTTGCGGACCACACTAGTTTGTGGATGGATTCTCCAGCCACATGGTACTTCTCCATGCGAAGGGCGCCACTACCCATACCTCTCGGTGGCTTGCCAAATACATCGGTGTTCTCATTTTTTTAGCCAGATAAAATCCTTCCAATCCAGCCAAGTCCTCCACGACTCCCTCATTGGCCTATTAATTGGCCCCGAGCTGAGGCCACCACCAGAGCCAATGGATTCGCGTGGTGTAAATTGCAGGTGCATCAGCGCTCCATTTTGAGTTCACATACCCCCGATAAGTAGAGTTGAAGGTGTTTCCCCAACCCTGGAGCAGATTCCTTAAGCATTCATGGGTTTACATTCCCATGGTAATGTGGATTCTGAGCTCAGGAATCCCATTTCTACCCCTCTACTTGTTGGGGGTTCCTCGGAGATGGTAAAATAGCCATCATAAGGAATCCCTCATGCACTACAAGAGAGGAGATGGGCACAGGAGCACCCCCTTTTCCCTCTCCCGCTGAGATTTGTTTCTACAGGAATCCATCTCAGAGTAAGCCCCAACCTTCTAGGCCTCCTCAGAGTGTAATCCCCAATCCATCACCCCAGACATCCACCTAGGAGTAAGTCCTGACCTTAATGGGCTGCTCCACGCGTAAGACCCACTCCACTTCTCAAGGACGCACCTTTCACGACGTGATCCTCTGGTCCCTGCTGCCTCATGTTTCTCACACCAAGCATGACTCACATGGGCTTAGAGTAATCATCGACCATGCCATCCTCCTATGGGCCTCCTTAGATTGTAAGCCCCATTCCATCATTCCAGGCTTCCCCAAAGCGTAAGTCCCACACCAAAGAAAACTACGGGGACTTTGATCCATGTCAAGGCATGGTACGTAGGAAGCCTCCATGAGGTTCAAGCCCCCCACTCGGTCGTTTCTTTACATCGACTTCCACCCTCATCCAGCATGACATTAAACTGTGTTCCCTCGTCCCGCATGACGTTAAACTGTATATGCGAACTATGTGGACTTTGATCCTTGCCTCCTAGACATGGAATGTAGAAAGCCTCCATGAGGTTCAATCCCACCACCCATCGGACCACCTGATCCATCTTCATGTCGGTTCCCCGACACTTGTCCGAACTATGTGGACTTTGATCCCTACCTCCTAAGCAGGGTACGTAGAAAGCCTCCCTAAGGTTCAAGCCCAACAATCGGTCGATCCGATTATCTTCACATCGGTTCACTGTGCCACTCCTAGTGTCGCCTCAAGCGAGTTCCAACTCTTCGGGGTCATTAATACAACGAGGGATGGTAAACCTTGGGCATAAATGATTCTGAACCCCTACATCCAGTTGACCATTGCCCACAAAGGTCAAATCTGTGGATACTATGTTTGGGTATAAACCAAGATTCGTGAACATATGAATATGTATTAAATCTATAAGAGAGTCTTAGAACATGCAATAATTTCCCCCCAAAAAGGGTGTGATGAGCATGAATTCCCATCCTCTTGACCAATGTGAGTTTTTAAGTGTCACTGGCAAGACCGTCCAGTGAATGCCTACCATTGGAAAGCAGGTCCATCCATCATCGGATACAGATCCGTTAGACGTTTCGGAGCCGAAATCCAAAACCAATTAAACAAAAATGGTAAACTCGATGTGAATCTTTAACCAAACATGATGAGTTTAACCTAATCCCACCCTTCTCCCCCTCATGATCTAAAGGTGGTCCAAGCGAGGTCATTAATTACACATGGGATTATGAGATGGTGCTTTAACGGGTTTGCTGCTTGTATTTTCTAAAATGTTTTGCAGGTACCACTTTCAGAACTCCCTTCGATCCAATGGCATCTCAAAAGAACTCACAAGTGTGTGCTTCCAACAACGCAATGACCATATGTCCTCACCTATGGAGGACCCTATCACCCACCCAGCATCTTCAACGCTGGTTCTCAGATGCGTAGATCCGAGAGTACCATGTGAATGGTACTCTCCTAACAGTGTAGGTGTCCATGTACGCACTCCAATCCATCAAGATTCACTAGTCGCCTGCCCATCAGCGACCGCAAAGGTGGATCCAGATAGCCCATATCATTGTCTCCAACTGTTTCGGGATTTTATCCCCGGAACGGGACAATGCATACCTCCCTTATCTTAGGGAGGCAGTTGAGGTCGACGTTGAGGACATCATCCCCACTAAATGGGGGTTCCGGTCCTAGTCCCCCACCACCAGACGTCATCAAGGTCACGCCACGATTCAACATCCTCACACCAAGGAGGATGTCTCCCTGAGGATTCCGGCCCACGCTCCCTGGGCTCTGGCCCCTCGGACTACCCGATGAGGGAGGCAGACATACAATCAGGGACCAGTCATCACCCTGGTCCCTGAGGAGGAGCTCTGCTACCTAGCCACGGAGATGTACCATAAACAGGCACCTACGCCTATTCGCTCTTCCCGGGCCCGCCATCCAGACATGGCCGCCTCATATGAGCCAACGTGCATCCCCGCCGAGCTCCATCAAGCTCGTCGCTCACGCAGGACGACACTCACCAGGAAGGCACCTCTCCCTACCCAAGGTCGTGAAGCCCACTAACCTGACGTGGTGGCGACCCGACACCTACAGGACCAGCTCCTGGCAGTTGCTTCTGACTTCTGCCATCCTAATATGGTGGCGATCAGCAAAGCCCGCTACCCAGATGTGGTGGAAAATCATAGGCGGGCACATCTCTCTGACAACAAAGGCCACCGACACGATATGGTGGGAAACCAATATATGCAGGGCCATCTCCTTG
Source organism: Viscum album (assembly GCA_963277665.1). Lineage (NCBI taxonomy): Eukaryota > Viridiplantae > Streptophyta > Magnoliopsida > Santalales > Viscaceae > Viscum > Viscum album. The sequence continues at coordinate 216,551,114 of OY728140.1, forward strand.
CAGATGCAAGTAAAACCCGCCACCCCGATGTGGTGGCAAACAGAGAGACAAACCGGTGTATCCCAGCATAGGGGGCCGATTAGTTCACCTACCCCGATATAGGGGAATTGTCAGTACGCACTGACCACCGGAGGACCAAAGCAGGATATTCCTACTCTGATACCGGAATGGGCCTTCATACCCGATCCAGCCCAAGATGTCCTTCTACATATCCTGGAAATGATGGAGGAGTAGGTATTGAACCCATATAATATCTTGCAGACATTCCAGAATATAATTGCATCAGCGGAAACAGCAAGGACTCGGGCCTGTAAGCTCATCTCCCCAATTGAGGTGACTCATCTAAGAGATGAGATAGCCGCCTCGGAGCAGATCTGCATCCCTACTAAAAGTCAAGATGTTCATCTACGTATCCCAACGATATCACGGGACCCAATTAGAGAGGGACTCAAAAGAGGTGAAGGACGTTGTCAACAGTAGACGGTCCCCACTTCCCGTAAAAGAGCATCCCGAATGTGCTGATGGAAGCCATAAAATAAAGAGGGAGTTCATGACTTCGCTCTTCTGGAAGCTGGGGTTCCCAATACCACTAAGCATACATCAAAGGCTCTGAACCCTGCCCACCCATTACCATATTATGGGAGTGGCAGTAGCAGTTGCGATGGTCCTCCCCGCAATGTCTCTACCAGCTGCTCTGAAGGTCCTCCCCCGAGAACCCTTGGGGGGCTCCCCCGCAGGCATATAATGATCAATCATGAGAGCTCCTATTTTGATGCGAGTCACAGAAACCATCCACGTGACCAGAAGATCGAGCAGCAAGAAGTTCCTCCACTTGCTGCGGTCCACCCTTAAGGTCCTCCCCGGGGTACACACTACAGTCACTCTCAATGCAGTGGGACCACAAATTATGAGAGTAGTCCTCGCTATCATAGTCGCAACTGCAGAGGTCCTCCCCGCAGTGGCATCTCATCACAACAAGAAGTTCCTCCCCTTGTCATGGCCTACCCTGAAGGTCCTCCCCAGGGGTTACACTGCAACGGAACTCTGCACAGTCGGGCATCAGATCACGGTGGTAGTCCTCGCCACCCTCATAACGGAGGTCCTCCCCGTAGAGACGTCATGGAATGAGAAGGCCCTCCCCTCATTGTGGTGCATTCTAGAGGCCCTCCCTAGGATGTATCCCATAGATATTCTCCCTGCGGCAGTAGTAACGGTAGTCCTCGCCATTTACACAGCTGTGATGGTAGTCCTCACCACCACAGCCTCCATAGCGATGGTCCTCCCCGCAATGGCCCCAAGAAACAAGAAGGTCCTCCCCTTGTCGCGGTGTGTCCTGAAGGTCCTCCCCAGGATTTGCGTCGAACGTCAATCCATGATGGTCATCCTCACCATGATGGAAGTTGTTGTGAAGGTCCTCCCCGTAACGGCACTACGCAGCCAGAAGGTCCTCCCCTTGCTGCGGCACGCCTTGGAGGTCCTCCCTAGGGTATACACTACAAAATTCCTCTATGAATTGAAACACCAAGTTGTAATGGTAGACCTCTCCATTACGACCGCCATTGCGGAGGTCCTCCCCACGATGAAATATTATTTCGATAGGAAGGCCCTCCCCCTTCTGAAGCAAGCACCGAAAGGCCCTCATATGTCGAGGCATTCAAGAGGAAGGGATCAAGCATGTCATATTCCCAGTTAGTCGCTGACGACATCCTTCTGGAATCAGGAGACGTTCCAGGGCCACTTTTATCCTCCGAACCACCTCGGAATCTCCCACATAATAACTCAATACCTACCGGTCCCCCTGCCTCCGACTATAGTGAGAGCCTTAGTTGGTCTGACCAGGTAGAGAAATCACTGGTGGACGAGTATGCCGATATGCTGCACCTGAGGAAATGACTGGCCAAAAATGATATACCAGTAATGTTTTGGCCCACGACCACCTCTCAGTTCGACATACCCATAGAGTTGTCAGAAGAATGCATGTGCGACATTCACCATAATATATGGACAACCCTCCGCCGAATGAAATAAAACTTCATGCCCTACGATGGGTATGTAGACCACATCAAGACGATAGGATACCTCTTGAATCACATCGACCTAGAGGCCCTTCCTACGGCGCGGTGACAGTGACCTGAGAGGCATAAAGGAAACATGGTGGCAGCTTGCCTCTATGCACTGCATGAGCTGCGCCGCCTCATCGGTGATGCTCCAACGGGAGTCCATATCAAGGGATGGGGGGGGACACGGAGCTCTGCATTTCACTCTGCTCCCCACCAATAAAAATTCGTTCGGCATGGTATCATGAAACATCGTCACATCGAGATGGAAATCGAGTGGTCCCCCTATTCAAGAAAGGAAACACACCCAATAGAGTCGGGCCTTGAGTAAGTCCCAGAAGCATCAGGCCCAATGGGAACAATCCATTAAAAAAATCCTGAATTAGGCCACCAAGAGCATACAGCTGGCCCTCACCTAAGAGAGTCCAATAAGAGATCTTTTCTTTCCTCCTCAGAAGGGACTGATCCACAGGTGAATTCAGAACCAAATCTAGTTCACCCATGGATGGGGGCATGCGGGATCAGGAAGGTCGCAATAGAAGCAGCCACTGCTGCCATCCAAGGTCAACCCCAGCCTTCTGGTCTAGGGGAATTTTTAACAACAAATTCCCCCATAACACCAATAAAATCGGGAAGAGATTCGTTGTCCATGGAACGTGGCCAACCCCATCCCTTAGGGATGGGGGCATTATTACCCCCTCAACAATAACCTCCCCCATGAGAATCAGTGTTCTCTCATCTAGGGAGGAAATTCAGAAGAGGAGGTTCCCGTCCTATCCCATCATTTGAATCATCATACCCTCCGAGATGAAGGTGCACCATAAGTTCACATCAAAGAACTCTATGTGTCACCCTTTGTAAAGAAGTTCGAAGGTAATCCCAGGTCACGAAGGGGAAGGCCAGCAGAAGATGCGGGAGATCCTCTTCCCATGTGGAAGATGACATCTTCTCCACCCCGTGATATGAATCTATCAATGTCATAGAGGTTAACCCCACTGGTGACACCAGAGATACTGCAAATTATGATGGATCAGGAGACGATGGTTTCGGTCAGGCTGTGACTCACAACGAACCACCAGGTGTGCACACCTGGAACCAGAGGGACGCCCTAAATATGGACGTCCTTCCAGCCAACCCTCCTCTGCCTACACAACGAGCTTCCAACAGGGATAACAATAAAGGAATGTTTACCCTAAACCCACCTCCTTCTATCAAAAAAGATGAGACACTCACGCTCGAAGAGAGATTCGCTCGACAGGAAGAGGAGATGAATGAATTGAGGTGGATTAACACTGAGCTGCTCCACAGGAACCTCCTTATTGAATGTCTGTCCCAAGAAGAGCTACATCCTGCACTCCTAGAAAGTGCACCTCAAAGGCTAAGGTTTTCCCCAGCAAACGAAGAACAATCAGGGCTCCCGTCAAATGAGGCGCCCAGCCCATCCAACTACCTAAACGTAGATTCTGATGAATACCAAGTCTTCCCTCCACTCAGAAAGAAATCGAAGCGAGTACACCTGAACCCTACGAAGGTGCCACAAACGGCACACGCACCTTTGGTTCCAGGCAATCTGGATCCTCAGGCAATGCCTCGGGCTATGCTTGCCCAGGACCAGGCCCAACAAGATGTAAACCAGGGTCTCACCAACACCATTGAGGCACTAACAGCTCGATTGGAAGCGATGGAAGGTCGACGCGCTCTGATACAGTTGGAGTGGAAACCCTACCTAGATTGGGTGACCAACACACCACCTCCACCCAATTTTGGGAGCCTTGTATTCCCCATATTCAATGGATCATGTGATCCATAGGAGCATTTGATGCACTATTCATCCTATTGCGACCCTATGATGGGGACTCCGGAACAACATGAAGCAGTGAAACTCAGATGCTTTGTACGGACCTTGTAAGTATCCGCCTTCGTTTGGTACACCAGTCTAACGGTCCAGTCGATAAAGAGATAGGAGGACCGCCGGCAGCCGTTGCTGTTCCAATTCAGCTCAATGCTGCCTAAAAAGGGTCAATGATCTCATGATCTTCAAGCAGAGGGAGAACAAGAGGGTCTCATATTTCATCGCTATATGGAAAGGTCTGACCTATTCTCTGAATAGAACAATGCCTCAAGATGATATGCTAGCCATATGCATCGATAATCATTGAGATGAGCTACGAACACCGCTCATACCGGTGGAGTGCACCACTGACTTCTTCCATCTCTCGTCTATTGCCCAAAGAATTGAGGACTCTATGAAGTGGACTAATTCAAATTCCCAAATTGCCTCACAGGATCCGGTGAAAAGATCCCCTATAGATGAAGTGTTCACAGTCACACTCAAGCCGACCCCTGTGCCCACTTCACTGATCAGGAATCCACCAAATCGTCAAGGGCCCCCTGCATATCAGCGGTCGCCCACACCTAAATGGGACGATCAGAGAGGACCGAATCGGAAACACTTTGAGGAACAAAGACAAAAAGTATACTTGTTTCGAGATGATCATGTCCGTGGATACTTCATTTCCGCCATGAACTGCAACTTGCTCCACCTTCCGGAGCTGACGAGACCTGAAGAGGTCGGACGCGATGACAGGCCAGATTATTTCTCCTACCACCGGATGTTGGAACATAGAATCCGAGAATGATTCGTCTTCAGATACCTCCTATAAAGGATGGTTCACTCCGTACAGGTCGAGCTGGGGCCACCCCAAGAACATGTGGCATGTATCTCTACCACCGACTCTGACAAAGAGGAGGGGTGGAAGAAAGTCACCAGTAATCAGGGGCGGAAATTTGACAACTGGATGACTCAGAAGACTATCAACCTAGCCCAGGCCATACTCCGAGCTCATCTACAGCAACCAGTGTTTCTCCCAACATCCCCTGAAGCCATGCTGCCGACAGCATCAGCTTCACAATCCTCCACGAGCCGGTCATCTGGGCATAATCAAAGGAGGAGACAATCACAAGAGGAGCAGTCCGCAACAGGGCCAAATTTAGTCCTGACCCTGGAAGATTCCATTCCCTCGAACATGGCGCCACAGGCACCGACCCGCCAAACGGCACCATCAAAGACAACTGACCAGGTTCACCTATCAGAGGATGAAGAGCCAATCTTTGGTTCTATCAACGTCATCAATATCATGGAATCATTCCCTAACGAATGGTATGGTTACGAACTCGAGTTCCTTGTACGAGGAGTCGGGCAGAAGAATCGTAGAGGCAAAGGATACCATGGGAGGTGCAGCCACGACTGAAACCAACCCTACGGCTGGACCCCATCCCAAACTGGTAATATCCTAGAATCCCGTGGGAGGGCCCTTCAATGGACTCAGCAAGAGAAGGAATGCCCCTCCACCTCCACAAGCGGCAACTCTGGCCCTGTTGTTCTGCGATACCCACCAGAAGAGGAGAATGTGTCTGGTCTCCTAGTGCGCACAAACAGACCGGCCAGGACAAGTCCTCAAAAAATGAGAACACCATTGACATCCATCCCTGGGGCCGGTCCCTCCTCATCAAATGCTCCAGCTCCCAAATCACCCGCTAAGACTCCCCCGCCAACGGAGAAGCATCGACTACTGGAGAAGAAATACGAGATCCTTAAGAAGCTCGCGCCAGTACCAGCCAAGTTGTCTATCTTGGATGCCCTGGGTTTGTCAGCCGACCTCAAGGAGGAAGTTATAGAAGCTTTGATCAGTCTCAAGGAATTTCAAGCCGAGGTAGCTGCCGTCGAGGTTTACCAGATAGAGACTCGCCTGACTTAATGCAATGTGGTGATTTCCTTCACCGATCAGGATGAAGATGGCGTCATGCAAGGACACATCAAATCTCTATATGTGTACGGAACACTGAATGGTATTGAGATATGGAAATTCTTTATAGACAATGGATCTGGAGTTAACCTCCTTCGCCTATGGACAGTCCGTAAGTTGGGCTATAGTGAGGACGATCTAATTCCTTCAGCCATGACTCTGTTGGGTTACGAAAAGAGTGAGAAGAAACCAATGGGAAAGATTAATCTAAAGACCAATTTTTGTGACCTGGTAGCCTACACAGAATTACTGGTGGTCCGGAAGAGCACAGAATTCAATGCCCTGATGGGAAGGCCATGGATCCATAAGCAAGTGGTTGTTCCTTCATCCTACCACCAGGGTTTAATGTACTGCCCCAATGGACAAAGTGGGACATTTCACGCCGACAAGTCCCCTTTCGAGCTCTCCGAGTCACATTACATTGACGCTGGGTTCTACTAGAAAAAGAAAAAGAAGCCTTTGGTTGATGGTTTCAATTGGATCCCCGCTCCAAATGGCCTGGAAATGGTTCCTGACGACCCCCTCAGGCAGCTTGGTAGAGATTATGTCTTTCCCATCAACTATGTGTAAGGTAGGAATTCAAGTCTAGACACGCACTCAGATATCCTCATGACTTCATCCATAATGGCCGAGTGTGACAATGTGATACTGTCCGCTGACCCTCGATTGGGGGGTGAAATCTCGAGAAAGGATGCCCACGACACTTCGCCTCCGGACTTCCAAGAACCCATGACAGGAGCTCTCTCCTCGTCAGACTAAGAAGATGACGATTTGGTAGAAGAAGAGGGGGAATATCTCAGGGATGTACCTCCTGCATTTGAGGAAGGTATCTCCACCACTGTGGATGAACTCAATGAAATAATCCTGGGTACTGAGGAAGACCCGAGGCCCACTCTCATTAGTGTGGCCATGTCTCCCGAGGAACATGAAGTATATACCTCCTTTCTAGGGAAACACCGGGATTTTATTGCCAGGAATTTCACAGAAATGCCAGGACTTGATCCTAAGGTATCGACGCATCACCTGGGTCTTTCAGAAGACCACCGGAGCTACAAACATGCCACTAGATGGACACACCACTCACATGCTTCCAAGATAGAGGCTGAAGTCGATAATCTCATTAAAGTAAGATTTATTCGGGAGGTCCAGTACCCCATTTGGTTGGATAATATCATCCCCGTAAAGAAATAGAATGGAAAAATCCACATCTATATTGAATTCAGAGACCTTAATTAGCATTTTCGGAAAGATGACTTCTCGGTTCCAATCACCGAATTATTAATCGATGCGATGACCGGGTATGAGGCTATATCCTTCATGGATGGATATTTTGGATATAATCAAATCAGGATGGCCTGAGAAGAAAAATAATCCACTACCTTTAGGGCCCCACAAGGGGTATTCTGTTACAGGGTCATGCCATTTGGTCTCAAGAATGCTGGCGCCACATATCTGTGTACCATGCATCAGATCTTTAAACCATTCCTGGGAAGATTCATTGAATGTTACTTGGATGACCTGGTGGTCAAGACCAGACATCGATCAGATCACCTGTCAGACCAAGAGACCATCTTCAACAAAATCTGAGAGCATATCTTGAAGATGAACCCCTTGAAATGCGCCTTTGGGGTTACCTCATGGAAATTCTTTGGCTTCGTCGTACGCCATCGTGGCATCAACGTCAACCCTGAAAAGACAAAGGCTATCCTGAGCCTGCCACCTCCCCAAAATCTCACTGAGTTGAGGGGATTCCAAGGACACCTATCCTATATTAGGTGGTTCATAGCCAACCTAGCAAGAAAATGTTTTCCCTTCACTAGGTTAATGAAGAAGGGGGTCATGTACCAATGGACAGATGACTTCCAAGAGGCGTTCAACAACTTGAAGAAGTACCTCTTAAGCCCACCAGTGATCATGACCCCGGTCGAAGGAATACCTCTCATTCTATATGTGACGGCCCTAAAACGGTCACTGGTAGCCTTCCTCGCACAAAAGAATGACGCTGGCTGGGAAAACAGTCCTTATTACCTCAGTCGAACCATGATTGATGCTGAGACATGGTACTCAAATATCGAGAAGAGCTATCTGGCCTTGGTCTTCATGGATCAAAAGTCGTGACATTATCTGTAGCATCATGAAGTCCATTTGATCTCGTGGAGTAACCCTCTAAAATACATCCCCAGTCGCCCGATGCTAACCAGACGCCTATCCCGATGGGTGGTCATCCTGCAATAGTTCGACATCCGTTTTGTGCCTCAGAAAGCCATTAAGGGCAAGGAATTAGCAGAATTTCTTGCAGAGAACCCTTCAATAGGGACCACTGCACCAGATGATGAACTACCTGATGAAGATATCTTCTCGGTTCAGGAGGAGTTCCCATCATGGGGAATGTACTTTGATGGCGTGTCCCAAAGCCCCACCGAGAAGAGGAAGGAGGACCCTAGATTCAACAAAGTGGGTCTGGGGATAATACTCATGTCCCCAGAAAAGGCAGTTATTCCATATTCCTTCCTCCTATCAGCGGGATGTACAAACAATGAAGCGGAATATCAAGCCCTCATTTTAGTCTGGGAGCATGCACTCCAGGCACAAGTACAACACCTTAAGGTAAAAGGCAACTTGGAGCTGGTCATCAAGCAATTCAATGGTGACTATGCTATTAAGAAGGAGGTGCTAATCCCCCTGTTTGTCCATGTCCGAGGGATAATGAACGCGTTCTCCACAGAAAAAACATTTACTTATATTCCCCGATACCAGAATGCTCATGTTGATACATTGGCCAACGCGGTCACAGCCCTAGCCAACCCAGACCGGGATGAAACGGTCATCAGCATTGCTCACCGGCGAATGGTATTTCCATTTGTTCAAGCTCAGATGGAAGAAATACATGAATTCAGTCCTATCCCTGATCCATATGCTCCTTCTACTGGCTGTTTGATCCCCATTATGAACTACCTTCAATGGGGAGAGCTTCCATCAGACAGGGCTGAACAAGAGAAAATACGGAGAAGGGCAATCAATTTTGTCCTATATCGTGGCACGGGTCAGCAAGAGGTCCTCTACAAATGAGGCCTCGATGGAGTACTCCTCAGATGCATTGCTGGAGAAGAAACTACTGCCATCATGACTGAAGTACATGCAGAAGCGTGTGAAACACATCAACCAGGGACCAAGCTTTCCCATCAGGTTCGAATGCTTGAGTACTACTGGCCCACAGTGGCACGAGATTGTGAGCGCTTTACCGCGAAATTCCACTCATGCCAGATTCATTCCAACTTCATACACCAACCCCTAGATATACTTCATCATGCTAAGTAATCCTAGCTGTTTGACGTTTGGGGGTGGATGTCATGGGACCATACCCTCCCGCCACGGCCAAACAGTTGAAGTATATCCTCATGGCAACCAACTTCTTTTCCAAATGGGCAGAATCCATACCCCTCAAGGAAGTCGGGGCAAATAATATTTCCAGCTTCATAAAGAACAATATCATCACCAGATTGGGTGTCCCTTATACCGTAATGACGGAAAACGACACCAATTTATTCTCTACTGAAATGGAAAAGCTATACCACATGTATGGTATCAAGGCTAACCACTCATCCTGCTACCATGCAGCGTCCAACGGACAGATAGAAGCTTTCAACAATACCATGTCCAACATCCTCCAGAAAATGGTGGACAAAGACAAGAAGTCATGTCTGGATAAACTCCTCCATGCATTGTGGGCTTATCGAACCACAATCTACACCGCTACTCAGTCTACCTCGTACTCATTTGTGTACGACACGGAGGCGGTCCTACCCATTGAACTCCAACTTCCCTCACTCTGTGTTTCCATTTGTGATCAATGATCCGATGATGAGAAGTCAGAAAAGCAACTAAGTGAATTGGAACAGCTTGATGAGAAGTGGTTGCACACTCTGCACCACCTGAAAGTATACCAGAACTAGATCGCATGAGCCTTCAACAAAAAGGTTCGCCTCCGGTATTTCTTGGAATTAGAATTAGTATTGGTCCTCCAAACCCCAATGATACCTGGTAAGAAGCCTCAAAAGCTGGAGCCCAAGTGGGAGGGACCATATATTGTACACAAGGTCTAATCTAACAGAGCATATGCCCTGATCTCCATAGATGGGCAATTCACCACGGCTCCTACCAATGCTAGATTCTTGAAGAAGTATTTCACATAGAGACCAAGAATTATTATGTCCTTACCAAATGACGTCAAACTTCATGGAGATCATCCTTACCACAGGATGATAAACTACATGGAAAAAGAAAAAAATGAGATGTATCCCTTGTCCGAGCTGCATGATGTTAAACTGCCAAGCACCCAATGGTCCAAATTCTATGACCTTAAACTAAGAGTATTCCGTCCTCACCACATGATGTTAAACTGCATGGACAAGTTGATTTAAAAATGCCCTCTTTCCCTGTGTACGGACCAGACCGGCACAGGGTGTATCGTATTTCATAGATCTACACGGGGCTTTATTCATGCCCTCGCAGGATACGTAGTGACGCCAGAATTCCACACCCTAGCCCAGCAACCTCAAAAAGAAAAACAAAAATTCTCATTCCCCCGTGTACGGACCAGACATGCACAGGGTGTATTCACATCCTCAACGCATGAAGTTAAACTACATGGAGTCCATCCTTACCACATGATGCTAAACTGAATGGATAATAAGAGTCAAGAATGCTCCCCTCCCCCCGTGTACGGGCCAGACCTACACGGGGTGTATTTATTGTTCGAACGGCATGACATTAAACTGTCGATCACCCAACGGTCCAAACTCTATGACCTTAAACTAAGAGTATCACGTCCTCACCGCATGACGTTAAACTGTATGGAATCTAATAATACCCCTCATCCTCACCGCATGACGTTAAACTGCACGGATTCCAGAGAACTACATATGGCTTTATTCCTTCCCTCACAGGATACGTAGCGATGCTAAGATCTCCAGTCCTAGCCTAGCCCGCTAAATAAAAGATAAAAAATGCCTTATTACCCCTTAGTATCGACCAGGCCTTCATGAGGTGTACTTCTTCCAGAGAACTACGTACGTCTTGATTTCTTCCCTCGCAGGATACGTAGCGACACCAGGATCCCTATTCCTGGCCCATCCCCCTGAATAAACATAAAAATGCCCCCCCCCATGTGCGAACAAGACCGGCACACGGTGTACTTCCGTCCTTGCCATAGGATGTTAAACTGCACGGACAATACTGTTAAAATTCCCCTTCCCCAATGTATAGACCAGACCTACATGGGGTGTGTAATTCATCCTCACCGAATGACGTTAAACTGCACAGACTTCTTCCTCAACACATGACGTTAAACTGCATGGACTTTGTCCTCACCACATGACATTAAACTGCACAGACTTCATCTCGACCCACCCAAGACACCTGGCGATACGATATGGAGATACTCCTTGCACATTTGGATGCATCCTCTCCATACATCAGACTCCATGACCTGGATAATTATGGATCTTCATAACCACTCATGGCCAACGGAAGTCTAAAGTCATCGACCTGTGGACACCTTTTCATGACTATTCATACCATTCCCTTAGTCGCTCTACATAATGATAGCCCCTAGCTTGTCTACAAAAGTCATGATTCCCACAGGCGACACTATTCCTAGCTCCATACGCTTACCGGCCTCAGATCCCCCATACCATACCTCCTGATCCAGAAGTTTATGGTGAAGTGGTTTACATGTTCATTCCCCTTTTCACATCCAGGTGTTCCCAGGGTATCCCTATCTGGCTAGCCTATGTGTCTGTCAGTGGTTCACATAGTGACCTGCATCAACAAACATCAAGCCAGGACTAGGCTACTTTGACTCAACAGACAATTGCAGTGAAGTTTTTTCTTGTATACCCGGACACCATTATCCCCACGTGTCGAACTATGCACTTTGAGCAATCGCGGATTTTCATAATCATTCATGGACATCGTAAGTCGAAAGTTATAGCCCCTAGGACACCTTTGTATGACTATGAATACCATGCCCTCAGCAGCTCTGCATAATGATAGCCCCCCGGCTCGTCCATCAAAGGCAAGATTTCCTCGGGCGGTACTCTTCCTAGCTCCGTACGCCTACTGACCGCAGAACCCCGACACCACACCTCTTGATCCGAGAAAACTCAATGTTGTAGTTTACAACCTTCATCCACCAACATTTCCCAAGTATATCAGAACATGTTGACTCAGTTATCCTTCGAGTGACTGCAGCAATAGTCACCCAATGGTCTGAGCTCTTTGACCGATAAACTAGGAGTACTTCGTCCTTACCGAATGATGTTAAACTGCATGGAATGAAGTCACACCCCCGCGCACAAAAAAAAAAGAAAAAAATAAAAGATCAACACAGGGGGATTTTTGAAACTCAACAAGCAACTAGGGACAGATATCCTCGATATGTCCAGACATTCTTCTGCCAAATGACAGACTTCATGGCCCGGATAATTACGGATCCTCATAACCAATCATGGCCATCGGAAGTGGAAAGTTATCGACCCGTCGAAACCTTTGCACGACTATGTATACCATGCCCTCAGCGGCACTGCAAATTGATAGCCCCTGGCCCATCTACCAAAGGCATGATTTCCACAGGCGATGCTCTTCCTAGCTCGGTACGCTTACCAGCATCAGAGCCCCCATATCACCTCTCCTGATCCAAGAAGCCCATGAACAATGATTTACACCAATCAACCCTACCCCAAGTCAGGGTCATGTTGAGGTATTCAAGCCCAGTTATATTTAGATGAAGAGCGGCCTTTGCAACTACATCCTCGCCGCATGATGTTAAACTGCACGAGATATATTGGACGCTTGGCACGAAACAAAAAAGGCCAAGCATCAACCATCCAGGTAAATGCCTCCAACCGCAAGAGTTTTCAATGGATCAATAAAAAAATGCCCCCCGTCCTCACTGCATGATGTAAAACTACATAGCAACCTTTAAAAATTCCTCTCATCCTTGCCGCATGATGTTAAACAGCACGGAATATGTTCCAACCACATGACGATAAATTACACGGTCATACTCATCATGGGTTCAGTGAGAAACAGAGGCTTTTCTCCATCCTTCAGTGCATGGGTCATACCTGCACGAACCACCGCCTCACACCAGTGTGAGAAAGAATTACTTCCCCCATTCTCAGGATGTTTAGCCTAGATATTTCCACCGTATTCAGCCACCCTCTCATCATAAGCCATACTCTGTACTCAGAAAAAGCTGAACTCTCATAATCCACCCCTCGTGGTCCGAAATCTCAACTTTCATGAAGTTGCTCAGCTATCGGAAGTGGATAATCTTTGACTTAAGGACACCTTTGTACGACGATGCATACCATGCCCTCAACTGCTCTTCATATTGATCGCACTTGGCCCGTCTACCAAAGGAAATATTTTTTTAGGCAATGCTTTTCTCCATACGCCTCTTGGCCTCTGAGCCCCCATTTCTATCTCGGGATTCAGAAACCCTCTGAGCTACAGTTTACCAACCTCTTCCACAATCTTACCTGAATGCGGTGGAACGTCTTTGATGAGATTACAGAGATCCAGGAGGAGTTTTTCCATTTCAGATGATGTCTCAGCTGCATGACATTAAGCTGCGCCAAGCTACAACCATCCCTTAGGCTAACTAAATGCGTAGGAAAGTGGTCCCCCGACCACCCCCTTTATTGATACAGATGTTCTCAAAACCTTTCAGACGTCACATACCATTTCCAATCCACCCTCGGTGGTTTTCGTAATTTTCCAAGCCACCCATGGTGGTTTCCATAATCCGGACTTCCATTAAGTCTTATGGCCATCAGAAATGGAGAGTTATTTACTTAAGGACACCTTTTAACAACTATGCATACCATGCCCTCAGTGGATTTGCATATTGACCACCCATGGCCTGTCTACCAAAGGCACGATTTCCCTAAGGCAATGCTCCTCCTACCTCTGCACGCCGACGCGGCTCCCATTCCTTGAGACATTCCATGCATGTCGTTCAAATTTAAACACACTCCCTCCATATGCGTCTGAAGGACACCAAGACATATTTTAATAAACCAAACCCCATTGGGGCCCTTGACCCACCATATTTGTACAAAGATATTCGACCTAAAACATCAGTAGTGATAGTCTTGATGGCGGGACTTTAAACCGCTCACAAAAGAAAGAGGTACAAAGCCTGTTAGGCTGAAAACCCGAAAAGGGATACCTAAGAAAAATTAGGGTTATACCCGCTGGGTCCACATTTAATGGGCCTAGGAAAAACCAGGGGTGTAAAAGAAAAAAGAGACAAAAATTTTGTAGTTTTTTCCTAAAAAACCATGGCAATAGTCAAACTATGCTCGCTGGATCCCATGGTCTAGGAAAAAGTTAGAGCCTGATTTAGTTTTAGTCCTAGACTCGGATTATTCTATGTTCAAGGAATTAACATATAAAAAAATCATTCCAAATAGTTTATATCATCTGAAAAGGTGACAAGAGCACTCAGGAGAAATGTTTCTTGGTTCCATAACAAAGTTGGTTGGAAGGGCATCCACAATCCGGAGCCTCCTTTAGCGTGAAAGGCAATTACATGATTTTTTCAGTGGATTCACGAAGCTATATCAGGTGATGGTGAGAATTCTCGATCGACTGAGAGAGATTCTGCAGTAAGGCCATCTCATCTTCAGCACCATCCTGTAGTTCTTCTGCCTCTTGAGCCACCCTTGTTCTTGCACTCATTTCCTCCTCCATCCGCCGCTCCCCTTCACCAAACATGGTGACAAAGTTGGCCTTTTCCTGCCACAGCCACTGTATCTCATTCCTCAGCACCTCGAGGAGAGAACGCTACTCAATAACTTCTCTCTGAAGCCTCGTGACGACCCCGGCGTGATTATGAGCCTCTTATAGGCAGAGCTGTCGAGTTTCGGAAAGGTAGGCTTTATATTTGGCAGTGGAAAGGCAAGATTCGAAATCACCTAGCCTCTCCTAATCAGTGACTACCTGCTTGAATATTTTATAAACACCATGATATTCAAAGCCATAAAATCCCATCGACATAAAGAAATTGCATAGCCTTGGTAATTTGGTCGGCATCTCAACCAAGGGCGTTTGAGAGATCAGTCTCCAGATTTTCTCCCAAGCCCTTTGGCGAGCAGGTCGAAGGTTGGAGAGGACTTGTTGATCAGTCTCAGAATCAATCCCAGGCGAGGACACATATTCGAGGATGAACATCACCAAGGAAGGATGCGAGGCGGCCTCACTAGAAAACTTTGGCATTGTGGCAGCTTCACCCCCGACAGTTGTGGTCATAAGAATAGTCGGGTCTGGCGACACAATCGTCATTGCCAAAGGTTGTGGTCCTAAATCCCAAGAGTCAATTATACAGATGAGTACCCATAATGAGAAAATGGAAGAAAAATGAGTTAGTGGAAGGAGATCGGGGAACTTACTCCTAATCGACGAGGCATCGGCATCCGCAAGCTCTGCACTACCACAATAGCCACTTGAAGAGGATGACACAACTTCGATAGGAAAAGGAATCTGGGGAGCCCCCAAAGGGGTTCAGGGCCTGAGGCCATGCCTAAGGCCAGCAGTTTCCAAAGACATCCCCAAGTGGTCGCCTACGGAGACCAAGATCAGGGAAATCACTCCCCTGGTGAACAAGATAATGGCTCGCTCCGGGTTTCCAACAATTGGACTAATGGCAGGCTCTTCCTCCATTACCACGTGATCCATTAGGTCTAAGGTGGCTGGCCCCGTCGGATCTAGAGCCCCCTCAGTGATCATGGGTGCCCCGTCTTCCTCCACAATTGGAGGGGCTGCTTGATCAGTAGGAGTCTCTAATACCAACAATTCCTCCTCCGATATATCTTTGACTGATAAAGGTGGGAGTAAAGAGTCTATATCGCAGGACCCTCCGGTAGGGCTCACCATCTCGTCGTGCCCAGGTGTGGTTATGGGTGATTCCACAGGTGGCAAGGAGGTGGAAGGTAGAACCACTTGGGTAGCCACAACCAGATCCCCGATTGGCCCTGCACCATACATCAAAAAGTTAATGACTGACGAAGGCTAAGAATGCAAGTTGGATATTGAGAAAATGAGAAGTCATGATTACCCGACGTTCCATGTATGATCCGTTCTAAAAAATGGAACGCATGTTTCCATCTTTGGATCTTCCCAGGGGATAGTTCGCCTAGAATTCTGGGAGGGGTGGGAGGAGGAAATATCCTTGTAGAGTCTGTGATGGTCACTTCCATGAGCTTAGCTACGGCAGAGTATCCTTCCTCGATGACCCATGTGGGCGAAAGCGCATGCTCCCCCGTTGCGGTACCACAAGGGGTATACTCCGGAGAAGTAATTACCTGATAAGATTCTTTGGCACCCTACATAAATGGAATAAACCTTAGAACCTACACAATAATGGATGGAGAAAGTCAGAATGGGCGAGTAAAGCAACCTCTTCTTTTGGGTCGGACAATTCATGATGTCTAATCATCATGGACACCCGGATGCTCCCATAGAGACGATTCTGGAGTGAATAAATGTACGCATCCATATCCTTTAACGAGGCGATTATTTCATCTAAATCCTCTTCCAATAGCAAGTGGGTGAAGTGAAGATCGTCCCAATACCCAGAGGTTTAAGAGGGCCAGTTTGAAGTAACGCCCATACTTCTTCATCTGAACCACTGACCCTCAGGTCATCCCAAATCCTCCAAGCCCCCGGTAATGCGGCCATGGCATGAATCGCCGACCAGGGAGGATCAACTTGAGAACGACGGGTGGCGGTAGAAGCTGGTAAGGGTGCCAATGGTCGTATCTGTGTTCCGGATCCCGCCACTAACATATAACACTCTAGGGCTACCTATGGACGGGACCTCACAGGTATGGAGGGGAATTCCCTTGCTTCAGTTGTGATAGGGCGATCATCGAAATCATGGCCCCCAGAAGCACGGTCACTTCCTTCTCCCTCCTCATCAGTAATCCGGTGCAGCATGTCCTGGACTCAATGTGTCAAAACCACATAACCCTGGAATGCGTGAATATAGACCTCAAAGTCCCGGAGATATCGAATGGACCTCTCAGGGTCTGCATCATAAAGAATGTCAGTAGGGGCATATATGAAGCCTAGCCCGTAAAAAACTACCTCTAATTCTTGAAGATACTACCACAGAGGATGGGGGTACTGACTACGAAAGGATGATCGACCTTTGAATTTAGCCTATTGAACCCAAGCTGTCGGAAAAGAAGCATCTGCAGGAATAACCACCCCCCTCTGGGCAGCCTCAAGGGCATGAAAGGATACACCTCTGTCTGTTAGGATTTTCCCCAGAAGCACGAGACCGGCAAGGTGGCGAAGGACTTTGCCTAGCCTAGTTGGAGCACCATCCTCCATTCGCTTCCTTTTTCCCTTTGATGGCTTGGGACTTGAGATAGTCAGCACCAATGTCCCTAGCTGGCCATTTGGGTATGATTATACCCAAGAGTCAGCATAATTCTTGGATAAGAAAGGCATGGAGTCCGCAATCATGGGGGTCATAACCTCACAGCCGGTATCCTCCCGGGTAAACATTAACCATAGATGCCTGACCACCATCAAATGACGATTCTCGCAGGAACCATTAAGTGAGGGGGGACACTGTGCTTGGACGCAGCCAAATTAACGCCCAAATCAGCAAGGCGTGTACCCCTCGCAGATCAGTTATCCACCAATACGAGCCACCAGAATACCCTCTTAGAGGGAGATGAGGTAGCCCCACTTGATAAACTCTTCTATTATGGTGTTCGTAATTGCACCAACTAGGGAAGAAAATGGGTGAGAATTGAAATAGTCATAATTTAAGATTCGACTTGATAGCATACGCTTGTTCGAAACTGTCTGATGACTATACTTCTCTTGGGTTTCCCACTCTTCAGGCATAACCCCACTGGTTAGTTTCAAGTATGGTCGGAATGTGGTACCCAGAATCTGAAGAGGGTTGATGAAGGTGTAGCAGTTCTTGATGCATACGCTTAACCATCCCCTGAGAATTTGCAAAGGGCCGGCCACTCGGTTTGACCGGATCCCGTCAGTGATGTTACCAAGCAAACGGTAAATACTGGCCAATACTGGGATAGCTAGGTTGATAACATTACTGATATCCAAGTGTGCCACCATGACAAAAGTAGTGACACGCACACCACCAGCCTCACGTACAGGTAATAACCATCCACTTATGAACATGGCCAGAAAAGATGCCAGGGAGAGCAATCGATCGACGTCCGTAATAAGCTCCCAGCCCCAGCCTTGGAAACCACCTTGCTCCAAAATCAGCCAATAGTTGCCCCTCTGTTTATGGGACTCCATCGTAGGGCAAGTCGTGGGCCTGCGTGGGAGAGTCGTGGATTCGTTAGATTTGTCCTCTCTCACAAAATCCTTGACCCATTCACGGTATGGGACAAGCTGTTTTGGAGACGTATCCTCTGAGTGCTTCAAAGCCTAGTTAATAAGATGCTTCACTAGGGGGGAGTCCTCTCTTCATTCTCCCACACATAAGAAGGAGGCAAGAACTTGTCATACATACTCCCAACGATAGGGACCCCAAAAATCTGAAAGACATCCCATATACTAATTCCCACTTCCCCATGGACCAGATGGAAGGTTTTGGTGTCCAGGCTCCAACAACTCATAAGTTGCCTGGCGAGGGCTTGAGGTCGGTGGGTATACGTTTGGGACACCTCGGCAGATTCATACAAGCCTACGGCTCGCAAATCTTCTCCGAATTCTGTGCAGCTCTTGTGAACCTATAAGGGCCAGCCCCAATCCAATGACTTAAATTACCCTCCGGGATGGAGATCCTGATTCACTGGCCAGCCATGCTGGTTGCTTACCATAGGACTGTAGGAAATACTCCGGTAGTAGTGGATTGTTCCTTCCTGTTGACGTGGTTCTCCTGTCGGAGATACTGGAAGGTGATTCAACACAGATCCGACAGCTGAACCCCTTGGGGAAGGCCGCCCGCTGACAGGAATCACGAACTGGGGGAAAGTGGCAGTAATTATCCATGCTTCAGTATTATTGTCATGGGATGGTTCCGGAATCGGGGTATCGGACAACAAACCAAACCCATAGGCAGAAAGACTGTTAGAAAAAAGGATACTCCTGCTGTGATTTGGAGAGCCGGTTGGAAAGGAAGGAAGATGGTAGGGAGTGGCAGACTCCATCTTGAAAAGAGCCTGCCATGTCCTTCAGGCGTTGATCAGCAGTTGATAGGGGCTCTGCAGCAGGCCTCGGCGCCGAACGAGGGGAACCATATTTTCTCACTGCACAATGAGAGCCAACAATTGGTTTTCTGGAATAAAAATATGGACAAAAATAGCCAGATATATGGCTAAGGAGCCTCAGATGATGGTTTGCGATGACATCATCCCACGAACCGACCGTTCGTGAAATTAGTCCACGAAAACCTGGCCCGCGGAGCGTTGCCTAGGAAACCATGTACCAAGTCGCTCCATGGAATTTCAATCCCGAGTTTAAATGATTAAGTTCAGGAGACTCATACACTTTTAAAGTTCAAGATATTTTAGTCCACGGAGCATTGAAACCGTGAAGCAAGTTCCTCCGCCGCCCATCATCACTTACTTTTGAATTAATTAAGAGTAATGGTTCGCGTATGAGAAGTTGGTCTGCGGGTGAAGGTGACCGCAAAGAAGGAATGGTTCACGAAGGTCACTGCCGGTTCGCAGAAGAGTCACTTCATGAAGGAGTGAACACATGGAGGTGAAGGAGCTCTAGTTTTGCGAAGAATTTGGTAAAGGAAAAATGAAGGGCTCCCCATATTTATAGGTGTGGTCACCTACCGGGTCCACCTCTCTACCGCAAACCATCTCAGTTTCCGGACCACTTTGCATCAGAATGGCCTCCTCTTCATTCTGATCGGACCACATTCCGATGGGGGGAATTTTTAGGGTCCTGAAAATTCTACAAAGTAGATTCTACCCAAATACCCAAAAGAAATTGGGGAAATAATAAAATACGGGACACAAACAGGACCAGTGTGTGAACCGGTCCCATGGAAACACAACATGGCCAAGCCCCGTGAATTTCCCCCTTCGTGAACCATTATCGTTTGAGAAACAGAGGCAGATAGCCTCCACGGTCGTGAGACAGGATGGGCGCCAGTCCGGTTCACCATCATGAACCGTCCCGATCGTGGACCGCGTTGACCGGTTCAAGCCGCACCCGCCGTCGTTCTCAGAATAGAGGCGGAACCCTCCGCAGCTGCAGAGCACTCCCTGAGTTCGGTTCGAGGGAGGGAGAAGCGTTCAATACCCACCGCGAATCGCGGATTCACCAAGTCAGCTGTAAACCGGGTATTTGGTTATGGGCCTCCGCAAAAATTGTTGTGTGGCCACAAATACACCCCTTTCCCCACTCTATAAAAGGAGACTAAGGGGGAAAGAAAAAGGGGATGGAGAATTGGAATTGGATTCAGAGGGATTAGAGATTCAGAAGGAGATCGGTTTAAGGAAGGATTCGGATTTCGCAAACAGTGAAATTCCCATCTGTGGACCACATCATGTATACAAATTAATAAGGAATTGGAAAACGCATAATAACTTGGTAAACCGCGAACCTAAAATAACAAAAACAAGAAAAACCGTGAACCATACCCCCTCCACAGATGAATTCCCTGCAGACCAGGGAGTTTATGCCTCTTTTCCCATCCGTCGCACCACGTAGCACTCTCCTACACGGGCGAAGCCCCGACCGATGAGCCTTCAACCGACGTCGCCCTTGGCTGCCGCTGCCTGCCTGGGACCCTCTGCGAACCACCCTGATTCGCGGATGGAACTCGAAGCCTTGAACCACCCTGGTTCGTGGGACGCCAATCAGTCCGCGGACCACCCTGGTTCGCGGACGACTTCTCCAGCTGCATGTCACTTCCCCACGCGAAGGGTTCCACCACCCATACCTCTCGGTGGCTTGCCAAATACTTTGGTGTTATCATTTTTAGAGCCAGATAAAATCCTTCTAATCCAGCCAAGTCCTCTGCGACTCCCTCATTGGCCTATTTAGAGGTCCTGAGCCGAGGCCTCCACCAGAGCCACTAGATTCGCGTGGTCTAACTTTAAGGTGCATCAGTGCGCCATTTTCAGTTCACATACCCACGGTAAGTAGAGGCAAAGGGGTTGCCCCGAACCATGAGCAGATTCTTGAATCATTCATGGGTTCACATTCCCACACTAATGTGGAGTCTGAGCTCGGGAATCCCCTTTTTTTCCCTCCACTTTTTGGGGGTTCCTCGGAGATGGTAAAATATCCATAAGAAGGAAGCCCTCATGCACTATAGGAGAGGAGATGGGCACATGAGCACCCCCTTTTCCCTCTCCCGTTGAGCTTTTTTGCTACAGGTGTCCATCTCGGTGTAGTCCCCAACCTTCTAGGCTTCCTCAGAGTGTAAGCCCCAATCCATCACCCCGGAAATCCACCTAGGAGTAAGCCCCGACATTAATGGGTCGCTCCATGTGTAATCCCCACTCCACTTCTCACGGACGCACCTTTCACGACGTTATCCTCTGGTCCCTTCTGCCTCTTGTTTCTCACACCGAGCATGACTCACGGGGGCTTGGAGTAAGCATCGACCATGTCATCCTCTTGTGGGCCTCCTTAGAGTGTAATCCCCAATCCATCATTTCGGGCTGCCCGAGATCATAAGTCCAACGCCAAAGAGAACTATGGGGACATTTATCCATGTCAATGCGTGGTACGTAGGAAGCCTCCACGAGGTTCAAGCCCACCACTTGATCATTTCTTCACGTCGAGTTCCACCCTCGACTAGCACGATGTTAAACTGTATGCATCCATCCAGCTTGACGTTAAACTGTATCTGTGAACTACGTGGACATTTATCCCTACCTCCTAGATAGGGTACGTAGGAAGCCACCATGAGTTTCAAGCCCACCACCCATCGGACCACCCGATCCATCTTCACCTTGGTTCCCCAACACCTGTCCAAACTACATGGACTTTGATCCCTAACTCCTAACCAGGGTACGTAGGAAGACTCCCTGAGGTTCAAGCCCAACAATCGCTCAATCCGACTATCATCACATTGGTTCACTGCACCACTCCTAGTGCCGCCTCAAGCGAGTTCCAACTCTTCGGGGTAATTAATCCAATAAGAGATGGTAAACCTCAGGCATAAATGATTCTAAACCCCAGCGTCTTGTTTACCATTGCCCAAAATTGTTAAATCTTTGGATACTATGTTTGGGTACAAACCAAAGATTCGCAAACATATGAATACGTCTTAAATCTATAAGAGAGTCCCGGAATAGGAAATAATTTCCTCCAAAAAAGGGTGTGATGAGCCTGATTTCCCATCCTCTCGACCAATGTGAGTTCTTAAGTGTCACTATCCAGATCATCCAGTGAACGCATGCCTTTGGAAAGCAGGTATGTCCGTCATCAGATACGGAGCTGTTGGGCGTTTCGAGGCTGAAAGACAAAACCAACGAAACATTCCCCTACCACAGACGTATATTCTACACCCCATTTTGATCCTGGTGTGTCTTTAGGGACACACATGATATTTAGGCCTCTGATGCTTACACTACCAGTTTTCCAGATGTTTGTGCCACCATATTTGGCTTCTGGTTCATTATCTACAGGCTATTATATTCCACCTTCTTCGACTCCTGCTCCGACATAGTATGTGGCTGAGGAGTGTACACTGAGGGACACTCCACTTGTATAGGATATTCTTTCAGCTTCTTCACATCCAGTGACACCCATTGATCCTACTACCATAGGTATATTTATATAACTCTAACAAATTTTTATACCAAAATTTATTTTTATTATAACTTGTACTAATATTTTTTTCCTTAATAATAGATTCATCTATTGATAGAAGGAGGGGGAGATGGCGTACTCATTTTCGTACGGTTTGGAACCGCCAGACATAGTTGATGGTTGAATACAATGATGATGGATAGATGATTGATAAATCAGGGCAAGAATGTCGGGGGGTTTTGGCGACGCTAGCCAAATACACCGAAATCATTCCGGTCAGCCCTCTCTCTTGGAGACATCTGCCACACGAAGTTAAGGATAATGCGTGGGAACAAATATGGGTGAAAAATATCTTGGATTTAATGTAGTATTTTTTTGTATTTATATGAATTAATCTATTGGGTGTTAGATTTGGTATAACTTCCCTGATGGCAAAGGTGCACGACTGGAGTGTTTTAAGGAGCTATGAGAGCTTTGGAGAGCTTACAAGCATGAGCTATATATTGGCTGGTGTGATAGAGTGGGCACGGAGTTGGAGACATTACCTATCATGGATGACTGCTTGATAGAGCAGTATTTTCAAATGATTACCCATTGGGAGACTTCCAAATTTAAAATATTAATCCCATTTGAGGTATTTAAATTACAGTTTTCATATTTTTCATTAATATTATCTAATTTAATATAAAACATTATTTTGGAATCATCTGAAAAATCAAAAAAACATTGATTCAAAACAATACCTCCACACTTTTGGGTGAACGACTATGTTAGATCATGAGAGGAAACTGGTACGATATAGTAGTTTATAATTTTTCCTTAGGACTTTCCCTTTTTATTGTTTCCTACTTAAATTATGTGATTTATTGAATATTGAATATATGATTATACTTGATCTTTATATTGTTTCAATGTAATTATAGAAGCACAAATTGAGTATTGAAGGATTTATCCCTCGAGAAAAAATGTTTTGTTTGAGTAGAAGGAAAAAATATGGAACTGCGGTTAATGAACCAACACAAGAAAAGATTGTAATTATTAATTTGTTTATTTAAAAAGTTTCATATTTATTTTGAAATTTAATAATCTATAAATATTTTTAACAGGCTACTCTAGAGGCCTTGGATGCCCATAATCCTGAAAATTTAGGGCCACACGATCATTTATATCAGGTTTTGGGAGAGGATCACTCTGGTCGAGTACGATTCCGACCTAGTAAGAATATAGTCCCGATGAGGTATTGGTCCTCTCCAGGTATCCATTCTAGTACCACCGAGTTGGAACTAGTCAAGGAGTATTCAATACAGTCTGATAAAAGGGTCACTGATTTGGAAGTACAAGTTCAAACAAGGGACAAATAATTTATGAAACTGAAGAAAGATTTATCTTCATCACTTCCACCAGAGGCCATCGTGGCTTGTCATTAATTTATGTCGTCGATGGGTGCATTGTCCAATGCACTAGCCAGTAGTTCTAGTGGAAGACGAGATGATGATGTTCCTGGTGATGACAAGGATGCTGATGAGGATGAGGGTGAGTTTGAGGATGAGGACGAGGGCGAGGATGGGGCCGAGGGTGAGTATGAGGCTGAGGGCGAGGATGGGGCTGACGATGAGCATAGGGACGATGATGAGGATGATGACGAGGACAGATATGGTGGAGAGGATGAGGCTGATGATGATAGTGGTGATGGTGATGGTGAACAGGGGAAGATCGATCCATTACATTTTTGAGTTCTGTATAACTCTTTGTTTTTGAACCTGGATTTTCACTCTGGTATGGATATTTTCGAATTCAGTATAACTCTTTATTCTTGACCATATATGGAAGCCTCTTTAATTTAATAATTCTTTAAATTGTATTTATCTTCTTTATTAATTCTATTTAATTATATTGAATTGGATATCTTGAATAAGTTTTCTTTTATATAATTGTTTCATTTGATAAATAACGTCATGTTTTTATAATAAAACCCCTCCAATGGAGGTGCGCTGTCTACGAATACTCCCAGGGATAGTTTAGGGTGTGATAATTTGACTCTCAATTATTAGTTTCAACTACCTTGTACCACTATTAAAAACAATTAATATAAAATATATATCTTTATAATACCAAAATCCTGAATCAAGAGCCCCTTTTTATAACATAAGATCAGTTTCTATAATGTGGAGGACAACTACATAGGATTTATTCGAAATCATGGGCGAAAGATGTTGCCCCGCGGATTTCACTGGACCGGGCCAACACGATGCGGTCATGCCGCGGTCACGCCACGGTCACGCAGCGGTCACGTCTTGGTCATGTCGCGGTCATGCCACGGTCACGCCGTGGTTACGCCGCAGTAATACTGAGATTTGGCCCTACTCTAGGAAGACACACCGCAACAGTTCACAGTCCTATCAAAATTCAATGTATGATACCTAGATAGAGTTTTAGATACATTACCCACCCTCCTTCCTGGACAGCCCCCCCGGACAGCCCCCCATCCGCCTCAATCTGAGGCACGGTGTGACCTGTACCACTCAAAGTGTCTTTCTTTTGTTTAAAATGGATACTCTTTTAAGTAAAAACAAAAGGCATACGGAAAACTGACCAAACACATTTTGATTGTGTTGATACATTAGGAAAATGTTCCATGGGTCATTTTTGATGTGTATGAGTCAACCCCACCTCAATCTGAGGCGCGGTGTTTCCAGCACCCCTCAATGTGTCTCACTTTTATATGAAATGTATAACATTTTTAGTGAAAACAATAACTGTCATACGGAAAACCAATCAAACACATTCGGGTTGTGTTGATATTTCAACACAAAAGTCCATGGGTGAATTGTGAAATGGTTGTCCAGACGGCGCGTCAATCAGAGGTGTTGTGTGAATGCGCTGGCCGAAGACACACTCCCCATGTCGTAAATGGCCAAAACATAGTTTTTACAATCAAATACATGCCGAACGACATCATAATGACTTTAAAAAACATGAAAATACCCTAATTATTATTCATGAGGTTTATGAGGAGACGGAACATCATTCGGACGTGCGGTTTGTGTGGTACGATGGAATATGTGTTTTTAGGTGTTTGGGGCGCTTGAAAAGCACACGTAGGGTGGTATTAATTGGGAAAACGACATCGGAATTCCAGGAAATCAGATGACAACAATTGTTGGGTGAATTTTGAAATGTTCAGCCAGACGGCACGTTAATTGGAGGTGTCGGGTGACCGCGCTGGCCGAAAATGCACTCCATGTGTCGTAAATGGCCAAAACATGCATTTAACGGTTAAATGTATGCCGAACGACATCAAAATGACATGAAATCACATTAATACACCCTAATTATTATTATTGAGGTTTACGAGGAGATGAAACGTTATTCGGACGTGCGATTTGCACGTCACGACTAAATATGTTTTTTTAGATGTTTGGCGCGCTTGAAAAGTGAACATGGTGTGGTCGAAACCGGTTGAACGACCTCAGAATTCCATGAAATAGGATGAAAAAAAGGGTGGGTTAATTGTGAAATGGGCGGCCAGACGACACATCAATCGGAGGTGTCGTGTGACCATGCTGCCCGAAAACGCACTTCGCATGTCGTAAATGGCCAAAACATGTGTTTAACAGTCAAATGAAAGCCAAATGACATTGCATTGAATTTAAATCACCTTAAATCACCCTAATTATTATTCTTGAGGTGTACGATTAGACGACACATCATTAGGACACGTGGTTTGCACTGAACGACTGAATATGTGTTTTTTATGTATTTGGCGCGCTTGAAAAGCACGCGTGGGGTGGTCGAAACCAGTCGAACGACCTCGGAATGCCATGAAATCGGACATCAAAAAAGGGTGGGTGAATTTTGAAATTTTCAGCTAAATGGTACATCAATCGGAGGTGTCGTGTGACCGCGCTGGCCGAAAGCGCACTTCGCATGTCGTAAATGGTCAAAACATGCGTTTAATGGTCAAATGCATGTCGAACGACATCGGAATGACTTGAAATCACACGAAAACACCCTAATTATTATTTTTGAGGTGTAAGAGGATAAGACACATCATTCAGAAGGGCGTTTTGTGCCGCACGAATGAATATGTGTTTTTAGGGGTTTGGCGCACTTGAAAAGCACACATAGGGTGGTCGAAACCGGCTGAACGACCTCAGAATGCCATGAAATCAGATTACAACAAAGACATGGTGAAATTTTAAATGGTTGGCCAGATGGTACGTCAATCGGAGGTGTCGTGTGATCGTGCTGGCTGAAAACGCACTCCACGTGTCGTAAATAGCCAAAACATGCGTTTAACGGTCAAATGCATGCCGAAGGACCTCAGAATGACTTGAAATCACACGAAAACACCCTAATTATTATTCATGATGTGTATGAGAAGAAGAAACATCATTAAGATGTGTGCTTTTCACGGCACGACTGAATATGTGTTTTTTAGGTGTTTAGCGCGCTTGAAAAGCGCGCGTGGGGTGGTCGAAACCGGCTGAGCGACATCAAAATGACATGAAATCGGACGTCAACAAAAGTTGGGTGAATTTTAAAATGGTCGTCTAGATGGCACGTCAATTGGAGGTGTCGTGTGACTGCGCTGGCCGAAAACGCACTCCGAGTGTCGTAAATGGCCAAAATATGCGTTTAACGGTCAAATGCATTCTTAACAATATCGGAATGACTTGAAATCAGACGAAAACACCCTAA
This sequence comes from Viscum album, assembly GCA_963277665.1. Classification (NCBI taxonomy): domain Eukaryota; kingdom Viridiplantae; phylum Streptophyta; class Magnoliopsida; order Santalales; family Viscaceae; genus Viscum; species Viscum album. Next base: position 216,578,463 of record OY728140.1, read on the forward strand.
TTATTATTCATGAGGTGTACAAGGAGACTTTACATCATTCGGAAGCATAGTTTGCGTGGCATGACTGAATATGTGTTTTTTAGTTGTTTGGAGCACTTGAAAAGCGTGCGTGGGGTGGTCGAAACTGGCTGAACGACCTCGGAATGCCGTGAAATCAGACGTAAAAAAAGGGTGGGTGAATTGTGAAATGTTCGGTCAGACGACACATCAATCGGAGGTGTTGTGTGACCACGCTGGCATAAAACACACTCTGCCTGTCGTAAATGGCCAAAACATGCGTTTAACGATCAAATTAATGCCGGATGACATCAGAATGAATTGAAATCACAAAAAAACTCCCTAATTATTATTATTGAGGTGTACGAGGAGACAGTATGTCATTCGGACGTGCGGTTTGCGTGGCACGGCTGAATATGTGCTTTTAGGTGTTTGGCGCGCTTGAAAAGCGGGCGTGGGTTGGTCGAAACCAGCAAAAAGACCTCTAAATTCCATGAAATCGGAGGAAAACAAAGGGTGGGTGAATTTTGAAATGGTCGGCCAGATGACACATCAATCGGAGGTGACATGTGATGGCGCTAGCTGAAAACGCACTCCGTGTGTCTAAAATGGCCAAAACATGTGTTTAACGGTCAAATGTATGACGAAGGACATCGGAATGACTTTAAATCACATGAAAAAACCCTAATTATTATTTTTGACGTGTATGAGGAGACAACACATCATTCCGACGCGTGGTTTGCACGACATGGTTGAATATGTGTTTTTAAGGTGTTTGGCTCGCTTTAAAAGCGCGCGTGGGGTGATCGAAACTAGCCAAACTAACTCAGAATGCCATAAAATCGGACGACAACAAAGGGTGGGTGAATTTTGAAATGGTCCACTAGACAGAATGTCAATCAGAGGTGTTGTGTGACCGTGCTGGCCGAAAATGCACTTTGTGTGTCGTAAATGGTCAAAACATGCGTTTAACGGTCAAATGCAGTCCAATTGACATCAGAATGACTTGAAATCACACGAAAACACCCAAATTATTATTCATGAGATGTATGAGGAGACTAAACGTCATTTGGACATGCGGTATGCGTGACACGGCTGAATATGTGTTTTTAAGGTGTTTGGCGTGCTTGAAAAGCGCACGTGGGGTGGTCGAAACTGGACGAACGACCTCGAAATGCCATGAAATCGGATAACGACAAAGGGTGGGTGAATTTTAAAATAGTCGTCTAGACGGCACGTCAATCGGAGGTGTCGTGTGACCGCGCTAGCCGAAAACGCACTCCTCGTGTCGTAAATGGCCAAAACATGCGTTTAACGGTCAAACACATGCCAAACGACATCGGAATGAATTGAAATCACACGAAAACATCCAAATTATTATTTTTGAGGTTTACGAGGAGACTCCACGTCATTAGGGCTCACAATTTGCACGACACGGTTGATTATGTGTTTTTAGGTGTTTGTCGCGCTTGCAAAGTGCATGTGGGACGGTCGAAACCAGCCGAATGACCTCCGAATTCCCTGAAATTGGACAAAAATAAAGGGTGGGTGAATTGTGAAATGGTCTGCCAGACGACAAGTCAATCAGAGGTGTCGTGTTACCGCGCTGGCCGAAAACGCACTTCACATGTCGTAAATGGCCAAAACATGTGTTTAACGGTAAAATGCATGCCGAACAACATTGGAAGGACTTGAAATCCCATGAAAAAACCCTAATTTTTAGTTTTGAGCTGTACGAGGAGACAGTATGTCATTCGAATGCGCGGTTTGTGTGGCACGACTGAATATGTGTTTTTTAGGTGTTTGGCGTTCTTGAAAAGCATGTGTGGGGTGGTCAAAACTGCACGAACGACCTCAGAATACCATTAAATCGGGCGAAAACAAAGGGTGGGTGAATTGGGAAATGGTCGGCTAGACGGTACATCAATCGGAGGTGTCGTGTGACCACGCTGGCAAAAAACGCACTCTGCGTGTCATAAATGGCCAAAACATGGGTTTAATGGTCAAATGCATTCTAAACAACATCGGAATGACTTGGAATCATAGGAAAACACCCTAATTATTATTCGTGGGGTGTACGAGGAGACAACACGTTATTTGGATGTGCGGTTTTCATGGAATGGCTGAATATGTGTTTTTTAGGTGTTTGGTGCGCCTGAAAAGTGCACGTGTGGTGGTCGAAACCAGCTGAATGACCTCAGAATGCTATGAAATTGGATGACAACAATGGGTGGGTAAAATTTCAAATGTTCGGCAAGACGGAACGTCAATCGGAGGTGTCGGGTGACCGCGCTGGCCGAAAACGCACTCCGCCTGTCGTAAATGGCCAAAACATGCGTTTAACGGTCAAATGCATGACGAACGACATCGAAATGACTTGAAATCACAAAAAAAAACCCCTAATTATTATTCGGGAGATGTATGAGGAGATATCACATCATTTGGAAGCGCAATTTTTGCGGCATGACTGAATATGTGTTTATTAGGTGTTTAGTGTGGTTGAAAAGAGCGTGTGTGGTGGTCGAAACTGGCCGAACGACCTCGGAATGCCATGAAATCAGACGAAAACAAAGGGTGGGTGAATTGTGAAATGGTCGGCATGAAGACACATCAATCGGAGGTGTAATGTGACTGCGCTGGCCGGAAACACACTTCGTGTTTCATAAATGGCCAAAACATGCGTTTAACGGTCAAATGCATTTTGAATGACATCGGAATGACTTGAAATCAAATGAAAACACCCTAATTACTCTTCGATAGGTGTATGAGGAGACGACATGTCATTCGGACGTGCGGTTTGCACAGCACAGCTGAATATGTGTTTTTTAGGTTTTTGGTGCGCTTGAAAAGCATGTGTGGGATGGTCGAAACCATCCGAACGCCCTCTGAATGCCATGAAATCAAACGACATAAAAGTGTGGATGAATTGTGAAATTTTTAGTAGACAACACATCAATCGAAGGTTTTGTGTGACCACGCAGGCTGAAAACACACTTCACCTCTCATAAATGGCCAAAACATGGGTTTACCAGTCAAATGCATGTCGAACGACATCAGAATGACTTGAAATCATAGGAAAACAACCTAATTATTATTCGTGGGGTGTACGAGGTGAAAACATGTCATTAAGACATGTGGTTTGCATGACATGGCTGAATATGTGTTTTAGGTGTTTAGCGCGGTTGAAAAGTGTGTGTGGGGTGGTCGAAACTGGCCGATCGACCTCGGAATGCCATTGAATCAGATGAAAACAATGGGTGGGTGAATTTTGAATTGGTCGGCCATACAACATGTCAATTGGAGGTGTCGTGTGACTGCACAGGCCGAAAACGCACTCTGCATGTCGTAAATGGCCAACACTTGCGTTTAACAGTCAGATGCCTTCCAAAAAACAACGTAATGACTTGAAATCACACAAAAACACCTTAATTATTATTTTTGAGGTGTGCGAGGAGACAGAACATCATTCAGACATGCGGTTTGTGTGGAACGGCTGAATATCTGTTTTTAGGTGTTTGGCGCTCTTGAAAAGCATGCGTGGGGTGGTCGAAACCAAACGAACGCAATCAGATTGTGTTGATATACTTTAGGAAAACGGTCCATGGGTCATTTTTGATGTGTACGAGTCAACTCCGCCTCAATCCGAGGCGTTGTGTGGCTGGCTCCACTCAAATTTTCTCTCTTTTGTTTCAAAAGGACATCATTTTATGTGAATACAACAACTGCCATATGGAAAACTGACCAAATGCATTCAGATTCTATTGAAACATTAGTACAATGATACATGGGTCATATGTGACGTGTACGAGTCAACCCCGCCTCAATTCGAGGGACAGTGTGGCCGAAACCACTCAATGTGTTGCTCTTTTGTTTTAAATGGACAAGAGTTTAAGTGAAAACAACAATTGGCATACATAAAACAGACCAAACACATTCATATTGTGTTGAAATTTTAGGAAAAAGATCCATGAGTCATTTTTTACATGTACGAGTCAACCTCGCCTCAATCCGAGGCGCGGTGTGGCCGCCACCACTCAAAATGTCTCTCTTTTCTTTAATATGGACATTATTTTATGTGAAAACAACAACTGGCATATGGAAAACCGACCAAATTCATTCGGATTCTATAGAAACATTAGGAAACAAATCCATGGGGCATTTTTGACGTGTACGAGTCAACCCCGTCTCAGTCCGAGACATGGTGTGGCCGACACCACTCAAAGTGTCTCACGTCACTACTAGAAATTAGATCTTTCCAAACTTTTCTATACCAACGGTTTGCAAAAACCGTTGTTATAGGTCCCCTTTCCCCCAAATTGGCCACTTTTCCCAACGGTTTGGCCAAACCATTTGGAAAGGTAGACTTATCCCAACGGTTTGGCCAAACCGTTGGTAAAGGCCCTCAAATTGGACACTTTTCCGAACGGTTTGGACAAACCATTGGGAAAGGTCCCCAAATATACCACTTTTCCCAACAGTTTGGCCAAACCTTTGGGAAAGGTAGACCCATCCCAACGGTTTGGTCAAACCGTTGGGAAAGGTCCCCAAATATGCCACTTTTCCCAACGGTTTGGTCAAACCGTTGGGATAGGTCTACCTTTCCCAACGGTTTGGCCAAACCGTTGGGAAAAGTGGGCCAAAATTCAACATCCTTCATAGAATGAAAATCACAACCAAAGACCTATACCAACGATTGTTAAAACCGTTGGTATAGGTCTATACCAATGGTTTTAACAACCGTTGGTATAGGTACTTTCATTTTTTATCGGACCTTCGTACCGAGAAAATTATATAAATCAAAATTTAAAATATTTATGAGAATACATATATATATTTATGTAATTATGATCACAAAAGTCATGTTAGGTTAGTGGTTGAGTCGTTCAATTATAAACGAGGGGTCCTGTGATCAAATCCCAGCGGATGTTTTATTTTTGGAATTTATATACCAATGGATCCATTACCGTTGGTATAGATTTCATATTACCTATACCAACGGTTTCCAAAACCGTTGGTATAGACCTATCCCAACGGCTTACATGGCTACGGTTCTCCAAACCGTTGGTATAGGCTATACCAACGGTTTGGAGGCCTATACCAACGGTTCCAAACCATTGGTAATGGTTAGTTTTCCAGTAGTGTGTTTCATTGAAATGGACTACATTTTAAGTGAAAACAACAACTAACATATTTAAAATGGACCAAACGCATTCATATTCTATTTATACTTTAGTAAAACGTTCCATGGGTCATTTGTGAAGTGTACGAGTCAATCCCGCCTCAATCTGAGGCACAGCGGGGCCGGTACCACTCCAAGTGTCTTTCTTTTGTTGAAAATGGATACACTTTTAAGTAAAAACAGCCAGCATATAGAAAATCGACCAAACACAATCGGATTGTGTTGATACTTTAGGAAAATTACCCATGGGTCATTTGTGACATGTATGAGTCAACCCCGCCTCAATCCAAGGCGCAGTGTGGCTGGCACCACTCAAAGTGTCTCTCTTTTGTTTTAAAAGGACATCATTTTAATTGAATACAACAAATAAAATTTACACTCATCAATGATAGTCGCATACTCCTTTTCATGAGTTGGTTAGTTTCACTCATGGGGTTATAAGTGATGAGACTCCTAAGAAAATACCTTTTCTACATATATTATAAAAAATACATGTTCAATGAAAAATGCATCACAAATCATTACATACCAAAATCTAGGATCATGAATAAAATTGGGATTTGAGCCAATTTCAAACTCTTATTAAACTCAAATAAGTATTTCTCAGACTATTCTGCCTATTAGAATTTGATTGGGACGTGGGGAGGTTGTTCTAGTTGGGGGGTTCTGTAGGGGTGAGGTGAATTACTACTGGAAGAGTTGTTTTCATTTGAAGATAGAAAAGGGTGTAAATAATGTTTGAGTTATTGAAACTATTATTAACTCTATTGGATGATTGTTTTCATATGAAGATTGAAATAGGGAATTGAAGTACATTACATGGTTGGAAGAGTTTGATGGTTTTATGTGTTTTTTTGTGCTATTTTAGGTGTTTTTTTATGTTTTTTATGTCTTTAAATTGTTTTGGTGATTTTGTTTATGCAGGTGCATACTATAGGGGCTACTAGAGGGCTGTTGGGCAACAGTTCTGGAAAAACACATTACCAATAGTTTTAAACCATTGGTATAATAGTTTTGGAAAAACACATTACAAACAGTTTAAAACTGTAGGTTTAATAGTTCTGGAAATAGAAATTTAAAAACTATACAAATTGTTTAGAACCATTGGTATAGTGTTTAGTATACAATATATACCAACAGTTTCTGGAAACCATTGGTAAAAACATTTATACTTCCAGTATTTCCAATGGTTTGTAAAACTGTTGGCAATACTCTAATTACACTGCCTTTCCCAATGTTTATAAAAACCCATTGGTAATGGGCTACTCCCATGCCTTACTTTCCAACGGATTGAAAAACCGTTGGTATACTATATACCAATGGTTTGGCATCCGTTACCAATGGTTCAAAACCGTTGGTAAAGACATAATTTCCATTAGTGAATCAAAAGGCTGGAAGAAGAGTTGAGATTTATGCCTTGGAGGGTGTTTAAAAACCACATGGATGTAGGTGTATTGGGTACACCAGACGTGTGTAGAGTTTATTGATGACTAATAAGGTGTCGGGATTTATGAGGATGTATGGGTTGGGAAACCCAATGTATATAGGAGTGAAAATTTTGTGCCATAGTTACTAAGTCGATGGAGTCTAGAAACTACTTTCATTTGACACGTGGAGAAGTAGGCGTCAGTTTGTGGGATGTCTGCAAGATCTCTAGAGCTATAATTTTTGTTGATTCGTATTATGAGTTTATTTTTCCAAAAGAGACATGGAATTACCTATAAATGACACTATCCTTGGTTTGTGAGTTGATGAAAATATTTTATAAACACAGAAATATGAACACGATGAACTCCCACGCAAGAAGGGATATTATTTCAGAGGAGTGGATGGAAATATTCCTTGTAAAGAAGAAGGGGAAGGGTCCCACTTTCAATCATCTGACTAACAATCCAAAATAAGAAAAGAGAGGTACACCCGAAACATTCATGCCAACATTAGAGAAAAGATAGTTTAACAAGTGGGGATATGAAATCTATTCCAAAATTACTACAAATACACTTCATGAAGGTTTCATGTCCATGTGGCTTAGCATGTATTTATTACCTGTTCCAGATTCTAAGGGGGGCATAAGGCCATGATCTTTTTTTTCATATCCAAGCTGGCCAAGAAGAGGATGGTAGGGTTTCCCATCCCCATTTTGGAAAAGATTCATTGGAGCTTAGAGTATATTTACCAAGGGAACTCTCTTTTCAGAATAGCAGGATCATTCCTGGTGTTATGAGGGTAGATCGCTAATAATTTCAGAACATATTCTATGCAAAGTGGTGTACAGGTCATTGGAAGTTATTTATGGAAATTTGTTCAGGCTTTCTCTAGTATATCACCTTTTTCTCTAAATGTTTATAATATTAAGTGCAAGTGGAATATGTATAATGAATTTTATCTTTTCCCTTATAGGAATCTCTATATGGGGCGATTTGTTGATGATGGGATGACTAGCTTAGAGAAAAGGGAATATATGTTAGCTTGCCGAGATGGCGTATTGGACACTAGGATTTACGGGGAAATCATATGAAAGTCCTATAATCCTTAGATATTTTCACATCAATTCAAATTTCTGTAACAAATTATTGTATCCCCTCCCATGCTTGTTAGATTAGAGCAACATCTGATGTTTTCCCGACAACTATGGTTGTTGACATCTATGGATAAATCTGGGGAAATTTTTAGTTTACCTGCTATTGATGCAATAAGTATATTGAATGATTAGTATTCTAAAAACTGGGTTGCTTCTTTCCTTGAATAGGTATTAAACCATGTTGTCCCCCCCCCCCGAGTGGGGATAAAGAGAGTTAAAAGGAAGAAACCCTTTCATTTGGAAGGTAATTCTTCATCATCATGGGCTAACACATTTGAGTTAGAGGGTGGACTTTATGAGTCTCCAAATTCACTAAATCAACCTCATGAAATATATAATCCACTTGTTATAGCTAAGAGAGCAATGCCATAATTCCCTATTGAGGTTGTACCGAGGTGATCTAGTCTCCATCATTCTGAAGAGCGACGAGTCCCATTTTCTCATCCCCTATCCATGAATGCAGGAATTGGGAAGAAACATAAATCCAAAACTACAGGATCATCTTCACAACCCTCTGACATGTACTTTGAATATATACGTCCATAGGTTGTTTAAACATAGAAATTTTTTTATTGTGATGTTGAAACGACATGGATATATTTATGTGAATGGTTGTGTATTCTATGAATAGTAGATCTACGGGCCTCTTCTAACATTCTATTTTAGTACAATCCCAATGATGTTATAACTTATATCTGAGAACTAGATATTCCTATATAACCAATTGATGATTCAATTACCACCACAAAGTAGGTGAAGGAAATGATAGAACATGGTACCACGGAAGGTATTGACCTTTCATTAGATGAATAATGGCGTCATTATGTGGTTACTGAAGATGTAAGTCTATTTATTTTACATACTCCTATGCTTTACAATTTGAATATAGTCAATGCATTATTACTCCAGGGAAATATCCTTTTAACTAGTGGCTGGATAAAAGAAACCCGATTGAAGTTCCATTGCCACAATATATCCCTAGTGGTACTACTCTTGGGGATAATGCATCACCCCATGAACTGGGAGAGATATCTTCATGTTAACAGACCATGGAATATTAGATATAAAGGGGATTTAAGTCTCCAATGACTATTTTTGGAGAGGACTATGCAAGTTATCCCAAGAAGGAGAAGAAACAAAACCATCGAAGAAAGAAGACCTCAGTTAAACATTTTCTCGGTAGTGGTAAGCCTTCCCAAAAACATGGATTTTATCATTATTCATTAGAAATTGTTTAAACTTCATAGAATTTAAGGAGTTTCTTATGTTTCATATCATAAATAAATTACTGATAAGATTTGAGGAACTATGGAGGGTGATGCAGAACTGGAAAAAATTCCTACAAACCAGGTGGTTCTTAAAGTGTCATTGAGGCCAAAGGAACCAACATATGTTCCCAAAACTACTCATATTACTACTATGAAATGATAGGAGAACTCTCTTAAATCAACAGTGCTTTATAAGACACTAAATGTAACAACAATTTACTTCTATCCTATGACACTTTAGGTTCATCACATAAATGAGAACACCCTACAATAACTGATGTTAACCCCACAATTGTGTTTGAGGATGCTATTTAGGGTTAAAGAATGTCAGAGGAAGGTTGTGAGGTAACCACATTGAGTTCTCCAATGGGTGAGACTATCATTAGAGCTGGGATATCATTGGAGGCTATGATGAACCATGGTATGCCTTTTTAAGAAATATTAGAACATGTTAATATACAAAATGATTTTGAAAATTTTTAATTTCCTTTTAAAGAACCAACTAGATGTGATTTTTCATTGCTCTTCCTATTAATCTTCTTATGATTAAATTTCTAACCATGATTGGTTCAAATATGCAGTACCATTAATAGTAATTTTTTCCATGACGATCACTAAATTAAGCGTCGACATTATTGTCAATCCTACCATTGCAGAGATATTGGATCAGGAGAATCTTGAGACAAAATATCATCCTAATATTCATTCGGATGATCCTGAAAATTTTAATAGAGAATTCCCCATCTAGAGACATCAACCAAAATTGGTGAAACTGAGAATATTGGGGAGGAGTATTCTCAAGATATCGACCTATTGATTGGTAATAGATATTGATATTGTGATTATGATCACTCTTGTTATCCATTTAATCTAACCATAACCACAATTTAATTAACCATATATGGATATCAATTTCAATGGCTAGATCTAGAGGTGAATCCTCTACATCACCTCAAAGAATATTTGGAGGTGAAGCAACCAATATCATGGAAGGAGTAGAACATGGAACTTGTTTCTGTTCATTAATTGTAGAATATGTTTCTTCTTATGAAAGTGATTTTGAATCATACCCGAAGCTGAAAATGCCCTTCATCTTGCACATCGTAAGGAATGAAAAAATATATGGAAGATAATATCTAAAGTTCCCCTTAAGGAACTTCCTTATAGAATTCCATGACTTCCATCTTTGTTCATTACACTGGGTTTGGGAGGTTTTGAATACCATTATATTCAAACTAAAATAAAAGAGATTATCCGAAAGAGGGTGAAATAGTGGAGGCTTTGCTAAGCTCTAATAAAAACTAAATGGTTGATCAAAACTAACAAATTCCAAGCATCGCTATCCCAAGATGAGGCCAATCATACTGCAATGTTGAATGAACTAAATAAAAAGATTAAATAGAATATTTTTCAGCATCTATGTCTTTAATATGAGTTTGATATTATCACTGGGGGGGCTTGAACAGCTTCATGATTCAATAGAATAAGTCTAGAAGGATGGTGTATATTCTAATGGAAATGTTAATGAAGAATTTCACCATGCTAAGGATAACAACATTGGTTGGACAAACAAACATCAATAGTCATCTTATGGGGATCAAGAGGTCATTAACCAAATGAAAATTTATGTTTAAAACCTCCTGTGATTTATGAATGATGAGAGGCTTCTATTTTTGGATGCTCCTCGATGAATGTTTTACTCACATATGAAAATATTTTCATCTTTAATCATCTTTGTTTTTATTCTTGCTAGCTCTTTATTTTTACATAAGGCAATGGGACTATTAAGAATAGGTTGATTTTTTTCTAGGGCTATACAGAAGAACCTACAAATTTGTATCTTTTTAATTTTTATTTATCAATATTAACTAAACCAGGAAAAAATGTACATTTAGTGAGTTGGGACTTGACTTTTGTGTAGAGTTCCCGTTGCGAGTTTCTAATACAGTGAGTACCAAATCTCTTTTTGTTGGTATTTTAGGTTCACACATGTTGGACTAGAAAGGGACAGTGTTTAATGTTGAACCTCTTTGACCGTAAATTTTGAAATTAGATTCCAAAAAAGGCCTAGTTTCTAAGAATTTTCCCTAATATTATTATAGTATTTACAAGGGGAAACTGGAGTCATGTTTGTTATGGTCACCAAATCTGAAACTTGTATAAACAAAAATGAATTCTCTTTCAGGAATAATGTTTCCATTATTTTACAAACCCATTTTGGGGGTTGTGTTATGTAGGGGTAACTATGGAATATGTTACATTGCAAAATATTGGAATCTTTTGACTAATAAGCCTATTATGTAGGAAAATTTTATGCAAGGCCTATGGGGTCACGTACTACATAGTCAAGAAAAAGAGCTCTTAGAAATTTAACATTTTACTATTGATAGACAAGGGAAAACAAGATTTGGGTGACTCAAGACCACAGTCAGTGGGTTTTCTAAGGAAATGGTTTTTAAGAATAAAGGGTTCTCTATACCTACATATGTCAGGAATAGGAAAACCACTTCTACCCAAATAATTTATATGTGGAATAGTCAAAATTTGTTAGAATGGGAATTTATGATATTAGGAAATGCAATTTTATGTCTTGCAGTGAGGACACCGCACTGTGCAATTTTATGTCATGCAGTGGGGACATTGTACTCTATAGTTTTAATTCATGTAGTGAGTACATTGTACTCTGTAGTTTTAAGTCCTGCAGTGAGGACATTGTACTCTTCAATTTTAAGTCATGTAGTGAGGACACAGTGAGGATTTAATTTTAAGGTCTTTATCTTTGACCACAATATTGAGAATCTCCAAATTTCATGATAATTTGTTTCAAAACATAATACCTTGTTCTGGTATGGAAGATAAGAATTTTCAACTGTGATTTAGGACCTTCTAGATCTGAAGAATGACATGGGAAAAGGGCTAAAGGAATTAGAGGAAATATTTTCTAAGAACAAAATTACCATTATTTGACAAACCTGTTAAGGGGCTATATTATGCAGGGATGACTAAGGAATACGATGCATATCCAAATAGTTGCATCTTTTTACTGGCATGCCTATTATATAGGAACATTTTATGCATGGCATCTAGGGGCACGTACTTCAGAGTCAAGGAAAAGAACTCCCAAAAATTTTACATTTTATTTCTAAAAGATGAAGAATATTTATGGAGATTCAGATTTTCTAAAGAATAAATTTTGGATTATGAAGAATGGGACTTGAATATGGATAGAATATTTCTAATCATGATTTCTAAATAATTGGTGGAATAGGATTTCTAGAAGGTATGACCCAAACAAAAAAAGTATGGTGTCTGTAGTTTTTTTGGTCATACAACTAGGACAAAAATGGAAATAGTATATGATATGTGGTCACGTGATCCATTTTTATTCCATATTACCTTAAACACATGGAGAGAGAAATATGTAAACCATGGTCTTCAAGACATTCATATCAATAGAAAGGTACTTGAAAAAATATATATTAATGGATGCATTAAAATAAAGATTATTGTATATTGTTATCAAAGATTGAATGGGACAAAATAATCATTATCCAAGAACGAAATTACCATTATTTGGAAAATGCGTTATGGGGGCTATATTATGTAGGAACTTCTATGGAATATGTTTCATATCCAAATAGTGGTATATTTTGACTGATAGTCTTATTATGTAGGCTACTTATGCAAGGACACCTATGGGCACTTATTGCATAGTCAAGAAAAAGAGTTCTCAGATATTAAAGACTATGTCACCAAAAACCATTAGAATGATTATGAAGATATGAAAATATTCAAGATTAAGAGTGTGAAATAAGGAAGGGGGTAATGCTCAATGCGTTGGAGAAATATTTGAATCAGTATTGGCCTTGATTTTGCATAAGAGAAATATTTGTAGGCATCTCGACATGTCCCATTATAATGTGAATCAATTCAAATGTATTTCGTGAATATTTATTTCCCATACCAATTCAATTTGATGTGGGAGATGGGGGATTTTAACACATTATGGAAGAATGGTTAAACTTAAGACACAAAATGGTATGAATATCAAAACCATGTATCTTAAAATCACACATTGTATAGATCTAGTTCATGTACAGGAGGATAAAAAATGAAATAAAATTTTTTCTGGTTGCAATTGGGCCAAGGATTGGAGATCCAGAAGTCTCTACGTATCTCATTGAACCTGAGAATCAGGCCACATGTAGTTCATGAAATGAGGTCCCAATGCTGATATAATTCAAACATATTGAGAAATAGTACTCATGTACCACTAAGGATTAGTGATGATATCAATGATTCTTTTATATGGAATCTCATAATGTCAAATAGAGAAGACGTTAGTCGTACAGTTTAATGTCGTGTAACAAGGACAAATGATGTCATTCATTTTAAGGTCAAGTGATAAGGAAAAAGATGTTATGCATTTTATCATCATATAGCATGGACGTTTATGGTTTTTATGTAGTTTAATTTCTTGCAACATGAACTTTGAATTGTTTAGTTTAGATGCATGTAACAAAGACATTGTGTATAGTTACACAAAGTATTTCTTCAACAACCTCACATTGGTTGGAGTTTTAATGAACTCTCTATCCATTTAGATTAGGTAATAAGCTCTATTTGAGTAGACCATATGTATGGAAAATGTCCTTACAACTTTGGATCAAGATTTGGATGTTTCTTTCAAGGTATCATTGGAGTCATGAGGACCAACCCTAATTATCCTTGAAAAAATGAACAGAGGCAAACTTTCCTGTAAAACTCTTCTGTTATTCTATTCTTATTGACTTCTAAATAATGAAAATTATGAAATCTCTTTTCAACTAATCAATTTATCGAATAAAATTGTTTATGATACTTTTTATATGTAGACAACTAATCACATATTAAAACTTGAGGTGAAGGAAATTGAATTTAAATTTGCAAAACTACTTCTATTTTGTACACCAATGAATTAGGGGTTTCTTGATTGGAATTACATATAGTAGTATGATAATCCCATAATGTGTGTAAATTTGTATCAGGAAAGGATTCCCTATCATTTTCCACGGTCTTCTAGAGTATATTTGATATGGTCTTGTGGAAAGCCTCTATATATCCATTGGTCATTGCATGATAGCGAGATGAATGGATGGATATAATATTGTGCCCTTGATATAACTTTTTTACCTTAATAGAAGAGAAATTAGTGATGGTGTCTATCAATATAGTATGAGGGACACCAAATCTAGTGATGATGTTAGTAATGACAAAACTAACAATGATTTTGTCTCTAACGTATTTTATAGGTATTGCCTCATCACATTTGGAGAATAAATCTATAATAGTAAGAATATACCTAAACTGCCTGGTCATAGCTAGAGGATGAGGTCCTACTACATTTATTCCCCATGTGTAAAATGGACATGAGTATTTAGCTATATGTAATAACATTGGGGGTTGATGAATGAAGTTGTCATGAACATGGAAGGGATGACACTTCATGGTCAAATCTGTGAAATCATGCATCATTGAAGGCCAGAAGTATCCAAGCCTTCGGATTTGATCAGCAAGACTATTCCCTGACTGCATATCACCGCAATATTCTACATGTACTTCTTTAATGACAGCTGCATTTTCGTCTTCATCAATACACCAGAAGAGGATTAGATCAAAGCCTCATTTATATAGGATCTTTTAGGGATCTGTACAGTCATAAAAAGTAAAATAGGCCTCTCATCCCCAAATAAATTCTTTTTCATCTTTATCGGGTATAAGTACTCCATTTTGAAGGTATTCTATGATGGGGGTCATCCATCCCATAGTATGGACATATCGTTCAGAAATAAGGCTAATTTCAGTAATATCCTCCATTGTAGTTTGAACAAAAGGTGATACCACACAAATATGAGAAATACTGATGATTGTCGCATCCTGATTTGGATCATCCAGGGTTGTGGCTGCATTAGCCATTGCATTAGCTGGTGAATTTTGTGATCGCGGTATATAAGAAGATGTTGTATCTGAGGTAAATTCATCCATTAACCCTATAATGTAATCACTCAAACGGTTTCACTCTTCTTTTTTGATAGAATATTCCAGATTTATTTGTTTGATTATCATCTCTGAATCACCTTTCACTTTTAGGTGGTTCACATGTACCTAGAGTGCCAATTAAAGGCCTATGATGAGAGCTTGATATTTTTCTTCATTTTTGGTTATGCCTTCCAACAACAGGAAAGAATAAAGAAGCACTACCTTTTCTGCGAAGATAAGTACAATTTCTAACCAAACTTTATTGGGTTTATGATTTTCCATTCTCTCCCCTGTATGAATTATAGAAGCACCATAAAATTACATTTCCCATGTTTGGGTATTATCATGAATAGAGAATAACTCTTCATCAGGAAGTTCAGTATTCATTGATGTATCATTTTCAGATGGAGTTTCTGCAATAAAATCCACCAAATATTGGCCTTTTATAGCCTTATGTGGCACAAACTATATATCAGAATATTGACAAATAACTGCACACCATTCTAAATGTCTTATAACAATACAACGATTGGGTATAAATTTTAGCAGATTATTGCAAGACACGAATTGGACCACGTGATGTTGTAGGTAGTTCCTCAATTTCTGAACTATAAATATTAATTATAGGTAGCTCTTCTCGATACATGAATCTCAAGTCTCTATATCAAGTGTAGTTCGAATGAAATAGTAAAGGCTATTTTCATTACCATATTAATTCGTTTGTGCAAGGAAGGCACCCAGTTATCACTCTAATGTTCTCACATAGAGAATAAGTGGCCTTCCTTCAACAGGTGTAATTAATACCAATAGACTCAAGAGTTATTTCTTAATAGTTTCAAATGCCTCTTGGCGGTCTTCAGTCCATTGATTGGGGACACCCTTCCTCCTGAATCTGGTGAAGGGTAAACACTTTCCTGCCAAATTGGAGATAAAGCGTTGATTATAGGCCATGTTTCCTTAAATTCCTCTTAATTCGTTCAAATTTTGAGGAGGTGACATGTCAAGGATTGCTTTTGGCTTCTCTAGATCATCTTCGATGCCATGATGACGTACAAAAAAATCGAGGAACTTTCTTGAGGTTACCCCGAAATCACATTTCAAGGGATTTATCTTCAAAATATATTGCCAAATTTTATTGAATATGATCTCCATATCGGCCAAGTGATTGGAAATTTTTCTGGATTTAACAACCTGATCTTTCACAAAACATTCAAAAAAATTTCTTAAAAATGGTTTGAAGATATGGTGTATGGAACATTGATATGTTTCACCTAAATTCATTAATCAAAAGGCCATTACAGGATTAGAAAACACACCATGAGGGGCTTGAAAGGCTATATATTCTTCATCATCTATGGCCATGTGGAATTTATTCTACCCAGAGTATATATCCATGAAGTAAAAGATTCATAGCCATCTATTGCATCAATTAAAATATTTGTGATCTAATCTAGAATGACATCTTTGGGAAAATGCTGGTTAAGATATATGAAATCAATGAAAACTCTTATTTCCGCATTATTATGTTTCACTGGGAAAATTTTGTCCAGCCACATGGGATACTGAACCTCTTTGACAAAGTTAGCATTGATATGATTATCGACTTCAACATCAATTTTAGAGGCATGAGTCAAGTGTGTTCTTCTTGCCGCTTTCTTAAATCCTAAACGTTCTTCTAGAAAACCCAAATGATGGGTGGCTACATCATAATTAAGGCCTATAATTTCTATATAGTTCCAATCAAATATATCTATATTTTTCTCTAGAAATTATGTTTACATCTCTTGCTCTTCAGAATTTGATATCCACACTAATTAGAGTGGGGCGTGGATATTCTTTTTTATTTATATTTATTTGTCTGAGCTCATCCACATTGGTAGATACACCTTCCACAAATATTGGAGGAGTATCCCTAAGATATTATTCATCTTCTTTACATGTCACCTCTTCTTTTTTGACTTGCATAGTAGGCGATGAAGAAAAAATTTCAATGCTAGGGGAGGAGTTATTATTGAACATCTAGAAGAAGAGGACACCATTTCTGACCCTACAGATGATGAAGGGTCTTCCTGGAGTAATAAAGAGGAGATGATGGGTTTGGAATCAACATCCCTATCTTCCTCTAGAATTGCAACAAGTTCTTCTAGTATGATTGGTAGGGAAGAGACTTTTTGAATTTTAGTGGATGAAATGAAGAAAAATCTATTTAACCTTTCACAACTGCATGGTAATTCAACAATTTCTCCCATGTATTCATGCTCGATATCCGCAATTGACATTAGAGAAGTCACTGGATGAGTTCTTGGATTTGGGTTTATCCTTTCACTTTGATTGATAGGAAACACATAATCTATACTCAAATATTTTAATGGGTTTGATGGGTTCTTTTTAGGCATCTCATAGCATTGATTCATCTAACCTCCTTTGTCACAGACCTTGTTCCCTTCATGTGATAAAATTATGTCTCAATATATTGATATTCACACATTTTTAATAGAGCCTTGTCACCATAAAATAACCCGATTTGACAGTTGAAATAGTACATGAGGCATTGGTGGTATGATGAAGGAATCGCCGCATGTTGATGTAGTCAAGGCCTTCTAAGAAGAATGATAAAGGTTTTACCCTAACGGACAACCATAAAATATAAATTAGACAGAAGATCTCCAGACTGAGTTCTGAGTTTAATCTCACCCAAATGTTCTTACTCATTCTTTTCATAACCTTGAAACATTAATGTGGAAGGAGATAGGTAGGATTTAGAGAGGCCCTATTGACGAAGAGTATGAATTGGAATGAGGTTGACTCCTAATCCATTATCAATGAAGGATCATCATACATCTATATCCTTAACCCTTCCAAATAGATTGAAGGACCTAATGTGACTATGTACAACATCATCTTCATCTTCATCTGAAAAAGATATAACTGCATGACATTCTGCAGAACTATTATCTATACGGTAAACCTTGGTAGCAGAAATTTTGGTTTCAAACTATTGAGGAATTGAAAAGGCCTCATTAAGTGCTTCTCAATGATCTTTTGACAGAATCAAGGAATCTTAAATCAACAACTTGGCTGGAACATGAGATATTTGTTTCAATACATCGTACTTTTACTCAATAGGTCTTTGTTTCCCAGCATGGAGATGTGGTTTTGTAGGTCCCTTGGAAGTTGACGCTCTTGATGTAGATGTACCCTGTGTTAGAGAAGAATCTATAAATACTCCTTGTTTGTGTATGTTATACTAACTACGTCTATCTACCTACAGAGAGAATGGTGGTGTATCCTCTAATTTTTCTTCCAAAATAATCATGTCTAGACTAATTCTGTCAGGTGTGGGAGAACTTCCTTCTTGTTGTTGATCCTACTAAAGTGGTCTCCCATGAGTTTCTACTACATATATGTTCGAGCCGAGGTAGAGTTAAAATAGTGGCTTCTCAAATACCCACATCTTCCCCTGTATCCTTGACCATTACTTATTCCTCTTGTTCGCTAGTTAGGTATTAGAAAAATAGGCACGTCATAACCAGAATCACCATTGGAATAGGAATCCGTAACATGGATAACATTGACATAAATGAAGAAAAATTCATTACATGATGAAGATTCTACATGACAGGTCAGTGCTGGTTGTGCTATTTGGTGGGGAGGTGCCCATGCCTTTGTAACTAATGACATGAAATCTTCCAGAGTCATGGAAAACATTGTCCTTGACATGGGCTCATTTTCTTATGACTTCTCTTTGTCCTTCTGATCGCGTTTCTTCTTTGAGAATTTACCTTTAGAGGACTGATCTTTTGATGAAGTTTGTTTTGTTGTGGAAGACGTGGAAGAAGAAAAAATCATTAGTTTCAACTATGTTCATAGAATTTCATGAATTTAGTTGGTCATTTTTCCTAATCATCCAAGAATCATATTTCTTCGCATTTTTACTTTTGAGTTCCAGTTATTATACTTCTTCCTCCATATAAGTAGCAGTAACACTTGCTACTTGGGCTGAAGAACTTTTCAGTTTCACTTGTTGAGAGTATACCATTTTTTGCATGAGTTCTTTAAAATAAAAACACTCTTGAATGGGATGCCCCATCATCTGGTGAAAGGGACAACAATTCTGAAGATCTTCAACTACTTTTTTTGGTTTCTTGGACCTTGGAAACTAAAACATATTTTTTTCCAAATATGAGATGAAGTAACCAACATCCTTTTCATTATGAAAAGAATAATCTTTGTTCTTTAACTCATCAAATTTTCCCCACCTTTTATATTTTTGATCGTCTTGATGAGGTGGTCATTTCTATTGATTCTCGAGATGTGGTTCCCTTTGATATAGTGAAGGTTGTGAAGTTAAAGCAGGTACATGTGCTTGCTTGAGTGTGACTACAACATCCTCTATTTTTTATATTCTCCTTCCTAGAGTTAATGAAATTATATGAGATTTATCTTTAGTTTCCATGATATAATCCTCCACCTTTTGGGAAATTGAAAAAAGATCTCAACCCCTCAAGTGTAATTCACAGGGATCTGTGGTGTGAATAACTCAGAAAAAAACGTTTTCACACAAATTGGCAAAAAATATTCCTGAGGGAATCCCAGATTTAATGAATATGTTAATTATTTCCACCAAGAAATGAAATCTAAAAATCTTTAATTTTTACTTTGTTTGCAATTTTTAAGATCAAAAACTGTTGTCTTCGGCAGTGTTCAGATGAATTGAAGAAGGAATTTCTGACAGAGAACATTCCATCTAGTTGTTGATCAGGATTGAAAACGTATATACTAGACAAAAGATGGTCCCTATAATGACTCCACCAAGAACATGAGCATTACTAGTTCATTTTATTGACGAGTTCCTATCATGGTATCACAACACAAAATGACATGAATTAAGTGTTTTTACATATTTCCCTAACAAAAAAATATTAGGAATGTAGTATTCACAAAGTTTGGTGGGGGAGGGATCAGATCCTCCCATTTAGGGGTAAGCTCTCTTTTCTGGATGTATTGGCACACATCATTCTTCCATAACTTGCAATCAAGTTGTTAATGAATCAATTGTGTTCATAAGAATTTGGGGAATGTATATATGAGAAGGATCTAGTACAGGTACAACAGATGGATCTTGAACTGGTGTAATGATCCGAAAAACCAATGGTTGTGGTGCTGGTGGTATTTATCTTGGATAAACCATAGGGACAGGCATATAAGGATGTGTTTTATCGTACCTTTGTTGTGTACCCATTTGAGGTAATTCATTATCTGTATATGTAGTTACCATAAATCAACTTTTCTTAGGTGCTCATAAATGATGTTCAGGTTGAGGATCTTCCGGGGGAGTATGTCTAGAGAAAATGCTACATTGAAGTAACTTTGTGTTGAGTAATTTTAACTCTATCATCTTCTCTTGTTTTTGTGAAAATCGTTCTTCAAGAGAAAGAGATTGACCTTATCCATTGGAAAATTTATGTTTGATTTGACATTTATAATTCCCTCTTGTAAGATTTATTTTAAAGGGGTGGGAGTTGGTTACATGAGGGAATACCTAGATTCTGGGAAAGCCTCTAATTTAGTGTATTAACATCTCCTTAATTTGTTTCAGTGTGTACAATAATATGGAAAAAAATCATCTTCTAAATCCCCTGAACTAGACTGATTTTCTAGAGGATCTTATTCAATGGTGTTAATGACATTCACTAATGTACAATGCACTGATTTAATTCTGTCAGTATCTTTGGAAGACCATCTCCTTCTGTATCTTCCATGAGACACTGTTCTCCTATATGATGAATTCTTGGGAACTTTTTCACAAACAGTAACCCAAAGGGTATCCTTGGAATGTTCAGTTGTGCATTCCCTTTATGGATTCTTCTCTAATCAATATTAATCTATCTTCTATTCATGAGGGTATTGTAGATGTGAAAAATCCCCTAGCCCTACAGGCTGCAGATGTTCTTGTTCATCTTATTCAAACCATTGATTTTGTTTATTGAATTTGAATGTTGAAATAAACAAGCCCCCAGCCCTATAGGCTGGGGTTTCTCTTGAACTTATATGGATGAGATTCCTGTAGCCTCTATTCTAATTTTGAGAACTTTGATTTCATCATTGGCTAGGTGCATTATCTGACAACCACTTAAATCCCCTATTTCAGAATATTGTTGTGCACTTTTAGACATTTGTTTCATCTGATGGGTTGCATCCTCTATGTGGGAGGCCTATATTATGTTCTCAGATTATTTATTCAAATTAATATCAATATCTTTCTCACTTTGGTTGTGACTCTGATGAGATCTAGTTGAGGAATTTCTTTATTGTATACTTGATTACATACAAAATATTTTGATTATAGCCAGCCAAAGATAATAACATTTCTTGAGACCACTTTTTGCGGTCTTTGCTGATTTTGGAGCATAGTGAAATGAAATGCTCCATGTGCACCCCATCCTCTGATATGAACACCATATGGGGTATGATAGATTAACTGGAATAACCTCTTTAGGGAATCGAGGAATGCATGTTGAAGGGTTCTTTGTTACTTCTCAACCATTGGATATTAGGAAACTGGGAGAGATGACCAATCAATTTTTCATTGCAACCCTTATGTTACCGTTATATGATTTTTATATTCATCATATGGTAATAATTTATTTTTCAAATGATGACGAGTTTTCCATAAGTTGAGGTGGACATCATTAATGCAATCATCTGCCATTAATTCTGGAATGTTGTATTGAAAGTTTTCCAAAGGCCAGAACATGACTGGTACTTCTCCTTTAGTCAATATTTTCTCATATTCAACATATCTTTAATGTAGTTTACTAGAGTATTCTTCTCTTGGTATGACCAAAGTTGAATTATCTCGATTTTTTATTAAAAACAATGTGCCATTTTTTCTTTTTCTTCATTAGAAGAAAAATGAACCAATGGAGGTTTGGAGAATAAATGTTCCCTTAAGATTCCTTCTGGTTGAGTAAGTATTTCACCTGTTAATGAAAAGGAATAAGAAATGAGTGGCCTTGTGTTGGAAAGTTCCTTGAGAAAAGAGGGATTTCTCATTACAACATTTTCGATTATAGAGTTATCATGACAATGTGAAACACTACTGTAGAGAAAACATTCAAAGTAAATGCCATAAAGGGTAGTACCCCCATGGTGGATTACAGAAAGGGGTAAATCCTCTTACTCTTTGGTCTTCATTCTACATGGAGGGTTTTCATGGCTCTCATCCGAAGAAAGGCTCTCTGTATTGAATGAATTTTCATGAAGCAAGACATCATGACAAAGTGACCGATGGGGATGTTCAGAATTACTGCTACTACTCCCAGATTTTGGTAATGGAAGGGTATGATCTTGAGTTATCATAGATAAATGTATGAGGGCTTCAATAACTCTAGCATTAAGAGGAGAAAGATCCCATATCGTCTCTTTATTTCCCAACAGTGTATGGCGAGTATTTTCTTTGGATGATCTCTTACAATTAATTGGATTCCCTTGTTAGGAAATGTGGATATCATTGGTTGGTATGTATTATTTCCTTTGAGTGGTCATTAAAATTGGATGATTACCTCTAATTGGAAAGGGTGTATGTTCCCGGTCTGGTTGTCCACATGAGATGGGGGAGTATTCCCCATAACCCTCATGGACTGGAAAAGAGGTATGTAACTTCTCTGGGATGGAAAGCCGATGTGTCATCCCATGTTATGAGATAGAGCTATGTGTATGTTCCCTTGGTACTTCTGAATTTATTGTTATGATATTTTGGAATGATTCCCTAATATGGGCAGGAATTTGTCTCTTCCATTTTAACATTGCTAAGATGTGTTTGGTGACTTCAGCAACCAGAACAGAAATATAAATCCATTCTATATTTGGATTAGGTGTATGTTCATACTCTTGTACTCCCTTTCCAATCAATGGGTACTGATTGTTCTCATGTATGGGGGAAGAGAGTTGATTCTGCCCCAGGTATTTCGTCGGTGCTTTCCAACTGACTTCTACGGGTGCTGCAAAACAAGACTACAGGAAAGATTGATGAATTATAGCAGGTGTATGTGCCTGCTCCATGTTTTTTTTTCAATTATGGTTGATTTACATCTTTTAATACTCGTATAAACGACTACATGTAGAATTGTTGAGTGTAAGCTGGTGTATATTCCTTTTACCAGATTCCACCACATTTGATTGGTGGGATTCCTTGAATGTAGTCATATGAGCCAACTGACTTGTAGATAATTTGTAAATAGGTGCATGTGCCTATTCAAGGTACCCTAATTGATTTACCTGGTGGGATTGGTGGGTCAATGCCAGATGAGTCTACTGGGTAGTATAATTTCGACAGAT
Source organism: Viscum album (assembly GCA_963277665.1). Lineage (NCBI taxonomy): Eukaryota > Viridiplantae > Streptophyta > Magnoliopsida > Santalales > Viscaceae > Viscum > Viscum album. The sequence goes on from OY728140.1 coordinate 216,601,846, forward strand.
GATTTTATGTGCCCGCTCATTGTTCACCATCAAGTTTGGTAGATGGACTTCTCTAGAGGGGTAAAGGGTAAAAACATGCTTCTAATAGACTAGATGTTGTCCCTAGTTGTTAATATTGTGTGCCTAGTCCAGGGGGACCTGAGCCGAACAACCAAATCCAATACCCCCGTCTTGTTGGGGGTTCACATCCGCACGATTTTGTTTATGGCAATTGTTTGTGGGAATTCATGGGATGGACCCCTACAACATTGAATTGAGGCATTGAGTGACGTTTTGATCCACCGCCTAGTAATATGTGAGTGACTTGTTGTTTCATTATGTAACACCCCAAGCTTCCACGGTACGTTTCACTTCGAATAATGCAATAGCGTGTGTTGTACGCAACCTCGAGCTCTAACACACACCACAATGAATTAAACTAGCCGTTGTAAATTGTAATAACAACTTTTTGAAATTTTATAAATTTTATTTATCAAAATGGACTTCATTTTTGGATTCGGAATATCGAAATTAGCCTATGGTGAATTTTTGGTATTTTTCTGAGAACTTCTAATTTTTTATGAATAGTGAAAAATACTTAAAAACAACTTTTTTAATCAAAATAATTTATAGTGATAAATTATACTATTTAGTGGTTTTAAAGTATAATTAGAATATATTTTTACCATTTTATCCAATGGTGGTCATTAGAATTAATTTAACATTGAAATTGGACATAAACAATTGCCAATCTTTTGATATAAATTGTTTCTTAAAAACACGCTATTTGTTGTGACAGCGGGAATTAATTATAAAATTAATTAATGCAACATATATGTTTGGAATTTTGTAAAATAGACATCATTTTTGAATTCAGAATATCAATTATAGCTTAGGGTGAAATTTTGGCATTGTTCTGAAAAACATCAATTTTTGATGAATAGTGAAACCACTAAGTGGTAGTTAAATAACTGATTTTTCGTTTAAATGAAATAGTACCACTTCTGTGATTTGATTTTCAAAAATCCAACATACATGGTTGTCATTAAGAAGTAAAATGTGGTTCAATGAGATTAAAATAATTGTTTGGTGAATAGTAACGTTTAAGTTCTTAATCGCGATTAGAGGTAATTAGTGTAGTTTAAGGTACAAATAATGTTTTAATAATATGAGATGAGCATGACACTTGTCCTAATCCTATTGGATGAGTCATGACCGACCAAGAAAACCCATGGGTCAACTTGGGGACCCCATGGAGCCACTTTAGTTGGAAAATGACATTAATATATATTTATTTAATGTTAAAATTAAATTGACACAAACATGAGTTGTTTTACTAAAATAGTTTTTAAGTTGGGTTACACAAGTCCACATTTTGACTATAAATATTCATTAGAAAGCTAAAAATATTTAATACATCATAGTATTTTTTTTATAATTTTTAGACCTTAAATAAATTAAATTATTTATGACATCATTATGATGCAGCGATGACCTCATTATTTAACGATTTAAATAAAATGAGAAGATAATGAAAAATCCAAGGCTTACACATGTCCAAAGCCTATTGGATGAAGATATTTAGAACCCGTATCACCTTAGCCACGAATTATATAAGTGTGGGACCTTTAGAATCCGAAATGCATTGTATAATAATGTAACATTTCAATCTGTCCAAAAGTGCCCCTCCTCTCCACTTATAAAAGTCCCCCACCACTCCCACTTTATTCACACCTTCAATCCATTTGTCTCGGCCAACCTCTGCCCAAATACTCTCCCAACATCCCTCAATTACTTCTAGAAGCCTCACATTGGGCTGAATGCTTCCCAAGGAAGCCTTTGTCTCAAATCAAAAAGAGTTACCCGATTTTGAGGTAATGTCTTCTCTAATGTTGTTTTGTTTTATTTTTCTTCTCCAACCCCCTAAACTCTATTTATTCATTTCTTTTGTAACAAAACAAGTATCCTAAATATACTAAGATGTTGTTATAAGAAGTATTCGAGCTACAATTACACACACCTACATCTAATGGTTAAAGAACATACGGTTTCTGTGGATGGCGAATTTCTGCCTCACGAAACGATGATTGTTCAACACTCATATAACACCTTCAAAGGTGGCCATTAAGATGTCACTATTTTTATATATGATATATAATATGTTTATGTTTTACTTATGCTTCTGTATTTCTCATTTATGGCATACTTTATAATTTCCATTATGGGTAAAATGCGATAATTTCATTTTACGAAGTGCGGACTACCGCCCCCTCAAAGTGATTTGAATTTGTTAATGCCATATGTGGGATGTATAAAGGATGGAGTAAAAGGTATTATTCACTATGTTATACTGGAATTATATTATACATTTATATCATTATGATTTTGTTCCATTAAATATGAAATTGAAATGAAAGTAGCGTTCATGCGTACGTACGGCTTACCGTCTCCATGAACGGTGCATTTCATTTCTTACCTCTAAATGTTACGTAATATTATAAATGAATGTATATACTGGATATATAAGATATATATGACATATAAATCATGAATATAATTCTGTAGATAATGGATATTCTACAACATAAACAACTTGTAATTATAGGAAGTTTATTGTTGACTCAAGTACCAAAGATCGACAAAACAACCGTTATTAACTTAAATAATTACATAATGTTCATAACATTGTAATAAGTGATATAAAAAGGATAATGAAAATAAAATTGTTCTTAATAAGGTATATATTAACTCTAGTTTATTATTCAGGAGGTTAAAGAACGGTTGAGTGAAGTCAGACACGAGGTAAGAGAATTTCTTAACCCAACTTCCATTCTTTGGGTTAATCTCCTACTTTCAAATTATGTCATGATATTATTATGTACTATCTTGTATTTGTAATTTCTTTATGTGTACTTATAGTGAATACACATAATAGATCTATTTTATTTTAAAAATGATCTTTGTATGGTCTTCGTCTCAATCTCCTTTCATTGAGACATATTTCGTGTTATACACAACTTTCTTTTATACGGTGTATAAACCCCTTTGACTTTTACGTTTATTCAAAAGGAATCTTTTTATACGAAGAGTTTTAATAAACAACAAAAAAGGAATGTTTTTTCCTTCCGTACATATGCGGCGACAACAACTTCTATGCCGCCGTGACCATTATTAGAGTTTCGGCTTCCTCTACAAGCCATCATTTTTTTAATGAAAAACAAATACAAAGTTTTAACTTTATTTTATTTTGGTATTGAAAATGGTTTTTAAAGAGTTTTTATTATATCAATGTGTTGTATTGATATCTTGTGATTGAAATGTGGAAATGTTATGTTTCCTTTATGCATGTTTTATGTGATACGATTATGTTATGGTTTATGATATGTTTAAAACTATTCATATGAAGAATGCATTGGACTTAATAAGTGACGGGTGGAGCCCGCTATAGCTCCTCGATGCATCAGCAGGTCTCATGATACAAACTAGTGTCTTGGCACGAGGCCTTGACAAAATCTTATTTGTGGTCTTGGCACGAGGCCTTGGCTACGTGGTTATGATAGTCTGGCATTATGCATTCCATCATTATGAAAATGGTTATTGATATTGCATGTGATTATTCGACCAGTAGAATATCCATGTGAAGAAGTGAATGGCATTATCTCATTTTACTTTTTCCATATTATGTTGAAGTTCAAGTTCAAAAGGCTTTTGTTTTAGTTATACATTGCCTTAAATGTTTATGTTTATTTATGAAAGCTTCCGCTATATTGTCATCCTTACTGAGCATCTGAGCTCACCCCTTTCAATGTTTTAATATTTTCCAGGATGTGAAGAAGTATTTTATGAATGACCTGCAGGGATAGTCAGAAGAGGATATGAGTGTGGACTATGGAGACTTTGTTATTGTAGTTTTTCACCTTCTGATGTAATGTAACAATTATGAATATATCTAGTGTTTCCAAGGCTACTAAACTAATCGGTCTTTCGAGACTTGATCTTTTGTGATCATGCCAATGTTACGAAGTAACGCACCGGCTCTGGGTATCTGGGTTCGGGGCGTTACAGTTGGTATCCGAGAAAGTTTAGTACTAACCTTGGAAGCTAGATGTAGATAAACTCTGATTATAGAACATAGCCCAAGGATAGACTTTGAGGATTAGTATAGAAGAATTTCCTAGAATTTTGGTATTATAGAGATGTTATGAGTTTTCCGAGCAATACATCCCTGTCTAGATACAAGCAGGTAGAGGCAGATCTGGCACAAATGTACCTAGGGGTAAAACCCAAAAACACCGCTTTAATCTAGACTCGAACGGGAACTGGTGCACGACAACGGGCCTTGCTGCACTCTTGGTTACGACACTCCCGAGGGATATGCTTAGGATAATTCTCATTTTATTTACAAACCACTATAAAGGGTTATGAGTATATACTTACTCAAAGAAAACATTTCTTTTTATGATTATGGATTATATCCATAAATAGTTCAATTTATGTTAAGTGTTTTATAAGTATGGGATTATGTATTTTGATTCATAAACTGATCTAGTTTATGCAATTGTTTAGAAATGGCGCCTAGTGGAAGAAATGGAAACCGTATCAATGCACGCACTCCATGTAGGGATTGCCCTCCTGCTCAAGATAATTATAGTGGGGCTGGTGATGCAACTGGTGCCGATCATCTAATCACCATACTGGGACAACTTACTCAGGTTATGAATAATAACCTTACCCGTATGGAGCACCCTGATCCACACCGTGGAGGATCAATGTTAGATCGATTCATGAGGCAAAAACCACCAACATTCAAGGGGGGTACAAATCCCTTACTAGCCGAGGAATGGATAAATTCCCTAGAGAAAATATTTCAGGCTTTGAGGAGCAGTGAAAGGGAAAAAGTTATCATGGCAGTTTACCGCCTCACTGGAGATGCTGATCAATGGTGGTCATTGATTCAAAACACAAAGGAAGATGATGACGTATCGAATATGGAATGGAGGGAGTTCAAAGAGATTTTCTTAGAAAAATACTTTCCTCATGACCATCTAGCAGATATGGAAAGGTAATTTCTGAGTCTCAGGCAGAAGGAGGATGAGAATGTCGCAAAGTATGAGGCTAACTTTACAAGGTTAGCGAGGCATGCTACCGATTATATACGTAATCCAAGGAGTAAGATTGATCATTTATTTGATGGGTTAAAACCATTTCTCCATCGAGATTTAGTATCACAATCCTTCTCATCATACGAAGATATTGTATCGTGTGCTATCAAGACAGAAAAGGAATTCTCTAAGTCTTATGACAACAATGTAAAGCAAGAGAAGAAGAGAACGGGGGAACAAGAGACAGATAAAGGGGAAAAGGGAAAGAATGATTTTCCATTATGTTATAATTGTGGGAAGAATCACCCTGGTACGTGCATAAAAGGAATGGGAGTTTGTTATGAATGTGGAGAAAAGGGTCACCAGGCTCGTGATTGCAAGGGAAAGAAAGAGGCTGTCAAAGCTTAATGCTACAATTGTAGGGAAATGGGGCATTATTCAAATGAATGTCTTAAGCGTCAAGGAAACTTACCTCAGAAAAGGCCAAGGGATCAAGGCCAATCTTATGTTGTGACTACAGTTGAAGCGGAATAATTAATGTATTGGTTCTTTTGGAATCAAGGATTATAATCTCGTTATAAGAATAATGTGATATATATATATGGATTTTACTGCAGTACATTTTGATTTCAGTAAGGTTTTAATATGATTAAGGTAATCATATTTTTAGTATGTGACAATAAGAGAATCTTTTCTTTGTTTGGGGAATCTGATGTTACAATTGATTTTGGAATTAAGAGACCTTTTAGAGAAAGTCTGGACATAGGTATTTTGGATAACTATAAAGGTTGGAGTGGATTAAGTTGATCTTTGGATAGTATTGTTTAAGGTTAAAGCATTTCTGAAGATTTTTTTGGAATATTATAATACTATAGTTTTAGGAAAAGGACAACCTACAGGGTGGGGAATAACCCGTCGCGTCGGACAAAGCTGCAGGAATCGAACCCACAACCATAGTGCGACAAGCCTTTATTTCCTACCACTAGCCTACAGGAAGTCCCTGGTTATTACAAAATAGTTTTACTAATCTAAATGGCATGTGTTAATATTTGGAACCTTATACAATTAGGATAAAAAGAATATTTTTGAGTTCCGTTACCATTTGCAGTAAAAGATGGGTTTGTGGTAAAAATTTATTAACGAATGAAAGTATACATAACAAGTATGTATATTCCCTTATGTTCTTAGTAAATATCCTAAATAAATTCCTCAACATTATAAAAGGTAACTTAAAACAAAAATGTTGTCGGTTAACTTTTCCAACTGGGGATTCAATGACCGTTTAACCAATCACAAGTTTGTGATTTTCTTTTAGTTAAACTTTCTCCTAATCCTGTTTTCTATAACTCTCCATTAGACCTTGATGGTTTGTTTCTCCTCCATATCCATATTTTCATAGAATCCTAGAATGGGCTATATCGGGTGACCTTTGTACTTATCTTGCTTTCTTTTAATGTTATATATTTATTAACCTTATTTCCGAAGTGGGTTTTCCACAAAGGTATTTTCTATTTTCAACCATTTATTTTCTAAGAAAATTTTCAAATTGCGAGGACGCAATTTATTGAAGGAGGGGAGAATGTAACACCCCAAGCTTCCACGGTACGTTTCACTTCGAATAATGCAATAGCATGTGTTGTACGCAACCTCGAGCTCTAACACACACCACAACGAATTAAACTAGCCGTTGTGAATAGTAATACCTACTTTTTGAAATTTTATAAATTTTATTTATCAAAATGGACTTCATTTTTGGATTTGGAATATCGAAATTAGCCTATGTTGAATTTTTGGTATTTTTCTGAGAACTTGTAATTTTTTATGAATAGTGAAAAATACTTAAAAACAACTTTTTTAATAAAAATAATTTATAGTGATAAATTATACTATTTAGTGGTTTTAAAGTATAATTAGAATATATTTTTACCATTTTATCCAATGGTGGTCCTTAGAATTAATTTAACATTGAAATTAGACATAAACAATTGCCAATCTTTTGATATAAATTGTTTCGTAAAAACACGCTATTTGTTGTGACAGCGGGAATTAATTATAAAATTAATTAATGAAACTTTTATTTTTGGAATTTTTTAAAATAGACATTATTTTTTAATTCGGAATATCAATTATAGATTAGGGTGAAATTTTGGCATTGTTCTGAAAAACTTCAATTTTTGATGAATAGTGAAACCACTAAGTGGTAGTTAAATAACTGATTTTTCGTTTAAATGAAATATTACCACTTCTGTGATTTGATTTTCAAAAATCCGATATACATGGTTGTCATTAAGAAGTAAAATGTGTTTCAATGAGATTAAAATAATTTTTTTTGTGAATAGTAACTTTTAAGTTCTTAATCGCGATTAGAGGTAATTAGTGTAGTTTAAGGTACAAATAATGTTTTAATAATATGAGATGAGAATGAAACTTGTCATACTCCTATTGGATGAGTCATGGACGACCACGAAAACCCATGAGTCAACTTGGGGACCCCATGGAGCCACTTTAGTTGGAAAATGACATTAATATTTATTTATTTAATGTTAAAATTAAAATGACACAAACATGAGTTGTTTTACTAAAATAGTTTTTAAGTGGGGTTACACAAGTACAAATTTCGACTATAAATATTCATTAGAAAGCTAAAAAGATTTCCTACATCATAGTATTTGTTTTATAATTTTTAGACATTAAATAAATTAAATTATTTATGACATCATTATGATGCAGCGATGACCTCATTATTTAACTATTTAAATAAAATGAGAAGATAATGCAAAATCCAAAGATTACACTTGTCCAAAGCCTATTGGATGAAAATATTTCGAACCCTTATCACCTTATCCACAAATTATATAAGTTTGGGACCTTTAGAATCCGAAAATCATTGTATAATAATGTAACATTTCAATCTGTCCAAAAGTGCCCCTCCTCTCCACTTATAAAAGGCCCCCACCACTCCCACCTTATTCACACCATAAAGCCATTTGGATCGGCCAAACTCTGCCCAAATACTCTCCCAACATCCCTCACTTACTCCTATAAGCCTCACTTTGGGCTGAATTCTTCCCAAGTAAGCCTTTGTCTCAAATCAAAAAGAGTTACCCGATTTTGAGGTAATGTCTTCTCTAATGTTGTTTTGTTTTTTTTTCTTCTCCAACCCCCTAAACTCTTTTTATTCATTTCTTTTGTAACAAAAACAGTATCCTCAATATACTTGGATGTTGTTATAAGAAGGATTCGAGCTACACTTACACACACCTACATCTAATGGTTAAAGAACATACAGTTTCTGTGGATGGCGAATTTCTGCCTCACGAAACGATGATTGTTCAACACTCATATAACACCTTCAAAGGTGGCCATTAAGATGTAACTATTTTTATATATGATAAATAATATGTTTATGTTTTACTTATGATTCTGTATTTCTCATTTATGGCATACTTATGATTTCCATTATGGGTAAAATGCGATAATTTCATTTTAGGAAGTGCGGACTACCGCCCCCTCAAAGTGATTTGAATCGTTAATGCCATATGTGGGATGTATAAAGGATGGAGTAAATGGTATTATACACTATGTTATACTGGAATTATATTATACATTTATATCATTATGATTTCGTTCCATTAAATATGAAATTGAAATGAAAGTAGCGTTCATGCGTATGTACGACTTACCGTCTCCATGAACGTTGCATTTCATTTCTTACCTCTAAATGTTACGTAATATTATAAATGAATGTATATACTGGATATATAAGATATATATGACATCTAAATCATGAATATAATTCTGGAGATAATGGATATTCTACCACATAAACAACTTGTAATTATAGGAAGTTTATTGTTGACTCAAGTACCAAAGATCGACAAAACGACCGTTATTAACTTAAATAATTACATAATGTTCATAAAATTGTAATAAGTGATATAAAAAGGATAATAAAATTAAAAATGGTTCTTAATAAGGTATATATTAACTCTAGTTTATTATTCAGGAGGTTAAAGAACGGTTGAGTCAAGTCAGACACGAGGTAAGGGAATTTCTTAACCCAACTTCCGTTCTTTGGGTTAATCTCCTACTTTCAAATTATGTCATGATATTATTATGTACTATCTTGTATTTGTACTTTCTTTATGTGTAATTATAGTGAATACACATAATAGATCTATTTTATTTTAAAAATGATCTTTGTATGGACTTCATCTCAATCTCCTTTCATTGAGGCATATTTCGTGTTATACACAACTTTCTTTTATACGGTGTATAAACCCCATTGACTTTTACGTTTATTCAAAAGGAATCTTTTTATACAAATATTTTTACTAAACGACAAATAGGGAATGTTTTTCTTTCCGTACATATGCGGCGACAATGACTTCTATTCCGCCGTGACCATTATTTGAGTTTCGGCTTCCTCTACAAGCCATCATTTTTTTTAATGAAAAACAAATACAAAGTTTTAACATTATTTTATTTTGGTATTGACAATGGTTTTTAAAGCGTTTTTATTATATCAATGTGTTGTATTGATATCTTGTGACTGAAATGTGGAAATGATATGTTTCCTTTATCCATGTTTTATGTGATACGATTATGTTATGGTTTATGATATGTTTAAAACTATTCATATGAGGAATGTATTGGACTTAATAAGTGACCGGTGGAGCCCGCTATAGCTCCTCGATGCATCGACGGGTCTCATGAGACAAACTAGTGTCTTGGCATGAGGCTTTGAAAAAATCTTATTTGTGGTCTTGGCACGAGGCCTTGGCTACGTGGTTATGATAGTCTGGCATTATGCATTCCATCATTATGAAAATGGTTATTGATATTACATGTGATTATTCGACCAGTAGAATATCCATGTGAAGAAGTGAATGGAATTATCTCATTTTACTTTTGCCATATTATGTTGAAGTTCAAGTTCTAAAGGCATTTGTTTTAGTTATACATTGCCTTAAATGTTTATGTTTATTGATGAAAGCTTCCGCTATATTGTCATCCTTACTGAGCATCTGAGCTCACCCCTTTCAATGTTTTAATATTTTCCAGGATGTGAAGAAGTATTTTATGAATGACCTGCAGGGATAGTCCGAAGAGGATATGAGTGTGGACTATGGAGATTTTTTTATTGTCGTTTTTCACCTTATGATATAATGTAACAATTATGAATATATCTAGTGTTTCCAAGGCTACTAAACTAATCGGTCTTTCGAGAATTGATCTTTTGTGATCATGCCAATGTTATGAAGTAACACACCGGCTCTGGGTAGCTGGGGTTGGGGCGTTACAAATTCTGGGGTTAAGGACCCTAAATGGATGAAGATTGTGGTTGGAACAATCAACTTCCTGACCATCAGTCATTGCTGACAAGATGATCGATGGTATTTATTAACCTAGAGAGCCTGTCGGGCAGCCTCCAAGGTTGGGATAATACCATGTTGATGGAATTCCATTACTTTCACTTTGGAGACCTAGCATTTGAGATGCTGAGTTGGTGATGACATCCATCTCGAATATGAGGATCCATCTTGAGCAGCGGTCGGGGAATTCACGGGTGGAAGTTTGATGGAAGCCATATTGGAGTGGAGAGTGTTTTGAGAAAATTTTAAAACAGTAATAAACATCATGAAAGAAACATCTTTTAGATGGATACATTTGTGATTTATCGCTCTGTCTTGCCTTCCTTTATCAATTGATAGGGGCTTGACAGGTGGGTAACACTATTAACTTGGTTAATGATTCACGTCAGGTTCACCAATTTTGTTTGGTAGTTCCTTGGAATGTGTGTTCTAGTTTAAGAACCATTACTTTTAGTCGGTTTCCATTTGATTTAATCATGGAACCCAAAACATCCAACAGTTCTTTATCCAAAAGGTACTTTCTTCCCAAAGTAATGCGTTCGTTCAGTTTGAGCTTACGATACATAATAAAATGCATTGGTTGAGAGGATGGATGTTCAGACTCATCACACCCTTTTGGGGGGAATTATTGTCAACTTAGGAACTCTCTTTACAGATTTGAGATATTTTCATGAATCCTTAATAATTATCCAAGTATAATATAGGGTTACCTTGTAATTTTCAATCAATTATTAGAATGTATAAAATTTAGAATCATCTGTATGTATTCGAGGTTCCTCATTAATGGACACATCCAAATGTATTTGAGGTTCTCCATCAAATGGTATACTCTTATATACTATTTAGAGATTCTTTAAATCATCATTATGATGATACTAGTTTTTAAGCCACTCAGTGGGAAACATTTTAATTTATTTTATTTCAGGGAGTCGAAGGTTTGTTTTGATATTGGGATTGTACCCATAAAATGGGTACCTACGTATCCTTGTGAAAGGAATCAGAACCCTCTTAGTTTGGTGCCACTTTAATGGAACACATCATACCATTTAATTTCATATGATAAGGACCTATTTGTCTAATTTAATGTAATGTGGTAAGGATATATAAGTGAAAGGTTCTTAGTCAAGGTTTGGTGTGGGACTTATGCCTAATAGCTCAAGGAACATGGAAAGTATATGGGCTTCCAAGTAATATTAGACCCTGTTGGGAATATGGCCCGAGGAGAACATGGTTTATTTGAAGTGTGGGGTTTGAAACTCATATAGGCTTCCAACATATCTGATTTGGATGGAAATCCAAGCCCACATAGTTCAATAAGTTTCATTGTAGAATGTAGTCCTTTGAGAGAAATGATTTTGGGATTACATCATGAAAAGGATGACTTGGTGATTTGGGGATTTAATTTGGGGCTTACTTCTAAGGAGGATGCACAGATTAAAGGAATTAGGGGTGGATTCTCGAAGAGGAAATCCAATGAGATTGGGCCCCAAGAAGGCTTCGTATGTATCCCAATTATGATGGGAATCAGAGTTCTCGTAGTTCATTCACCATGAGTGTTTGGGAAAATGTTGTAATCATCATGAATATCTAATCCCAAATGAGTAATGCTCGTTGTGAGAAACAATAAGATGTGAAAAATTTAAAAAACTCACCCAAACTTTTCCTCCTCTTCTGGTGGAAGAGGACATGCCTACAATGGCGACCGAGGAAGAGGGTGAGGTGATGAGCCTTCCCTCTATTCACATTACATTGGACAAGCGTACAATGTAATGAAGGATTGAAGTTTATGGTAGTAGAGTGGTTCAATATAGTAACCTTCTACTTCAATGGATAGTGAATTAAACTAGGATGGCTTCCCTAGTGGATCTCAGTAGGGGAGGGAGAAATCTTCTTTGCTTAAAAGTAAAAGCAAGTGTGAATCGTACCTTCCCTACCATTGAATGACGATCCCAGTTTTATATATGAGAAGGGGAGGTTGGAACCCAAACCCCAATTCTCTAAAATGGTAACTTCCCAGCACTTTCCCTGGGAGAATGGTCCCTGTGAATATGGATATAAAAACCCATAGACACTCCATGAATCCTAACCCCATTGTGAAACAAATGTGGGAATCCTCGGACTTTAGATAGACAAACCCAAATAAAAGGCACGTTGATGTGCCTTCACCAAAAGTTTGATAATTAAAGAAGTTTTTTTGGAATTTCCAATATAATACCTTTCAGACAAGGGAGATAATGACGAATAATCCTTGCCATGAATGGCTTTGAAGAAGGCTTGATGGCTAGTAGACTGAAGAGAATATGTGAATTAATGTAGGTCGCCAAAGTAAGTATTGGCACACTAGTATGGGAATGAAAGTAAGGTTGGGTGACCAAATGTTCACTTAAGTGAAGAATAACCTTGATGATAATACTTGGGTGAGACTTGAATCAATCCTTCAAGAGTATTCATAGGTATTCCCAGATGTAGGGTGATCAAGTTCATGTGAGAGTAATAGATGGTGCACAAGTGTTTTTTATGCCGGGAGGTTGGGCAACTCAGGTGCACAAGTGTTATGGATATCAAACAATAAGAGGAATTAATTCCAATGATCCTCATTCAAATAATCTACTCTATTTGTTAAATAACTACCTTAAAAGTTTTATTAGACTTGGGAAAAGCACTAGGGAGGCAAGAGGAACAATTTGGTTTCAGGGAAATTTTTCCGTACAAATAAAGACCACAATGGTCTATTTATAGGAAAATAGGAGACCTTGGGTGAAATAATGGTGGGGTGTGCAAGTGGGTTGCATTCCAAAATTGGGTGCACAGGTAACTTACATGCCGACAGCTCCTTGGTATGACTAGGGTGATCCAATTTTCAAGCCTTTGTAAATATTGATTTTCTTCATGTGTTTTCTCCACTTTTTTCTATGGTGTTACCCTTTTTCAATTTTTAGACTCTTTGAAAAAAACTATTTCAAAAGTGTTGAAGGGACGTCTCATCAGTAATCATCTATGGTATAAAGTAAATCATTTAGTTTAATACTAACCTAGGGTGTGATGTCATGATATCCACAAATGGATAGCTGGATCTCATTGTCTATTACTTCCAAAATGGGACCCTCCAATGAGATTGATCTAAAAGGGATTATAATCAATGTCAGGAAATGGAAATTACCCTTTGATATTGTCCAAGTGAGAGGAAATACCTCTATAAATGAGGCTTTGATGGATTACTGCCCAATATTCATTGAGAAATTATAGATTCCTACCACTATGGAAGATGTTCATGCAATCTCCTATAGAACACATCATTTTGGAACCAGGCTCTCCCATTAAATTATGAGGCTTAGTTACTACTAGAAAAAGATGATGTAGGACTATGTGGAAATAACCAAGAAATTTCATGAATGGTAGATGCATAAAAACTCCATCCATTAACCCCTATAGTTTCTATATACAACTAAGTATTCTTCGTCACTTATTATATAGGGAATAGATGTTGTGGGTCCATATCCTCTAGATATAGCTAAGAAATTTAAGTACCGCCTTCCTCCTACTGAATTCTATTCTAAATGAAAAAATAAAAAACCTTCATGGAATCTAAAATTGAGAATATCCTCATCTTTATAAAGATCAATATCTTCACTAAATTCGGTGTCCATCACACAATACTTATGAAAAATGACACCAACTTTTTTTCTTCCAAACTGAATTAGGGTTTTAACATTGAGTCCAACAATTAATCCTACTATCTTTCAGTACCTAATGGATAGATATAGGTATTTAATAATATTATATATAATATAATGATGAAAATGGTGGATAGAGAATAGAATCCCTTTCAGGACAAGCTCCTTCATGATTTATGGGCCTACCATACCACAACGTTCACTACCATAAAATTGAATGCATATTCAATTGTCTATGGAACTAAATAAGTGTTGAATATAGAGATAGAGTTTCCCTCACTCTAAATATCTATATATGATAAAATATCATGTGAAAATAAATAACAAAAGTGACATGATGAGTTGTAATGACATGGTGAGAAAAGGTTTTGCTCACTGGATGACCATGAAGTTCACTAGAATTAGATTGCATGAACCATCAATAAAAAGGGTCTCCTCCACTAATTCTTTAATGGTGAACTTTTATTATTTATAACAACCTTTATTATACCAAGAAATAAACCTCCAAATCATGATCCCATGTGGGAAGGTACCTACATCATAAATAATTACTCTTCTAATGGATTTTTATAACTGGCCACAATTATTGGGGAACATGTTACGCACCCATACCAATGAAATGTTTCCTAAAAACTAATTTATATAGTTACCATCAGGGAACCCATGTATTACTGGAAATAATTTAAAGTATGTAGGATAATTCATCCTTACTACATGATGTTAAACTGTACGTAAGACATCCTTACAACATGGCATTAAACATCATAAAGAAAATTACTTCAAGAATGATTCAATACACATGAGCTAGATCTGTGAAAAGAAAAATTAAGTATACTCAAATCAATGTGTGAGTAAAATAAATGTTGGGATTTTTCATTACAAGAAATAAATTTGTCTTGATTACTATTTACATAGGATACATAGTGATTCTCGAATCTCCAATCCTAGTTCTAGACACAATATAAATGGAAAAATGATTCTCTCTACGTATAGTTCAGAAAATCAATGAGAATTTTCAATTCAAGAACAATGTGTGGTTTGATTCCTTTCATTATAGGATATGTAGTGATTCTTTGATCTCTAATCCTTTCCTAATAAACAATATAAAAATTTATTCCTTCTCTATGTATGGAAAAAACATGCGCACAGAATTTTCATACAAGAACTATGTGTGGATTTATTCCTATTTTATGAAGATACATAGTTATGACCAGATCTGCAATGCTAGGTTTACTCCTAATATAAATAGAAAAAATGCCTCCCCCCAAATGGATTAGATACAAATATGAAAATATATATCCAATAACTACTTGTGGATTGATTCTTGTTATCAGAGGATAAGTAGTGACACCCTAATCTCAAATCATTGTCCTAGACGCAACCTATATAACAATAAACCCCTCCTTGAATATGGTATATACCTATACATGGATTTTTATAAGAACTGTGTGTGGCTTGATTTGTTTAACCATAGGATACATACTAACACCCAAATCCTATATCTCAGCCCCATCCATAATATGGGAAAATTTCCTTCTCCATACATACGAACTCAAGAAATGCAGAGAACTTTTAATCTAAAAACTATATGTGGATCAATTATCACAATCACAAGATTTGTGGTGACCCCAAGATCCTCTATTCCATGCTCATCTATTAGTTTCCATCACTTCAAATCATGTCCCTCCATGAGATTTAAATCTGTGTATATTTTTTTTTCCACATTAAATTTTGAACACTCCAACATATTCCTTATCATGTGCTCTCATGTATACTATTCGACTGCCATGTTACCCCTTTTTTAAGGCCAAGTCGGACTCATGTGATCTTAGAGAACCTAGAAGACATCTCTGGATAGTTTTATTAAGTTATGTCTTGGATAGGGAATAATTTGGAAGTGGGATGATGTTAAACTACAAAACAAAATACTAGTCACATGATGTGAAGTTGTAAGAAACATTCCTTGTAACATGATGTAGAAATTCATGGAAAGAGGTATCCATGATAGAAAGATTGTCCCCGTAATGATATTGTATTAAATAAATTCATTTCTTTTCCCTTCATCGTGAAAATGTGTTCAAGACACATTTTATTAGACTTTAGTATTCTCAAACCCTTCTTTAATCCTATGTTACCCATGAACCAACTTCATATATTCGATACCATATTTGAAACCAACCTATTAATCAAGTTTATATTATTCTATTAGAATCCCATAGAACTTGGCTACCCCTAATCATGGTTCTCCCCTAATGTAAATTCAAATCAGATTTTGGTTAATCAAAAGGGACACCACAATGATTCAATCATGAACAACACAATTCCAATAAACTTGCACCTACCATGTGTTTTGGTCCCAAAGGATAATCTGCTCTTAAACCTAGGAGATATTTTCATAACTTCATGTAATATGGGATTTTACCACTATCAATGGTTATCCTATACCCATCAATTTCCACCTCTATTTAACTTAGATATTCTTTAATCTTGATTTACATTTCTCATAACCCTACTATTCAAGCAGATTTGGATATTATCGATGTTACACTATTGTACATCATAATCATTATAAAAGAAATATTTTGACATTGTATTATTTTACCCTTTAATCACAGGGTACCCAAATCCTATAAATAACAATATTCCATGATCATAGACATCCCATTGGACACCACTTTTCCAACCTAATGACCCGATACATTTAATCCATTTTACCCCACATCCACGAGGGATCAATAATGAATCATGATTTGTGACTTAAAACTCCATGTATTGGTGGTAAGACTCTAAACTACATTCCTTTAATATCATAAATATTTGTGCTAGATTCATGTTATCATAAGATATTTAGTGATGCTCGGGTCATAAATCTTTTGTCCCACTATATGGTAATGATAAAATGCACCTTCCCTACTGAAAAACCTGATATCTGTGGGGGTATCATTTTTAAGAACTATGTCATGATTCATTACCATATTGTGTGATATTTAGTGATTATTAGATCAATAATTCTTGTCCTACTCACATGTTATCATCACTCCCAAGTCCAATGATAAGAAACAAATTTGGGTGGGGATTCCCTCTCATGCCTAAATGTGAATACCTGGTCATATTCCCTCTAAAAAACTTTTACATGGATCAATCGATTATATGATTACCCATTGTTTATCATGATATTCACGACTTTTTCGAGCTTAGGGAACCTAGAATTTCATGTTGATCAGTGCGATCTAGGAGAATTCTTTCTAATGACATGGAACCATGTCATTGTTACATAATGTTAAACTACATGACAACATCGTTGCCACATGAAATTAAATTGAAAAGAAAGTGGTCATTACATTTAATGGATCATCCCATATGATGATTGTTTATCTAATAGTCATGTTTTCATTACTTCACTAAAAATATTTGTTCAATACATGATGGTGTAGCCTTTTAGGTTCTTAAACCCTTCTTAAATGTTATGTTCTCCCTTAACCAACTTCATATCATGGATACCATAGTTGGTACCAACGAATTTCTTGAGGTTGTATTCGTTTATTTTAACCCCTTGGACCATGGGCTCCCATGATCGTGGTTTTCACCTATTTAAAACTTCTAATAGGGAATGGTTAATCAAAATGAACACCACGGGGATTTAACCATGAACAACACAATGCATAGTGAGTATTTTAACCATAGGGGAGACCCCTCCTTAAACCAAGGAGTTAATTTATTATCTAATTTTATATAGGATTTCAACATTACCAGTGGTTCATCTATACCCCCATTTCCACCGCTAGTTAACTCTGATATTATTCGTTCTTGAGTTATATTTCACATAACCCAAATATTCAAAAGATTTAGATACTCTGGATCTTACACATATGTACATTGTACCCATTTTCAATGTAAGATTATGATATAATATTATAGTACCCCTTCATCTCAAGGTATGAATATTCTGTGATGACCCAATTACCCTATGTTTTTCACTATATTTGGAGATACATCTGAATTTGTTGACATTAAACTGCTAGAAAACTTCCTTAATGAATGATATTAAATTGCAAGGAAGATTTCCATACCACATGATGTTACATTACAATGAAAACATCCTTATCCCATGATATTGAACTCCATGATAGATTTATCCCCACTACCAGAAAATAAACTATGAAAACCATCATCTATCATCACTCCTCATTAATGGACCACAATAGCAAGACCCTGATCAGCCAATGTTTGGGGTTCTTTCATCATCTTCTCAATCACCTCAACCTGTAAATGAAACATCATTTCGTAAGTGTGTATTTTTTTAAAACCTTCTATCGACCTTGGTAAAGGTCACTAGAATTCATGGGACCATGTTCATGATTTTTCATTTCTACCCCTAGATCCTTCATTTGAGCTCCCAACTGCCAACAAAATGTGAATTTACAATGAAAAAAGATATCTTGCTAATTGTGATCCTAAAAATCATCATAGTTGACCTCTTCACCATATATCGATTCTTGATTTTCCTCTATATGATTATATCATATCGTATTTCATGAGCTGATAACCTTTATCTAAGATTTATGACATTCTCATCTTCCACATTGGAACGTGTTGAAATACTAATGACCTTTGGAATTCAAACTAGTATATTATGTAACACTCCCCTCATATCAATTACATGTGTATCATTAACATAATTTACAATTAGTTTGGTCATATTTGTACAGCCGTAATCATTAGTCTTTGGTGGCCCAAATCAAGAAACCTTAAACTGCTAGCGAAAGAGACATAAAACATATCAGAATAAAAACCTGTAAAAGTATATCAAAAAAAATTCAAGAATCCCCTCACTAAACATTTCATCTACAGGGTTTAGTTAAATGTTAAAGCGTATAAAAAAAGTCCTAAATCTTATAGGACCATCTTATAACCCTAATAAATTATTATCCCTTATTTTTGAATCTGTTGGTCAAGGAAAGAGTTAATGTGATTATTTATTGCATCTTTTTCCCATGAAAACATGTTCCCTGGGGGAAAAATAACTATTACAGTGCCTAAGCCCTTCATGGATATTACTTATTTCCACAAATCACATTCATATATTTGAATAAATTCATCCTAAAAATTTATAGAATATCACTTCATAAAAAGATTCAGGTGGTTCTTCATCATAATTTCTTCATATTCCCACACCGCCTCTTACATTTTATGGTTTCTCCATAGAACATTAACCAAACAAGTTGTCTGATTTCTCAACACATGTTCTCTGGTATCAGTAATCTTGATAGGCTCTTCCCAATAAGATATTTCTAGGTCTAGTTCTAGTACTTCATAGGTGAGTACATGCATTGGTTCTGGCATGTATTTCCTTAAAAGTGATACACGGAATACATCATTAAATTTATAGAGACTTAGAAGCATTTCCAAACTATAAGCTGGAGCTCCAATTCGTATCAGAATTTTGAAAGTTCTGATGTACCTAGGATTTATTTTACCCTTCTTACCAAATCTTATAACACCCTTCCATGGAGATACATTCAAGAAAATGTGATCTCCTACATGAAATTTTATATCCATCCATAAGCTATCAACGTAGTTATTTTTCCTATGTTGAACTGTATTGATATGGGTTTGAATAATCATCACATTTTCTGTTGATTCCTTAATAAGATCTAGGCCTTGTGTTTTCTTTCACCAACATCATCCCAACAAGTTGGTTTGTGACATATCATTCCAAATAATGCTTCATATGGTGCTAAATGAATACTCGAATAGTGGTTATTATTATAGGAAAATTATAATATAGGTAACTATTAATCCCACATACCATTAATGTCATGTTATAATGATCTAAACAAGCCTTATAATGTTGGAATAGTGTTTTCTGATTGTCCATCAGTTTGATAGTGGTAGGTAGTGCTCAAAAAATCTTAGTATCTAGGGACATCTAATGAATTTTCTAGAATCCTGATGTAAAATGAGGATCATGGTCAGAAACAATTGATTGGGGTACACCATAAAGTCTTACCACCACATTAATCTAAATTTTTGATAAACATTCGAGTGGTAAATCTTTTATTATTTCAAGAAAATTTTATAATGTTGTAAGACAGTCAATAATAACTCATATCACATTATTTCTTCTCAGAGTCCTTGGTAGCCCCATGATAAATTCCATCATAATATATTCCCATTTCAACATAGGTATTGGTAGAGGATGCACAAATCAGCTATGATTATTTCTTCCAACACTCACCCTTTGAAAAACTTAAAATCTTGGCACATAATTAGCAATCTCCCTCTTCTTGTTATCCCTCCAAAAATATTCTTTTAAATATCTATAAATCATAGTGATATCTGGGTGTATAGAGAAACTGAAGCTATGAGCATTATCCAATAATTCCCTTTCTAGATCAGGTATAGTGGGAATACAAATCCCCATCCCAATTTTCAAAATACCACGTTCAAATATGAATTCTATCAATATCCCTTCATTTATATATTTAATTTCATTTTGAATCTCCCCATTGTTGGTTTGAGAAAATTTTCTTATTTCCTATAAATATGGTTTGTCAACCATTTAAAAAAGTTGTGATGTTTCACCTTCAATGATAATTACCATATCTAGCTTTACTAAATCCATGAACATAGGATCCTTTTCGACTCTCATTCTATTCATAAATCCATGTTCCTTCTTACTTAAAGAATACGACACCTTATTTTCCTTCCTTTAGTAATAGTGTATTGTGTAATCATAATACTTGAGTAGCTCAAGCCATCTACTTTGTCTCAAGTTGAGTTCTTTCTAAGAGAAAAAATATTTCTAACTCTCGTGATCAGTATATATCTCACAAAGTTCACCATAGAGATAATGTCTCAATATCTTTAGATCAAATATTATCACTTCCAACATGAGATCGTGAGCTGGATAGTTTTGTTTGGGAATTTTTAACTGCCTTATTGCATATTCAATAACACTATAATTTTTTATAACAACAAAACAAATTCATTTCCTTAATGCATCACTATAAATTAAAAACCCATCACTCTCAAATGATAAATTCAAGATATAATCATTGAATAACCTTATCATCAATTCCTCAAAAAATTCTTCACACTCTTTTTTCAAAATGAATTTAACCCCTTTACTTGTGATCTTGGTTAATGGGTTTTCCAATATGTAAAAATTATGTAAAAAATACCGATAATAACCTACTAAACCAATAAAACTACATACCTCAGTTATACTAAATGATGCTGACTATTCTTCGATTTCCATTTTCTTCACTATATCAATAGATATTCCATCCTTGGAGACAATATGGCCATGAAATCAAATTTTCTGAAGTGATAATTCAAACTTTTTAAACCTCCCATATATTTCATTTCTTCTAAGAGACATTTTGAAAATCTCCAAGTGGATATCATGGTATTCATGGATTTTGGAGTACCCTAAGAAGTAATTAATAAATACTATGGAAAATTATAATGATATTCCTTTAAAACAGTTTTCAATAGATCAATGAAATCAGAGGGTGCATTAGTCTGTCTGAAAGTCATCACTGTAAACTCCTAATGCCCATACTTGGATAAGAATGTTGTTCATGAAATAACTTCATTCTTTACACACAATTTTTGATATCCAGAATGAAGTTCAATTTTCAAATAATATTGTGCTCTATGAATTTTATCAAAAAAATAATCAAGGATAGGTAGATGATACTTGTTCATTATTATAATAGCATTGATTTCTCTATAGTCAATCAACATTGTAATTAATCCATATTTCTTCTTATAAAAATTAATGGGACTTCCCATTGGAAAAAATGAGGGTGAATAAATCCCTTATTATGAAACTCCTCCGGTTGTTTCTTCAGATCTACTAGTTCCACTGTGTCTATTCTATAGGTATTTTTTGATATTGGCCTTTCAATAGGTATTAAGTCAATATAAAACTCAATATTCTACTCTAGAGGATGTAAAATTAAATCTTTTTTAAATAAATAATTGTATTCTTTTAAAATTGGTACATCCTCAATTAGAATATTATTAGGTTTTATCTTCTCTTCTTCCCCTAGGAATTTCATTTATAAGAGCTATAGAAGATGGATCTAGATAAGGATTGGATGATGATGTTTCTGGTCTAAAGATAATGGATTCTAAATTTTCCACACAAATCACAACATCCTTCTTCTTGTCATAAATTTTCACATCATATTCTGATATCCTGTCCATATTAAGGATTATATCAATGTCGACCATAGGTAGGATAATAAAGTCAGCAGATAAATCACATTTATATGTCATAATGGGAAATTTATGACACATCTTTGTCGCAATGAGACTTCCCTTAGGGGTTTTGACTGAAAACTCCCTTGTTAATGTGAATTGGAAATATATAATTTCTTTGGAAAACTAATAAGTTATAAAAGAATGTGAGGATCTAGAATCAAATATAACATTGGAAAAAATTTAGGAAACAATTAATGTACCTTCCACCACATCATTAGGAACATCAACCTTGCTAGTTTTGAGTGAAAAATCTTTTCCATTCTCCCATATAATTTTCAGGGGAAAATTTCCTTGATGTTTTGGGAAATAATTTACATAATTTCCCATATCTTTAAAATTTTATCATAGAACATTGGTAGGTTCATTCTTTACCTTACCATCATGAGATTGGTGGGATGTTTCCCGACAATTTTAACGAACTCATATCCCCTATAGGCATGTACCAGGGTGTTTCTTCCCACAATTAATTTAGGTTGGAAATTTATCATTTACCTTCTAACTCGTATTTCATTTTCCATAGTTTTGAATGGCCCTCTTATTCTCTATCATTTCTTTAAATTAAGTACTTTTATAATTCCTTTTCTATCTTGATATCACATGATACCATATCTTTGTATGATGAGAAATATTGTATGAACAATGCTCATAGGAGGAATGGGTTTAACCCATCAAAGAATCAATCAATTTTAATTCTTGGGTTACATATATATTCTGAAACATTCCATTCTAACCTTGTGAGGTTATATTCGTACATTATAACATTCTCATCATCCTTCTACCTCAGACTCAGAAATTGCCTCTCCATATCTGCTCATAGACCGTGAGGAAATTATTTTTGTATAAATAGTTGTAAAAATTCCCTCTATTACATATTTTCTACTCTTCATCCCCCTTCATGTTCTGAATTAATGACCACCATTCAACTTCATCTCTTGATAAATGATAGAATACAAAAAAAACTTTTTCCTTTTTGTTTCTCCTCAAAGAATGAAATATTTTCTCTAAGGAACTTATACATTTCTCAAATACAAATGTATTTGTTTCCCCCATTGAATGTTGGAGATTATTTTCTCATGAAGAGGTATAAAGTTGATCCATAGTGTTGTGGATTGGGATGCTCTATATGGGTAAGGTTATTATTCATATCCTATGTCAGTTTTCTCAATATGGTTATATGTTTTTCATCTCCAGTTGTATCACCAGCTCCACTATCATTATCATTTATAGGAGGAAAATCCCAACATGGATTATTTGTGTTGATATATTTTCCATTACTTCCACTATATTCAATTTCTATGTAAATAAATACACTAGTATAGGTTAGAAATCATAATTAATAATTCCAAACTAGTAAAATACTTAACATAAATTTAAAAATTTATGCATATGTATTCCATAATCATAAAAATGGTTTAATTGGGGACATATTTACTCATAAATCATATATAATGTTTTGTAATGAAAATGTGAATTATCCTAAGACTATCTCCTGGGATTGTCAAACTAGGTGCACAGTAAGGCTCATTGTTCTGTACATGGTAACCCTGATTCTAGCCCAGAACACCTTATTGTGGTTGTTACTCCTATGTACATTTGTACCAGAATCATGTCCACATAAAGTATCCAGATAGGGTTGTATTTTATCAGAATACCCCCCAAAATATCTACATTACCAATGTTTTAGGATGTTCTTACATACTTATCCTCAAATTCTATCTTAGGATAGTGTCCCCTAATTCATGTATTTTCTAAAACTAGTTTCCAAGGAGTGTGATAAACTTCCATTGATACCAACTGTAACTCCCTGACCCTAGTTGGAAAGATTAAGTGTATTATTTTATTAAATTTGAATGATCATAAGAAAAAAAACCCAAATGACCGATCATTATAGTAGCCTTGAAAAAACTAGATACAAACATAAGTTTTACAATACATCGTGAAATGAAAAAAAACATAGCGTCCTCTTCAAAAACACCCATATCCCATAGAATATCTCTACAGACCAGTCATTATATAATTCTTCACATCCTGGGGAAAATGAAACATAATAAAGGGGTAAGATTATATGCTCTGTAAGGCTAAAAAATATAATGTGAGCAATCATATATAAGCATAATATTTTAAGGTAGGGTATAAAATTAAAATACAAGCCTTTTAATGATAATATTAAACATAATATGGAATAAATAAATCCAAAAATCCCATTTAAAATTACAAGAGGATATTCAAATGGTTGAATAATCACATTCAATATCAGTAAATAATCTCATAATGGGGAAATACATAATGCCTGACATCATAACCATGTCATCAAGGCCTCATGCCAAAACCACAAATACCTATACCATCAAGGCCTTGTGCCCAAACCCTATTTTGTCACATGAGACCTATTGATGCATAGAGCTGCGATAGTAGGCCCTTCCCATCACATAATATATCCAATTATTTCCTCATATGAAAAGGTTGAAACATAACATACACTTTCATATTAAAACTAGCATATAGAATGTTGATACATTAACTATAAAAAATAAATGGTTTAAAAATGGTACATACACATTCAAAAATATCATAACACCTTCAATAAAATATGTATGATTTTATCATAAAAAATAAACTTCAATTAACTATAAAATCCTACAATGGATGTTGACATAAAGGAAAATAATCTAAAAAATTCATTAAAACTCCTATCCCTTTTTTAAATTGAAATTATTTGAAAGCCACATAATTATAAAAGAAAACATTTCTAATGAAAATAACCTTGTAAGTTTTTAATGGAAGAGTCAAAATCATAATGCATCATAATAGTAGAAAATAGGCACTCATGTCGTATAAGATAAAAACATTCTTTCCTTAGTTTGTTGAAAAGGTAATAAAGACCCTCATTATGAAAGAATAAAAATATTCCTTTAAAAATATTTTTTAATTTTAAAACATGATTATAAATGAATTTTAAAAAAATCTAGGAATATTAATAGTATTTTGAAATTAAATTCTACGAAACATTGACATGGGTGATAATGATTTTCCTATAGATACTTATGTATTGACAACCTCAGATAATAATGAGATTGAGAAATTAAACCTTACCTTGAAATTTCCTTTAGTGGGGGGTGAGTTAACCTACAATATAATGGTTAATGTATGTTATTAAATTATACTAGAACCATATCCATATTTCTTATATAATATATTTTCCTCTTATATCATTTTTTAACAATATTTTAGAATTTCCATTATTTTGGGTGTTAACTTCTTCGTTTTCCTATGCTTGTTTTTTTCTGTAAGTCATGGTTGTTATGTATAGGATGTATTTTTTTTAATATTAAAAAGATATAAAGTCATAATAATTATTTTTACTCATCATATAAATTTGAAAATCATTCTTCAATGGTTAACTTGGAGAATTAATATCACCATGTTATGGAGACATTAATCTGTTTGTACGCACGAGCAATGATTTCATTCCTTTCATGGTTAAATGGTGTGAAATTGAATGTTATATTAATTATACTGAATAATTATCATGTTCTATTCATTATTTATATCTGTTATACTCATCATTATACCCATCCAAATAATGTATTGTTGAATAACAGATTACACCATGGCGTGGAGAAGGTAAGTCGTTCGTACGCACACATGGTGACACTATTATTCTTAGGATTGATAAAAGGAGAAATATGGTTTTTTCATAATAATAATAACAAATAATAATGTAGATGATAAATTATTTGTTACTTTGTTATAGAAAAAACGTAGGAGTAGGAATTAGAAGAATTAATGAACTTTGAAAAAGTTAATAAAACAATTACATCTTTTTCATGAATCTTCTTTTGATTTTAAAAAAGGACTTCTTATGTTGGTTTTATACCCAAAGTATGGCCTTTATAATGCTGCGGGTTATGGTTTTTGGTGATTTAGGTATGTTTCAACATAGATAAAGGCTTTTATTGGTGTGAATAAAAGAGAAGGAGGTGCCCTTTTATAATAGAGGAGAGGGGAACTTTTGGAAACTCAAAAACTATTAATTTATTATAAATTTATTTTTGGATTCAAATAGATCAAAAGTGAGTTATTTTGAGGATAATATGAGTATGTTTCCAAATCCTATCATACAATGATTTTATACAATTTTAGGCTACAAAATAAACATTATCCTTTGGGATTAACTCCTTTTTAAACAGTTTAACTCTTACCGTATCTACTTGTCTTTTTATACTATAGGGTTAACATAGTTACAATAAAATTCCAAATGACCCTAATTATATCATTTAGGACATATTTAACACTACCCTAATTATTTTTATTAAACCAATATTTTTATTAATTTTAAACCGTTTGATAAAATATTATTTATTTTAAAGTATCATTTATGTCAATTTTGATACTATTCAATATTTTCATTTTTTTAAAATCATAATACATCAAATATGTTTCTAAATTGTATATATTTTCTATGAAATTTTTCGATGTCATTGATTATGTAAAATTATATTTATTTTAATATTTTAAACATCATTTATTTGATATCTTAATTAATTAAACAATTACCGCACCATTATTATGCCACCATTTAATTTAATTATTTATTTAATAAAATTATAAATAAATTAAAATTATGTAAATAAACATTTTATCTATATAAATACTATTTATCGTTGACCATATCACTTATATTACTTTATATTAAAAATGATATTGTTATTAAAATTGGAAATTGAAAATTATATCTCTTCTTCAAATAAAATATAATACATATCTTAATATAAAAAAAGTGGCATAAAAAGGATCATATTTTCATCCTAAGTTTTATTTTGGCCGAAATTTACATATCCAATGATATTAGTACATGTGTTAGGGTAATTTTATATTATTTTAATATTATTTTTATAATTAATTACACTATTTAGCTTTAACTGTGGTAAATAAAACTCAAAATTTAATATTCACCAAAAAGTATTTTGATCCTATTAACCCACAGTTTTCTTACAGATTTAGACCATTTATGTCTATTTTTTGAAATTCAATTCATAGAAGAGGTATAGATACATTTAATACTAATCCGCAGAAGTGGTTAGAAGGCGGGTAAAAGTGACATTCAAAAGATAAATAAATTTTTATAAAAAAAATGTTATAAAATGATTACAATGAACAATGATGTATTAATATTTGTATTATTTATCTATTGTTACTTTAATATCAATTTATAGTAAAATAATTGTTTAAATGAAATATTTGGTTTTAACATTAATGCTGAAATTTTCACTATTCATCATTGTTCATTGTAATCATTTGATAATAAATTTTGTTATAAAAATTTATTTATCCTCGTTTTAAATGGATAGTTTGATAGATCACGGTGCGCTTAAACTCGGTGTTGCGTGTTGTGAAATCTATATGATGTTTTTCAAAGGAAACATGCCATGGAACATTGGGGTGTTAAAAAAATTAATTAAATGTATTTTTATATATTATATATTCAATCAACTATTTCACATTCATATTATTTTTTCTATAAAAGAGATAATAATTAATCCAATTATATGCACAAAATTGATTTATTTTTCTAAAGGTAGTTTTGATTCCTTTTAATGGCACACTTGTTTTAAAAATAAATTTTTTAAATTTTTTAAATTTGTTTTGACAAAATAAAATTCATTTCTTAAAATATTAAAATCAAAATTATATTAGGTGGATTATTTGGTATTTTATTTAAGAAGATACATTTTTTATAGTGAATAATATTGAATTTTAATCAAAAACTGACTTTTCATCCAAATATTTATAATGTGAAACCCTATTTTAAATCGTTTTAATGTAAATTTAGATCAATTTAACATATATTAATACAATTTAGTTCATTAGAATATTTTTTATACTAAATTTAGATATAAAAAGTTAGTAAAATGTTGAATATTTTCACTTTAAAAACTCACTTCCTTATCACATCTATGGGCTTAATTTTAAATTATATATTTCCACTTATGTTTTTGGAATTAGGAAAAATTAATTAAAAATTTTAAATTATCATATTTTATATTATATAATATGTTACACTTTTATTTTTAAAATAATTATTTATGAAAACTGTGAAAATTAATTAATGTGAATAAGGTAAAAATACTGTTTTTCACATTTCATGTGTTCCAAAAAAAATTAATTTCACACACACATAGGATTTGTTTTAATAATTTTACCATAATATTTAAAATTTAATGGTTTGAATTATCTAATAATGAAATTTCTAATTTTAATATCAATGTATATATTAACTAGATAATTAAAAAGATTCAAGTTACCATGGTAAAACGTAAAATATAAAATTGGATAAACTTAAAGATTATAGAATAACTTGATAAAAATGTATTTATATTATATTTTTGAGGAATTTATAGAAAAATTAATTGATATATTCCATTATAGTTCTATATGTTAGGAACATGATGTAACATCCCAAGTAAGTAATGAATAATAGATATTTTTAAATATGACTATTAATTAATTAGATAGTGTTTTAGAGGATTAAAATGAGAATAAATTCAATCTTAAGCATGGAATACACTAATATTTTTAAAAAATTGTTTTACTGCCTTTTGATGGAAAACCATTTTTAAATAAAAAATTTGACAATTTTATAAGCTCTATTTGTCTAAATAAACTTATTCCTTATGATTGGGACATTGAAATTTACTTTGGGTAAATTTTTGGTATTTTTCCGATAAAGTTCATTTTTTAATGAATAGTGAAAAATGTTGTATTTTAATTCAAAACCTCTTTTCAATCTTATTTATTTACATGATTAGATTATCTTTTGAATTGTTTTTAAAGTTCAATTAGAATATATTTTTACCATTTAATCCAAGAGTGGTCATTGGAATTAATTTCACTTTGAAATTGGACTTAAACTAGTGCCAATCTTTTGATACTTATTGTTTCATAAAAACACGCTATTTGTCATGAAAGTGGGAATTAATTATTAAATTAATTAATGTAACTTATATGATTTGAATTTTGTAAAATATAAATCATTTTTGAATTCGGAATATCAAATATATCTTAGGGTGAAGTTTTGGTATTTTTCTGAAAAACATCAATTTTTGATGAATAGTGAAACCACTAAGTGGTACTTAAAAACTGATTTTTTTCGTTTAAATGAAATTTTACCACCTCTGTATTTTTAATTTCAAAAATCCGACATACATGGTTGTCATTCAGAATTAAAATGTGATTCAATGGGAATAAAATAATTTTCTGAGGAATAGTAACTTTTATGTTTATTAATCGTGATTAAAGGTAATTAGTGTAGTTTAAGGTAAAAATAATGTTTTAATAACATTAAATGACCTAGACACATGTTCTACCATTATTGGATGTGTCATGGACGACCAACAAAACCCATGGGTCGTTTTATGGGACCCCATGGAGCCACTTGTGTAAAATAATTACATTAATGCCTTTTATTTAAAGTAAAAGTAAAAATGTCACAAACATGAGTTATTTTACTAAAAAACAATTTACATGGGGTTATACAAGTCATAATTTTGACTATAAATAATCATGGGAAGGATAATAAGATTTAATACATGATAGAAGTTTTTTTATTATTTTTATACCTTAAATAAATTAAATTATTTATGACACCATGATGATGCACCGATTACATCATTATTTAACGATTTAAATAAAATGAAAATATAATGTAAAATATAAGATCTACACATGTAAAAAACCTATTGGATGAGTATATTTCGAACCCTTATCACCTTATCCTCTAGATTTATAATTGTGGGACCTTTTTTATCCGAAACTCATTTTATAACAAAGTATCGTTTCTTAACTTTCCAAGAGTGCCCCTCCTCTCCTCTTATAAAAGGCCCCCACCTCAACAACCATACCCACACTTCCAAAGACTTTGGCTTAGCCAAACCCTGACCATTTTGTCTCTCAACATCCCTATATAACTCTAAGAAGCCTCACTTTGGGCAGAAGCCTTCCCAAGGAAGCCTTTGATCTCAAATAAAAAAGAGTTACCCGATTTAAAGGTAGTGTCTTCTCTTGTGTTGTTATGTTTTATTTTGCTTCTCCAACCCCATAAACACTTTTTATTCATTTCTTCTATAAAAACACCAGTATATTCCATATACTAGGATGTTGTTATAATATGTATGCGAGCTACACTTACACACACCTACATCAAATGGTTAAAGAACATACTATTTCCGTGGATGGCGAATTTCTGCCTCACGAAACGATGATTGTTCAATATTCTTTTAACATCTTCAAAGGTGGCCATTAAGATGAAACTATATTTATATATGATATTTAATGTGTTTATGTTTTACTTAAGCTTCAGTATTTTTCATTTATTGCATACCTTATGGTATCCATTATGGGTAAACACGATATCTTCATTTTAGGAAGTGCGGACTACCGCCCCCTCAAAATGATTTGATTCATTAATGCTACATGTGGGACTTATAAATGATGTAATTAATGATTTTATATATGATATTATACTGAAATTATAATATACCTTTATATAATTATGATTCCATTCCATAAAATACGTAATAGAAATGAAAGTAGCGTTCATGCGTACGTACGGCTTACCGTCTCCATGAACGGCGCATTTCATTTCTTACCTCTAAACGTTATGTAATATTATAAATTCATGTATATACTGGATATATATTATATATTTGATATCTACATCATGATTATAACTCTGGATATAATGGATACATGAAAAACGTGTAATTATAAAGAGTTTATTTTTTTGACTCAAGTACCGATGATCGTTAAAATGACCGTTATTAACTTAAATAATTACATAGTGTTCATGTCATGGTAATGAGTGATATAAAAGGAATAATGAACTTGAGAAAGGTTCTTAAGAAAGGTGAGATTAACTCAAGTTTATTATTCTGGAGGTTAAAGAACGATCGAGTCAAGTCGGACATGAGGTATGGGACTTCGTCTCAATCTCCATTCATTTAGGAATATTATGTTTTATACACAACTTTCTTCTATACGGCGTATCAAACCCTTTGACTTTTACGTTTATCCAAAAGAATTCTTTTTATACGAAGCGTGTTACTAAACGAAAAAAGGGAATGTTTTTGTCGTATGTATGCGGCAAAAAATACTTCTCTGCCGTCGTGACAATTATTTGAGTTTTGGCTTCCTCTACAAGCCATACCTTTTTTTTAATGAAAAATAAATACCATGTTTTACTTTTATTTTATTTTGGTATTGAAAATGGTTTTCATAATGTTTTTATATCAATGTGTTGTATTTATATCTTGTGATTGAAAAGTGGAAATGTTATGTTTCTTATAGGCATGTTTTATGTGATACGATTATGTTATGGTTCTTGGGAATTTTTATGAAGACGGGTGGTTCCGTGATAAACTAAGGGCGGGTGAGCCCGATATAGCTCTCCAATGCATTGGGTAACGCGAAGGAGTTAAATGTTAATGTTTCTCCGAAGAGATTTAGGGAATATACTGTGATGGGTATTCCAAACGTAACCAAGAGGGTTACTCCCTACGTAAGAATGTAATGAATGCCTCAAGTTACCTTTATGTCTTGTGATTTTTATGTTTTATTCATGATTTGGTGAGGTATGTTAACGTGCATATGTTTTATGAGTAATGTATGATTTCGTACATGGACTAATGTTTTCATTTCGTGCTTTTATATCCCTTACGGAGCTTTTTATACTCATCCCAAGTTTTTGAAATGTTTTTCATAGGTCAAGGGAAAGGTACATGATGTGATGATAGTGTCAAGGAAGTGTCAAGATAGAATCCATGTTTTATCTTAAATATGTTTCTGTTGATTGGAAAAATGAATATTATTTTTTATGTAACCATTTTGTTTAAATGTGGAATGTAATGCATGTTTTATGATCTAATTCTCTAAAACTCTAAACCTGAAAAGATCCTCAACGTGTATTCAT
Source organism: Viscum album (assembly GCA_963277665.1). Classification (NCBI taxonomy): domain Eukaryota; kingdom Viridiplantae; phylum Streptophyta; class Magnoliopsida; order Santalales; family Viscaceae; genus Viscum; species Viscum album. The sequence goes on from OY728140.1 coordinate 216,634,217, forward strand.
GATGTAACTCAAGATTAAGTGACGTTTAAGGCCGGGGCCTTATAGTTGGTATCAGAGGTCGGTTCGGATAACTTTAGGAGTTATAATTCTATTAAATGATTATCCAAAAATATTTTTTTATGGTCAAATTGAAATGATATAGAATTTGAAGATTACCATGTTGCTTCATCTAATACATGTTTTTTCAGAATGGTTTTCCCCAGAGGAAACAAGGAAACAGTGCTAGGAAGGCATATAGAAGGAAATAACCTTCCGAATCAGCATCCTGAGATGGTGGGAATTAGAACTGAATAGTTTGTTACAGTAATGGCACAGTTGACTCATGAAATAAATGGTGGTGGTATCCATGCACGAGATCAGCCAGATCAACCGCAGAGGAACATGTTAGTGGTGGAACATTTCATGAGGCAACATCCCCCATCATTCAGAGGATTATCTGACCCTGTGCAAGCTGAAGGGTGGATTAAAGCACTGGAGAAGATTTTCGATGTCATGGGGTGTTCATACAATCAAAAGGATAGTCTTGATATTTACCGTTTTGAGGGTGAAGCAGATCTGTGGTGGTCGATAGTTAAAAATATCTGGGACGCTGATGAGATTGATGCTCTTGACTGGGATGAATTAAGAGGTATGTTTCTTGAGAAGTATTTTCCTAAGGCTATTCGACTTAGGATGGAAAAACAATTATTGGAATTGAGGCAAGATGAAGACTTAGTGGCTGCCTATGAAGAGAGGTTCACTCGATCTGAAAGGTATGCTCCAAATTTTATCTGAGGCCTTGATAGTAAAATCAATTGTTTTTAATCAGGATTAAAGCCAAAATATCAAAGGGAATTGGCTTCTCGTGAGTTAAAAAGTTATGAAAAGCTTGTATGATGTGATGAGAAGGTGGAAATGGAGTTTTCCGATGATCAAGTGTTCTATAACAACCACCAAGAGAAGAGACCGAGGTGGTAGGAGAAAGGAAAGAATTCTTCAAAATGGTCTGACGGTAAGAAAACTATGTTTCCAGTTTATGATAAATGTGGTAAAAGGCACTCTGGGGAATGTCTTATGAATTCTGGAAAGTGCAATCGATGTGGTAAGATGGTATATAAGGCTCGTGATTGCACTGAAAAAGATCAGGGTGATGGTAAGACCAAATTTGATTTACATTTAGTGAAATGTTTTATGTGTAATGAGATGGGTTACTATGCAAACGAGTGTCCGACAAAGAGCTCGAGTGATGGGAATCAGTTAGAATGCAAGCAGAAAGGGGTGGTGAAATCCTTTGCAACTACTTCAGCAGATGTCGCTCCATAAAATGAAGTTGTATCAGGTACTTTGTTTGTTTTCTCAGATTATGCCAGTGTGTTGTTTGATTCGGGGTCTACACATTCATTCATCTCTGAAAACGTTTCTAGTAAAATGGGAATACCATCTCAAGAAATGACTCCTGATCATTTCGTAATAACACCTGGGGGAAATGTTGAGGCAAAAAGAATTTATAACAATCTTTGTATCCTTATCTGTGGAAAGAACCTACTTGCAAACCTTATTGATTTACCTCTAGAAGAGTTTGACGTTATCCTGGGTATGGATTGGATCTCTATTTAACATGCTAAGATTGACTGTAGATCTAAAGAAGTTTCTTTTCAGAAAGGCATTCAGTTTGTGTACAGTAATGAACCCTTACAGTTGATAACTTATCAAGAGGCTGAGAAACTTGTAAAAGTTGGAAATGAATGTTACCTTGCACACATCATTGAAAACAATGGAACTGTTCAGATTAATGATGTGCCAGTGGTAAATGAGTATCCTGATGTTTTCCTTGATGCTTTACCTAGAATAATACCATATCGGGATGTTAAATTTACTGTTTACTTAGTTCCTGATGCTAAGCCAATTTCTAAACCCCCTTATCGAATGGCTCAAATTAAACTTTTAGAGTTGAAGGATAAATTGATATATTTATTAGAGAAAGGTTTCATTCGACCTTGCACATCACTATGGGGTGCTCCTGTTTTATTTGTTAAAAAGAAAGATGGTTCCATGAGACTTTGCATTGATTATAGAGCCTTGAATAACATCACTGTTAAGAACAAATATACATTGCCTCATATCGATGATTTGTTTGACCAGCTCTAGGGAGCTCATTATTTTTCAAAGATTGACCTGAGATCGGGGTACTATCAGCTGAAGGTAAAGAAAGCAGATATTCCGAAGAACATGTTCCATACAAGATATGTCCATTATGAATTTGTAGTAATGCCTTTTGGGATAACTAATGCACCTGATATATTCATGGAATTAATGAATAGATTTTTCCATGAGTTCTTGGATAAGTTTGTGGTGGTTTTCATTGATGATATTTTGGGGTTTTCTAAAAGTAAAGAGGAGCATGAAAGACATTTAAGGGTTATTTTGAAAACCTTAAAAGAAAAGAAATTGTATGGGAAATTCACCAAGTGTGAGTTTTGGTTGCAATAAATTTCTTTCTTTGGTCACATTGTTTCTAAATATGGGATAACTGTTGATCCTGCAAAAACAAAGGTTGTGGAAGAATGGCCAAGACCCACAAATGTAACTCAGATTCATAGATTCCTTAGTTTGGCAGGATATTACCAAAGGTTTTTCAGAAATTTTTCACGGTTATCTCGTACAATGACTAAGATAACTCGGAAGGGTGTTAAGTTTATCTGGAAAAAATAATTTGTTGATTGTTTTCAGGAACTGAAAAGAAGATTGGTGAATGCTCCAGTTTTGGCACTACCTTCCAGGAATGGTGAGTTTGTTATCTACAGTGATTCTTCATTGAAAGGACTTGGTTGTGTCCTAATGCAGAATGATCAGGTAATTGCCTATGCTTCACGAAAGTTGAAAACTCATGAGGTAAATTACCCTACACATGATTTGGAATTAGCTACTGTTGTTTACGCTTTAAAAAATTGGAGGAATCATTTTTATGGAGTAAAGTGTGAAATATATACCTATCACAAAAGTTTAAAGTATATATTCAATCAGAATGAATTGAACATGAGACAGAGGAGATGGCTAGAATTAATCAAGGATTATGATTGTACAATTCATTACCATCCGGTAAATGAAAATAAAGTGGCTGATGATTTGAGTCGAAAAAGTAATGCTTCATTAGCAATGTTGCATCTGGAACGTGATCCTTTGGTTAAGGATTTGATGAAATTTGTCATAGATGTTTTTGCTGCAGGATGTTATTCTGTTTTGTTTCAGGTATCAGTGAAATATTCTCTATCAGACAGAATCAAGCAAGCATAGAAGGAAGACAATGAATTGTAGCAAAAGGTAGAGCTGGTTCTGAAGGGTAAGTTGCCTTAATTCATCATTGATAATGATTTTGTTTTGAGATTTGGGAAGATATTGTGTGTGCCTTATGATTCACAGTTGAAGAGAGTGTTGTTATGGGAAGCTCATAGTTCTCCGTTTTCAGTTCATCCTGGAAGTACTAAGATGTACAGTGATCTGCGGGAGTATTACTGGTGGGATGGAATGAAAAGAGATAATGTGGATTTTACAGTGAAGTGTTTGACTTGTCAATAGGTTAAAGAAGAGTGACAATTACTAAAAGGGATGCTTCAGCCTTTACCAGTACCTGAGTGGAATTTGGAAAATATATTCATGGACTTCGTTGTGGGATTGTCGAAGACACCTCGATGTAATAATGCAATCTGGGTTATTATTGATCGCTTGACTAAATCTGCTCACTTCCTTGCTATATGGGATAATTTTTACCTAGATCAACTTTCCTGTTTGTATCTTAAAGAGATAGTCAGGTTACATGGAGTTCCTCTCTCCATTGTATCTGATCGTGATCCCAGGATCACTTCTATCTTTTGGAAAGGCATTCAGAAGTTGTTTGGTACTAAATTAAATTTTAGTACAGCTTTTCATCCTCAATCAGATGGGCAATCAGAATGAACAATTCAGAATTTGGAAGATATGCTACGTGCTTGTTCAATGGATTATCAGGGAAGTTGGGACCAACATCTTTCTTTGGTTGAGTTTTCATATAATAACAGTTTTCATTCCAGTATACAGATGGAACCATTTGAGGCGTTATATGAGAAGCAATGTCGAACTACAGCTTTCTAGGATGAAGTCTTTAAAAGGAAGCTGATGGGACCATAATTGGTAGAAGAGTTGGCAGAAAAATTTCAGCTGATACAGAAACACATGAGAATATCTCAGAGCAGGTAGAAGAGTTATGCGGATAACTGGAGGAGGGATCTATATTTTGAGGTAGGTGATCATATTTTTCTCAAAGTCCCACCATGGAAAAGTGTGATCTGATTTGGTAAGAAAGGAAAGGTGAGTCCAAGGTTCATTGGACCATATGAAATTCTAGAGAGAGTTGCATCAGTTGATTACCGAGTGGCTTTACTTCTGAGTTTATCTCAGGTACACAATGTTTTTCATGTTACGATGTTGAAAAAGTATATGATAGATCCATCTCATGTTTTGAGTCCAGAGGTAGTTCAGCTGAAAGAGAACCTATCTTATAAGGAAAAACCAGTCCAGATTCTTGACCATAGGGATCAAGTGTTACGGAATAAGGTGATTCATCAGGTAAAGGTTTTTTGTAAAAACCACATGATTGAGTAGGCAACATGGGAATCTAAAAATGCAATGAGGGCTAAATACCCCAACTTATTCGATTAGTAAATAAATTGTGGGGACACAATTTTCTAAAGGGGGGAAGGATGTTACATCCCAAGTAAGTAATGAATAATATATATTTTTATCTATGTCTATTAATGAATTAGATAGTGTTTTAGAGGCTTAAAATGAGAATAAATCCAATCTTAAGAATGGAATACCCTAATATTTTTAAAAGATTGTTTTACTGCGTTTTGATGGAAAACCATTTTTAAATCAAACTTTCTAAAATTTTACAAGCTCTATTTTTTAAAATAAACTTATTCTTTATGATTGGGACATTAAAATTTACATTGGGTAAATTCTTGGTATTTTTCCGATAAAGTTCATTTTTTTAATTAATAGTGAAAAATGTGTATTTTAATTCAAAACCTCGTTTTAATATAATTTATTTATATGATTAGATTATCTTTTGAATTGGTTTTAAAGTTCAATTAGAATATATGTTTACCATTTAATCCAATAGTGTTCGTTGGAATTAATTTCACTTTGAAATTGGACTTAAACTAGTTCCAATCTTTTGATACTTATTGTTTCATAAAAACACGCTATTTGTCATGACAGCGGGAATTAATTATAAATTATTTAATGTAACATATATGATTTGATTTTTGTAAAATACAAATCATTTTTGAATTCAGAATATGAAATATATCTTAGGGTGAAGTTTTGGTATTTTTCTGAAAAACATCAATTTTTTATGAATAGTGAAACCACTATGTGGTACTTAAAAACTGATTTTTTTCGTTTAAATGAAATTTTACCACCTCTGTGTTTTGAATTTCAAAAATCTGACATACATTGTTGTCATTAAGAAGTAAAATGTGGTTCAATGGGATTAAAATAATTTTTTGGTGAATAGTAACTTTTAAGTTTATTAATCGCGATTAGAGGTAATTAGTGTAGTTTAAGGTAAAAATAATGTTTTAATAATATTAAATGACCTAGAAACATGTCCTACCTTTATTGGATGTGTCATGGCCGACCATGAAAACCCATGGGTCGATTTTTGGGACCCCATGGAGCCACTTGGGTAAGATAATGATATTAATCCCTTTTATTTAAAGTAAAAGTAAAAAATGTCACAAACATGAGTTATTTTACTAAAACAATTTTTACATGGGGTTATACAAGTCATATATTTTACTATAAATAGTAATTGTAAAGATAATATTATTTCCTAAATTATAGTAGTTTTTTACTAATTTTTAGAAAATACATAAATAAAATTATTTATGACACCATGATGATGCAGCGATTACCTCATTATTTAACGATTTAAATAAAATGAAAATATAATGTAAAATCTAAGACATACACATGTAAAAAACATTTTTGAGGAGTATATTTCGAACCCTAATCACCTTATCCTCGAAATATATAATTTTGGGACCTTTTGAATCCGAAAATCATTTTATAACAAAGTATCTTTTCTTAACTTTCCAAGAGTGCCACTCCTCTCCTCTTATAAAAGGGCCCCATCTCTACCAACTTACCCACACATAAAAAGCCTTTGGCTCAGCCAACCCCTGCCCATTTTGTCTCTCCACATCCCTCTATAACTCTTAGAAGCCTCACTTTGGGCAGAAGTATTCCCAAGGATTCCATTGAGCTCAAATCAAAAAGAGTTACCCGATTTAAAGGTAGCGTCTTCTCTTGTGTTCTTATGTTTTATTTTGCTTCTCCAACCCCATAAACTTTTTTTATTCATTTATTTTGTAAAAAAACCAGTATCGTACATATACTAGGATTTTTTTATAAGATTTATTCTAGCTACACATACACACACCTACATCTATTGGTTAAAGAACATAGTGTTTCCATGGATGGCGAATTTCCGCCTCACGAAACGATGATTGTTCAATATTCTTTTAACACTTTCAAAGGTGGCCATTAAGATGACACTATATTTATATATGATATATAATATGTTTATGTTTTAATTAATCTTCTGTATTTTTCATTTATGGAATTCCTTTATGGTTTCCATTATGGGTAAACGTGATATCTTCATTTTAGGAAGTGCGGACTACCACCCCCTCAAAGTGATTTGATTCGTTAATGCCACATGTGGGATGTATAAAGGATGTAATTAATGATTTTATATATGATATTATACTGGAATTATAATATACCTTTATATCATTATGATTCCATTCCATAAAATATGAAATAGAAATGAAAGTAGCGTTCATGCGTACGTACGGCTTACCGTCTCCATGAACGGTGCATTTCATTTCTTACCTCTAAACGTTTTGTAATATTATAAATTCATGTATATACTGGATATATATGATATATATGATATCTACATGAGGACTATAACTCTTTATATAATGGATACATGAAAAATGTGTAATTATAAAGAGTTCATTTTTTTGACTCAAGTACCAATGATCGTTAAAACGACTGTTATTAATGTAAATAAATACATAGTGTTAATTACATGGTAATAAGTGATATAAAATGAATAATTAACATGAAAAAGGTTCTTAAGAAAATAGAAATTAACTCAAGTTTATTATTCAGGAGGTTAAAGAACGATCGAGTCAAGTCGGACCCGAGGTATGGGACTTCGTCTCAATCTCCTTTCATTGAGGCATATTATGTTTTATACAGAACTTTATTTTATACGGTGTATAAAACCCTTTAAATTTTACATTTATCCAAAAGGAATATTTTAATACGAAGCGTGTTACTAAATGAAAAAAGAGAATGTTTTTTTCGTACGTAAGCGGCGACAACGACTTCTCCGCCGCCATAACCATTATTTGAGTACCGGCCTCCTCTACAAGCAATACATTTTTTAAAATGAAAAATAAATACCATGTTTTACATTTATTTTATTTTGGTATTGAAAATGGTTTTCATAATGTTTTTATATCAATGTGTTGTATTGATATCTTGTGACTGAAAAGTGGAAATGTTATGTTTCCTATATGCATGTTTTATGTGATATGATTATGTTATGGTTCGTGGGAATTATTATGAAGATGGATGGTTCCATGATAAACTAAGGGTGGGTGAGCCCGATATAGCTCTCCAATGCATTGGGTAACGTGAAGGAGTTAAACGTTAAGGTTTCTCCGAAGAGATTTAAGGAATATATTGTGATGGGTATTCCAAATGTAACCAAGAGGGTTACTCCCTACGTAAGAATGTTATGAATGCCTAAAGTTACCTTTATGTCTTGTGATTTTTATGTTTTATTCATGATTTGATGAGGTATGTTAAAGTTCATATGTTTTTTGAGTAATGTATGATTTCGTACATGGACTAATGTATTCATTTCATGATTTTATATCCCTTACTGAGCTTTTTATGCTCATCCCAAGTTTTTGAAATGTTTTTCACAGGTCAAGGGAAAGGTACATTATGTGATGATAGTGTCAAGGAAGTGTCAATATAGAATACATGTTTTATTTTAAATATTTTTCCATTGATGGAAAAAATGAATACTATCTTTTATGTAACAACTTTGTTTAAATGTGGAATGTAATGCATGTTTTACGATCTAATTCTATAAAACTCTAAACCTGAAAAGATCCTAAACGTGTATTCTTGAATTAACTCAAGATTAAGTGATTTTTAAGGCTGGGGCCTTATACATGAGGTAAGGGAGACATCCCTAAAGTGGTTACTTTTGGGTATTTATAACAATGTCACTCCTCTTCCATCATTAAAGTGCACTCACTTTTGCCACTTCTAAACACCTTTGAAGCCATTTAACTTGAACAAACCCTAAAACATAATTCCAAAAATCCCTCAAATCATCCTTGAATCCTTAATTGGGGAATAAATCCATCCAAAAAATTTCTTGGGTGATAACCAAAAGGAGATACTCAATGAATATGTAGCATTCATCAACAAACATTTTTGTTTTATTTCTTCCTCAAAGACATTAAATTGATTTTATATCATTATTATATAATAAGATTAGTATATTACATATACTAATATGTTTATAAGTGAATTTTATGACTTAAAAACTTACAAACTTCCATCAAATGGGTGAAGAAATCATCATTCGTGTGTACGATAGACTATCACCTCACGAACTGAAGTTATTCCTTTCTCCATTACCACCTTTCAAGGTTTATAATAATGATGGAAAAACCATTTTTATATGATATTTATTATTTTTATGATTTTATTATCAAAATATAATTTTTATATAAGAAATAATTTTATTATTTCTATTCCATGGGAATATGATAACGTCATTCATGTGTACAAAGGTCCACCACCTCGAGAAATTATATTCGTTCATGCTTTACGTGTCATGTATTAGGGAAGGGTTTAACAAAAATAAATAATATATAAGAAATTAAAATTATACTATAATAATTAGAAATATATATACATATACATATTTATATAATTTATTTTCCGTTCTTTCAATAAGATAAGAAAATGGACACGATGTTCTTGCGTACATATAACCTACGGTCTCCCTGAATGAGGTATCTAATTCTCTATCACTAGATATTATAGATTTGTCTAAATATATATATACAGAATATATTTTATTTTTATTCCATTTTTATCATTATGTATATTATTAAATCATGATCCAATTAATGTAACCAAGAATAAAAATCCAAACATTTAAGAAAAAACAAAGCAGTTATTACCCGAAACATAACTTTAACAAGAAAGCGTTAATAAACTGTTAATTAAATTTAAAAATAAAACCATATATGGAATTATATTGATTCATGTTTTTCTATAATATATATATAATAAATATATATTAATTATATAGGGATTTTCGATGAGTATAATGTAATTTGGTACTTAAGGTAAGTGGATTTCTAGTCCCTCTTATTTTTGGGGGACTTATTCCACGTTCACCACTCGTTTATTTTGTGTGATATATATACATCCCTCTAACATTATATATCATGAATATACTTATTTTAATGATATTTAATTATTTATTTGATTTTATTCGTTAATTTAAATCACGATTCAAGAGATTACCAAAGGGGTAAGGGGTTACCATCTCGCTTTTTTTACTTTTGTGAGACACATGCTATATTCACCAATTCTTTATTCTATGTAGTGCATATACCACCCATTAATGTACTTAATTATTATTATATTTATGTTTTTGTATTTATTCATCTATTTTATGATCTCTCTTTCATTGTGTTATAGTTGGAATGGTACCAATGTGGTAAGGGAATCTTGTCTCAATTTTCCTTTTTGAGACACATGTTATGTTATGCACCTACATTCTCTTACAAGGTGTATAAACTACTCCTATGACATGTTCATTAATTAATACTCTTATTTTAATTAAATTTTAAACTTAATTTAATTTTATTATTTTTTAGGGATTATGATTCAATGTTACCAAAGTGGTAATAGTTTATTATTACAATCCTATTGTTTATTTGAACTGTTTACTATTAGTTTTAGACTATTTTAATATTATGATCCATACCTCAATAATTCCCATGAATTTTATTCTACTCTATTTATTCATTCTATATCCATGTAATGGGACCATTTTACCATTAGTTGGTACTTAAGATATATAATAAATACTTTTTAAGAAAATCTGACTTTATTTCTCTCTTTGGTCAGAAATTTATTTCATTCAAAAATAACATTTTCTATGAAAATAAATTTTATTAAATTTCCTTTTAAGATAATGTTCAAGGGAAACAATTTTTTAAAAAAATAAATGTTTTAAAAAGTGTTTAAAATGGTCTTCAAATATTATTTTATTAGTATTAAAGGAAATTTTAAAAAAAAATGATTTCAAAATGTTTTAATCTTTGAAAACAATATTTCAAATTGTAAAGGATATTTTCCATAGGAAATGTTTTAAATTATTTTAAAAGTTTAATCCATAATTTTTTAAAGTAGTATTAAAATTAAATATTTTTCAAAATGTTTTATTCCTTAAAATTGACTTTCTAATAAAGGTTATTTTCTTTAAGCAATTCTCTAAGTGACATTTCAAATCCCTTAACCATCTAACATGACAACCTTTGGTATAGTTATTTCATTACTAGGGATATAAACCAAGGAATCCATTATTATTATTTCTTTGAATTGATTATATTATGGATGGTGATTTTTTCATGACATATGTTTCTCATCCAAAGGTTATACCATGATAAAACACTTATGAAACCTGCTTCTTTTCATAGGTTATTAAATGTTAAAAAGATTATGAAAACTATATATTTTCAAAATGTTAGGATATGATGAAATTATTATGATACACATTTGATTTTATGCTGTATTATATGATGAATGTGTATGATCTTTTTTACTGGTGTGTATGATTTCTTTATATGATGGGTAGGACCGATATCTCACTCTAATGCATGAGGTAATGTCAAATTCCTTACGAGATCATAGGGTACATGGTTGATTATCCCATGATTTTAAATTAGGGTACATGGGTTTCCATACCAATACTATAATGGAGGGTACATGGGTGGTCATCCCAAGTGAGTAAATGAGGGTATATGGGTTGTCAGCCAAATTACAAAGTTGGTAGACGGGTGCTCTTCCCAAGAATCACATGTTATGACTGAAATTTTGGATATAAATGACATAATATTTTCTATGATTATTTGAATGAAAGAAATGTGTATTATAGGATTATGATATGATCTCATGGTACATGTTCTTTGATTATATCATGATTCTTGTCTAATGAACATCTATTATTTATTTCATGATTAAAGTATATGATCTTCAATATGAAGGGTATAATCTTAAAAATTTATACTAAAGTTCTGATACCATTATTCTCATGATTTTTTATGGATCTTCCTTGATTACCCTCATAGAGAATCAGATCTCATGCTTTCCTATCTTTCGTTTCATTGGGATATGAAGAATGGTTTTAAGTAAGAGAGATAAATGGGTTCAACTCTGGGGAAAACATTGAATATCTTTCTTCAAGTCATAATATTGTATTCAAAATTTCTGAAGACAATAAACTATTATGGTCATAAGGAATTCTATTATGTAATTTTCTGATTATTCATCTAAAATGTTGTAATATCTATGTATGATTAGCCTGGGTTTCTATAGCTTCATCTCCTTCTTCAACTTAACCTTTGAAATGGTGAGCATATCTCATTACAAGGTTGTAGTTTTATCGGCGTCAACCCAAACATTTTTAGTAATGGGGAATTTTCATACATTTTATTTGAGGAGGTATTCCCCTAGCTGATAAATATCCCATATCTAGATCCCTAACTCTCTAGGAGTTCGATGAAAATATTTGGGGTCTCGACACCCATGTCTAATCAGATGTTTGAGGATTTCTAATTGATGGTATATGAAGAAATGAGGAACCCATTAAACCTCATAAATATGGATTGGATATAACTAATCAAAGGTCTCTTAGAAACTCTACCTAACATAAAATGTAATTCCCATTCATTAGAGAAGTTACCACTAGGATAAGAATCTAAATTTTATCTTCATCCACTATTTGGTTTGTCAGGTGAGGAGACAAGTATGTTCAAGTAGCTCTAATAAATTAGTTAATGATAAATATCCTGACCATATAGATCTAGAGGGGAGTATCCAATGTATATTTTATCCCCAAGAATAGTTCCACAATTAACCAAATAGAATTAAAAAAATTCATCTAAGAATAGTTGAGAGAAGATGATAGTCAATAAGATGGAAGTTTGTATTTAGGAAAAGGAATGATAGTGTCATCAAGGAGAATGAATCTATATAGGGTAGTATGTGTAATAGTGGGTAGTTTTGATATTCAGTCTGAATAATTCCCATTAAAACCTCATTATTGGAAAATAATTTATATTGAGGGTAAGGTTTACGATTATTAGTAATCAGGGATCTTAGGGAAGCTTTTCTTTTATACAATTTATAATTGGAAACTACCTGAAAATGAACAAGAATCATATATTAGATGGTTAAAAAACAATTCCAAAACGAGAATAGGATGTACGTAGCTCGAATAGCATAATTTGAATATTGTGACCAATATAAGGTTTTGTGATCACATGATTTTTATAGGTCAGAGAATTGTATGATCTGTGTAACATCTCATGATCACTTGATCCATTCTAAAACATATGAATGCCTGACTATATGAATATTATGCGACTCTCATAATTATCTTGCACATCGCATGTCCTGCTTTTATTCATATGGATAATAGGATCCATTATAATTCACATGATCGTGTATCCATGAGAAGGTCACTCAGATCATTTAATTGTTAAGAAATAACATGTAATCACTGATAGATCTTGAAAATCATACAAAGATAGCCTCATATCCAAGGATTTACACCATATCCTAAAAAAATTACTGATTTATTAGATGAGGGATTATTGTATGATTCTACTAGAAAATTCGACCATTTAATCAGTCCTTATGTACTATTCTTGCAGTGAGTTCACACAAAACATTCTTGCAAAGGGGTCATGTGAATGAAAAAATAACAATATCTCTAGAGGTCTGGATCACTGGTGAAATGAATAGATCTGTACTTACCTATTTATTGGGAACCCTCCAGAATAATGAATGGTATCCTGAAAGGCCAAAATTCACCCAAAATGATGACCATTGAAGTCACAAATGTCTTAGGTTGGAATTTAGTAATGTTATTACAGACTCATTATCCTTATAGACCTCACTTATGAGGGGAGTCATTTGTTGATTTCCACCAAATGAGCATTGGTTGTTTTAGTATTGGAAAGATACCTAAATAATTAGGTGTTATTTTCTTCACCAAGGGAAGAAATAAGTATAATGACTATATGGGGATTAGGTACCTAGTAAACATGAATCATGTGACCCTATATAGATCATGTAAAAGGTTCATGAATTTCATGTGATCTTATCATGGTCATGTGAATCCCCTTTGACTAGACTTCTTGGTCTCACGAAAGATACAAGACAAGTGTTGATGATCATGAGGAGATTGTTATATTTCCCCCCCCCAATAATGTGACATATCTATCTATAGTCTCTTGAAAATCACCAAATCCATTCATAAAATAAAATCTAAAAATTGTGTTACCTTTACATGGAGGAAATCTATGTTGATTATCATATGAAGGGAAAAGGATTCATGGGTGATGAATTCATGGATCACATGAATACCCATCAACATGTCATCCCCACCACTACAGTCAATTGAACATGTCATTGAAAACATTCATCGGACTGAAGTGTGATTCTTCAATGGAAAGCTAAGGGGTGAACCCCATAATCATTATAAAATAAAATCTAGAAAATGTGGAAGCTTCATACAAATAGAGCTATTCTAATATTCAAGAAAAGGAATCCAGATAGGACATCTTGATCTTGAGAAGGGTCATAGACATGTCAACCTGATATTTTAATTTTCCATTATCATGTGAGTTTGATTATGAGAAATTCCTTCAAAATTCATGTTGTTAGATAAATATTCCATTTATTGAGTGACCTAACAGTCATTGATTATCACATGACACAAATATGATATCACGGATGTCCTGTGAGAGGTTCACGTGGAACGTGTTGTGCTACTCTCCCTTTAGCAAATCAAGCACATATATTTGATTTAATCATCTTGTGAAGAGATGTATATCCTACGTAGAGAGTAATATAAATCCCCTCTTGGAACAGTAAGACAGATGCATGAGAAGGTGGGATAAGAAATCTTATAGCAATGATACATATGGTCACAAGAGTCGTCCACTTTAAATCCCATGGAATGACTTAAGATGTTATCGGGTATGTCTCTATTCTTTGAATGATCATTGTATTAATCAGATGAAGGAATCCCAACATGTCAACAGGATCATGTGAATAATATTTTTTCTATCTACAAGGTTACATGAGGCCTCGATAGGCCATCACCTAAAAAAAATTGAGGCATTTATGTGATATAAGGATGAAAATTATAGAAGAATTACATGAATATGTACGGGATGATTTTCATGTGAAAGAGGTCATGCACCTCACATGACCCATTCATTAGTCACACGAAAGTTCCAAGAAATGTTTTTAAAATCATGTGATAGACTCTATACATGTCATGAATTTCATGTGAAGCACTATTTAAATGTTAAGAAGATCCAGTGAAGTCCTATAGACATGTCATCCAAGTCATATAACTCCCTCTAGACAGGTAAGGTAGATAATCTAATGTCATTCTGACATATCATCTAAGACACAAAGAGTTATATGCACATTTAATTTTGATATTTCAATGTCCTTATTAAATATCAGTTTCATTATGTGATAGTCCTTATACAATCTAACTAGTTCATGCAAATTCCCATGTAAATGTATTCCAGAGACCATTGGGCGTGTCATGCAGGCATACCAGGTAAGTTAGGTAGTCACCCATGAGATGTCAGGAAGACACCTTTGGACATGTCAGGAAAAAACTCAAGACATCTTAGGAAGCCACCCAAGTATTATCAGAAAGACACCTTCAACATGTCAAGAAGACACTTATGTCTTGTCTTGTAGACACCCTAGAAATGTCATTCAAACACCCTAAGACATGTCAGCATTTATAAACAAACACATATAGACATAAACCATGTAAAACACATGTCATGAACCTTCTGTCAAGAAAGACATTTTCAAGGATTGAACCCTTAATATTTTAGGGTTATGCACACCTGAGACCCTATCTATTTCATTCTCTCAAATTGGCCTCATTACATACTAAACATATTTAATTATCAGAAGGTATAGAATAAATGTGTGAAATGTGATTATTTCCTATTATAAGTCACTAACATTCCCAAACATCATGTGTAATAAGAGTCCCTTTCAGTGTCATCATCTATCCCAGCCCATCAATGGGTTGGGTATGACCTAAACAAGGAAAAATATGATTCTTTTATAAATTGGATACATACGATGACTTCCAAAGGCCCGAGCTCCAATGGGTATCCCCCTTGGTGTAATCTCATTTGTATCTTAAACACTGTATCTCATGGGAACCAAACCCTTATTTAAGTCTACAATAATTCATTTTAAATTATTGGTTATGTAATGTCCTCATACATTGTCATCCACTTTGATGTAAATAACTGATATTTCATAGAACTCTACTCCTGTGGGTCTATCATTCTTCATTTCCCATCAGTGGATTGAGAAGCTTACTGAATTATGAGAAATTGAGTCCCATTCAAAACATGATATGTAGGATGCCATCCTAGGGGCTGAGCTCCACATAAATCATCCCATCAGGTCCACCCTAATGAGTAAGTCGAATATTCATATGTAATGAGTCCAGTTACTTTTCAGCCCTTATATCTCACACTGAGCATGACTCATGTGGGCATATGAATTTTCAATGGTCATATTACTAGAATCATAAGATTCCCCTAACCAAGGAATCTTTAGTGTGTATGTCCTATTCAATTACATGATGGAAACTCCTCTATTCATTGTTTTCCACCTTTCTATAACTCCCAAAGGCATTCTTGTATTGGGAAACCTTAGTGTAATAACCCTTATAGGTACCAATCATTTTCTCTTACCATCAATGGTTTAAGTGATGAAATAACTATGAAGTCTCAAGTTCCTTTTATCAGTAGGATATAAAGGATATTTTCATATATCACAATATCTATACCCAAATTCCAATGTTCCCTCATATACTTCATTTCTTTATGATGTTAAATTACACATCTTTGACCTAAAATAACAATGTGGGTTTTGACTCCTATTCTCAAAGGAAATGTATGATTACCCTTGGAGGTTAATAACATCCACAAAATACCAATATCCTTATTGTAATGCAGTAAATGCTATATTGTGTGGTTATACAGATTCAAAATAAAAACATCTACACATTACTTAGTAATAACAAGAAATAGATAGTCAACCTTATATACAAACATATGTATTCATTAATAAAAACCCATTTACTTGTAGAAGGATTCAAACCCTAATCATTTTATTAGGATAACTAGTCCCATATTAGTATTTGGAAGTGATTCATGAACATATATTAAATATATAAGAGACTCTTGGAATATGAAATAATTCTCTCCAAAATACTGTCATGAAACTAACCTCTCATCCTCTCAACCAATGGGAGTTATTATGTGTCATTGGGTTTGAAATGCCAAGAAACCACCTTCCCTTAAAAATTAATACCATGACTCATTAAAGATGTCGGTTCCATTGAGAGTTTCCATTAGATATGGAAATAGTAATGTCAAAATGAATAATTGTGCATCCATAATTAAAACCTGACCCAATCAATCGCTAGCCCCCATCCTTCATCGTAATCAAAAATGATGAACCTGAAATGATAGAGTGTAATGATAGAATAACTAAATCACTATAGGAATTGTTAATATTGTCTCCCAAACCCTGAGAACCATACTAATCCATTTAAAACATACATTGAAATAGGATTACAAGGCCACACACTAATTGTATCCATAATCTCACTAAAATTATATTTGAATTTGACATGTGAATAAATATTATTCTAAAGATTCAAGGAGCGATAATAATTTTGGTTATATTGATCATATAAAAATTTATAGAGTGAATAATATATTGATATTTATTTTCATAAATAGTAGTTATTATTCAAGTTTTGGTGAAAGCAAAGGTGGACTTCTAGAGTGAGTAAGGGTTTGGAAGAAACAGTATATTTATTTTCATTTAAAATTATATTAATATGTTAAATTATTAAATTATATTTTAATATACATGAGTTTATTTCACATTATGTTAATAAGAATAATAATAATATTATTATCTAATATGAGGATTACTTGAAAATAATATATTTTTATGTGCCTTTCTACAATAACAAATTCTCTTACCGAATATATGACTTGTTGTATGTCATTTATAGAGTAAATAAATTATCGTGTACAAAATTTCAGCATAGATAATTCCCTAAATACATATTGAAAACGCCTTAAGAATGATATCAAGAATATAAGGTGACAATCATCCTACACCCTTTCAAGATCGAGTTAATTTGTTAGATTTATATAATTTTAGAAGGGATTCATGTTGCGATTAATGGAAAATTATGCATGCAGTTTAGTTCTTCAGAACAAGTACCTAGATATCCAAAAATTTTGTTATGAGGTTTCATGGAGAATTAGGGGATACTTGTATATGTATTATTCCCTTTGAACATTCATTTCAAATATATTATAACAAGATAGGACAAATGATTTGATAATGAATAAGTAATTGAATGAAAAGGTACTTCTTATAAAAATAAATTATTTATAAATTATAAGTGAAAACAACCCCTCTTAAAATATTTTATGTTTTCAACCAACTTGTTTTGAGGACATAATCCAAATAAACTAATGAAAAACATTGTTGGTCATGAGCCCAACCACTTCCATTGTTCCCCAAAACCTCTATGTAGTATCAGAGAGATCACATGTTAATTTAAAATTGTTTTTTATTTTTATATTAAATTAATCTTTTTTTAACATTTTTTCATTTCTAGTTATTCATTCAAAATATTGAAGTAAATATAACATGGTTTTTTAATTTTATATGAGTGGAAACATGCTGAAAAGAAGAATAAATTTCAAAAGAACCCATCTGGAGGTGGTAAATATTATAGAAAAAAGACAAAAATTATTCGATATTTAAATAAATATTATATATCATTTATCCATGTACATTACACTATTCTAATTTATAGAATAAATGAAACATCATGGGGAATAATAATATGGAACCTTACTATATATAATGTGTTGATAAGTTGTATTTGGAAGGAACATGGGGCTTTGTGGAAGAATGAAATATAGGTGTTGTAAACTTTTTGTGTCTATATTCATGTTCAAAAACATTAAGTCAACAAAACTCATTTCTCATATATCTCATAGATCACATGACATTTAATTTAATAATAAAAACAAAATAAAAGGAAACTGTATGTGGTTCCTTTTTTGGTTAAAAATACCAATATGATTTTCCCACCATCGGATTGTTGTGGCCCAAAGGCACAAAACGAGACACTGTAAGGATTTTACACATATGAACCACATCTCCTAGGTAATAATTCATTTAATTACGAGTGATATCATGAAAAATAAAGGATTTTATGATTTCCCTTCGATCTCGTGAAAAAAGTTGATTAGTTTGTGAGAGGAAATCAACCAAGACTTGTTCAACCTTCATTTTTTCTCTCTAAAACATGAGAGAAGATTGGTAGAGCACTAAAATTAGTTCAATATGATATTCACATAATTTTTGGGATAAAATATATTTTTACATTAAGGTTTAAGTTTCCATAAATAGTATTTTGACCCCTATATAAACTCATCCTACAAAAACAAAAAAAATACACTTGTGACCTAGTTAACTTACTATAAGCATCGTACAAATTTTATCAATGACTTATTAAAAATTAACACATCATGTGATAATATTCAAACCATTTAATCAACCTGAAAACTCCACTAATAATTTAAAAACCCCTAATTGGGTTATGTTCATTAAAAAAATTATATTTTTCATATTCGATTTTATCATTATCAAAATTAGGAATAAAATGAGAAATAAATTAAATAATTGTTATAAAAAAACATGAATAATATAATATAATTATTTAACTTTTTATAATTCACACTCAAAAATTTATATCCCCCCTACGAGGTCCACTTTATCTTAAACTCGTATTCATTTAAATAGCTATAACATGTGGATAAACTTATTATGTGACCCTCTAGGACCTTTTCCAGATAGTAGAAAGACATAAAAATAGATAATGACCAAACTATATCAATCATGATGGCCCCTAAGGATATAAGAAATTGCATGGCCATATCAACCTTCTTTAAACATGTTTTGTGTGATATAAACCCTCTATCTCAGAATATCTCTATAACATCCTGGGTAAAAAAAGAATAATATATTTTCATATTTATTAATATTTTTGAATTAAATATTAAATTTACTCTAAATTGGATTCCATGTTCAAAATAGTTCCTGATACGCAACAACGGCCTTCTTTGAAATCTTACCTTGCACACAACATTGGGTCATACTGAAAAATAATAAAATAATAATATTTTAAATGGTAGATAATGCCTAGCCATTATATTAGATGGAATGAACAGAACTAACTATATTATTAATATAAATTTTTGTTAATTTGTTTACATTTATCCAATAATTTCTAGAGGATTAAAATCATAAAAAATCCAATTTTATGTATAAATACTCTAATATTCATTAAAAGGTCGATTTACCACCTTTTGATTGAAATACCTTCATAAATATAGTTTTTGTCACTTTTACATGTTCTATTTGAAAAAATAATATTATTATTTTAGATTGGGAAATCAAAATTTACTTTGGATGAAATTTTGGAATTTTTATAACAATGTTCATTTTTTAAGGAATAGTGGAAATACTGTATTTAAATAAAAACTACTTTTAATATAATTTATTTATAAGGATATATTATATTTTTAATTGGTTTTAAAGTATAATTATATTATTTGTTTACCATTTAATCCAATTTTGGTCATTGGAAGTAATTTCACTTTGATATTGTACATAAACAAATGTCAATCTTTTGATAGTTATTATTTCTTAAAAACAAGTTTTTTTACTACGAGAATTGATTTTAAATTAATTATGGATACTTATTTGTTTTGAATTTGAAAAAATGGATTCCATATTTGGAATCATGTGTTCCAAATTGATTAAATAGGTATCTTTTATTTTTATACATTATAAATATTTACTTCAGTAAATATTTTATTTACTATGGTTAATGGGTAAATATGGTTAATAAGGGTAACCAAATATTATTATAATAATATAAAATTATCCTAACATGTGTCCTAATCCTATTTTTTTATAACATTCTGACCATGGTCATCCTTGGGTCGATTTGGGGACCCCATGGAGCCAATTGGGAGTGATAATGACAATTTGTGTTAATTTAGTAAAAGTAAAGACAAAAATGAAATAAACATATATCTTTTAGTAAATAAATTTTTAAATGTGGTTATTTAAGTTTCCTATAATACAATAAATATTTCTTTGAACTATAAAAATATTTCCTACATCATTATATTATTTTTATAATTTTTATACATCAAGTAAATAAAATTATTTATGACACAATAATGATGCAGTGTTTACCACATTAATGAATGATTTAAATAAATAAGATTATAAAATAGAAAACAATATCCAAAACCTATAAAATTATTGTTGTATGATTTTATTTCTAATAGGAGTTATCTTATCTAGGACATTAATGATTTTTGGACCTTTATAAACTGATAATAATTTTATAATAAAATAATATTTTTAAACATTCCTTAATAGCTCATCCCCCCTTATAAAAAACCCTCACATCTAACCTATTAATAAAACCAATCAAGCCCCTTGGATCATCAAACCTCTACCCAAGTAATCTCCCTACATCCCTATCTTCCTCCTAGAAGCCTTACCCTAGGCATAAGGCAATTCAAGTAGACATTTTGGTTCAAACTAAAGGAAGATACCAGATTTAAAGGTAACGTATTCTATTATGTTCTTTTGTTTTATTTTACTTATCTGACCCCAAAAACTATTTTTATTCTATTATTTTATAAAAAAACCAGTATCCTCAATATACTAGTTTTTTATGAGAAATATTAGAATGAAACTTACACACACCTCCATCTAATGAGTAAAGAACATAATATTTTTGTGGATGGTGAACTAATGCCTCACAAAATGATGATTGTTTAATCTTCTCCTACCACCACTTGTGGTGGATATTAAAATTTAATTTAATTTATATTTTATATATATTATATTTATATTGTTTCTATGATTCTATATTTTTCATTTATAGAATACCTTTATTCTTTGCAAAGTGGTTAAATATGATAACTTCATTTGAGGAAGTGCGAACTACCACCACATAAAAGTGATATGAATCATTCATTCCATAATTGGAACATATAAAAGATATATTTAAGGAAATTATATATAATATTATAATTGAATTATAATATAACTATGTATAATTATGTTTTCATTCCATTAAAATACAAAATACAAATGAAATTAGCATTCATGCGTATGTACGGGTTACCGTCTCCATGAACGGTTCATTTCATATCTTATCAAAAATGTTAATTACTATTATAAATACATATATATACTAGATATATATGATATATATGATATCTAAATCATTAATACCATTTTATAGATAATGGAATTTTTACCACATGGACAACATGTAATTATAAGGAGTTCATTTTTTACTCAAGTACCAAACATCGACAGAACGAACATTACTAACTTAAATGATAACATAACGTTTATAACATGGTAATAAGTGATAAAAAAAATAATAAACTTTAAAAAGGTTATTAATAAAGTATAAATTAACTTTAGTTTTTTATTCTAGAGATTAAAGAACGAATGGTTCAATTCGGACATGAGGTAAGGGACTTCATCTCAATATCCTTTTATTGAGGCATATTTTGTTTTATACAAGAATATATTTTATACTGTGTATAAACACCTTTGACATTTCATTTCATTCAATGGGAATCATTTTCTATGAGTATTTTTACTAAATGACAAAAAAGAATGTTTCTTTTAACATAAACGGTGAAGCTGACCTTTTCTACTGTCGTGAGTATTATTTGATCTATGGATTCCTTAATAAGCCGTATTGTTTTTAAATGGAAAACAAATACCATATAAGCTTTTACGTTTTTTGATATTGAAAATCGTTTTGACAATGGATTTGTTATGTCATTATATTTAAATGATGTGAAAATCTTATCTTTCCTATATGTTTGTTGTATGTGTTATGAATATTCTATGGTTCTTCGGCATTGTTTATATATACGCGTGGTTCCATGATAAAACTAGTGTAGGTGAGCCCGAGATAGTTCCCCAATACATTGGGTAACATGATGAAGGTAAATGTGAATGTTTCTCCTAAGAGTTTTAGGGAATATACTGTAATGCGTATTCCAAATGTAACTCCCTACGTAGTTGTGAACGCTACAACGAAAGTATGTTATGGATGACACAAGTTAATTTTATGATTTCTGATTAATATGTGTTATTCATAAATCTTGGTATTTTATGAGGTATGTAAAAAAGATTATTTTTTGATGGATTAATGTTTTATTTATTAATTTTATAACCCTTATTGAGCTTTTTATGATCATCCCATGTTTTGAAATGTTTTTCACAAGACTTTAATATGAATTGAGTCCAGGATGGGATCAATGAAAAGTCATGATGCCTAAAACAAGAAACTAGACATGAATCTTTTTTTCAAGAGTTTATATTTTATGAAAAAATGGAAACTGAGTAGAAGTTTATATTTTTAATTTTTGAGATTGAATGTAATAGTTATGGCCTAATTCTCTAAAACTCTAAACCAAAAAAGATACTTAATGTGAATCTTCCATTTAATTCCAGATTAAGTAATGTTTTAAGGCTGGGTCCTTATAGTTGGTATCATAGGTCAGTTTAGATAACATTAGAAGTTAAAATATTGTTATATTAATGTCCATAAATTAATTTATGGTAATATGGAAATGATATAGCATTTACTGATTACCATGTTACTTTGCTTAAAATATTTCTATGTTCAGAATGGTTTTCTAGAGAGGAAATAGGGCAACAATGATGGGAAGACATTAGGAGGAAGAAAACCTTCCATATAAGAAACCTAAGATGGTCAGATTCAGAATTGAACAGTTTGTAGAAGTGATGGCATAGTTGAATCAGGCTATAAATGGTTGTGGAATCCATGAACGAGATCATCCAGATCAACCACAGAGGAATATGTTAGTAGTAGAGAATTTAATGAGGCATCATCCCCCATCATTCAGAGGATCATCTGACCCTGTGAAATCTTAAGGGAGGAATAATGAACTGGAGAATATTTTGTATTTCATTGGGTGTCCAAAACATCAAAAGCTTAGTCTTTTTGTTTATCATTTTGAAGTTGAAACCGATAAATGGTGGTTGATGGTGAAAAATACCAGGGATCATGAGGGAATTTATGCTCTTGATTGGGATGAATTAAAATGTATCTTTCTTGAGAAATATTTACCTAAAGTGGTTCATTTTAGTATGGAAACAAATTCATAGAGATGAGGTAGGAGGATGACTCTAAGGCTGCTTGTGAAACAAAAGTTACTCTGGTAGTAAGGTATGCCCCAAATTTCATACGAGATCCTGATAGTAAAATCAACCATTTTTACTTAGGATTAAATCCAAAGTATCTAAGGGTTTTAACTACTTGTGAGTTTAAAAGTCATGAAAAACATGTTCAATGTGTGGAGAAGGTGTAAATGGAGTTTTTTGATGATTAGTTCTCCTTTGAAAAACAATAGAATAAGAGGTCGAGGTGGAAGACGAAAGGGAAGAACTCTTCAAAAAATCATGATGGTAGGAAACTTAAGTTTAATGTTTGTGAAAATTGTGGTAAAAAGCATGTTTGGGAATGTATTTTGAATTATGATAAGTGCTACTAATGTGGTAAAATGGGACGTAAGTCTCATAATTGCACTAAAACAGATCAGGGTAATGGTAAGAAAAAATCTGATTTACAGCCAGTAAAATGCTTTAGGTGTAATGAAATGGGTAATTATGAAAATGAGTGTCCAAAAAAGAACTCAACCAAGGGAAAGTAGTCAGACTACCAGAATAAAGGGGTGGTGAAATCCTTTTCAACAACTTCAGCAGATGTAGGGCCATCAAATGAAGAAGTATGAGGTACACTATTTGTTTGTTCAGATTATGATAGTGTGTTTTTTGACTCAAGGTCTACACACTCTTTCATTTCTATGAAGTTTTCTAGTAAATTGTTAATTCCATATCAAGATATGAATCCTCGACGTTTCGTAAAAACCCCTAGAGGAAATGTTGATACAAAAAAAATTATAAGAACCTTCATGTCCTTGTGTGCGGAAGAATCTACCTGCAAACCTTATTGTTTTCCCTCTAGTAGAGTTTGATGTTATTTTGGGTATAGATTGGATTACCGTTTATCATGAAAAGATTGATTGTAGAGATAAAAAGTTTTCTTTTTATAAATATTTGTAGTTTGTGTAAAATAATGAACCCTTATGTTTGATAACAAATTACGAAGCTGAGAACCTAGTAAAAGATGGAAAGGAATGTTACCTTGCACATATTGTTCAAAATAAAGGAACTATTCATATTAATGTTGTGCCAGTGGTAAATGATTACCTTGATATTTTTACTGATGAGTTTCCTGGTATTATACCTAATCGGGAAGATGAATTTACTATTGACTTAGTTCTTGATGCTAAGCCAATTTCAAAACCCCCTTATTGAATGGCTCAAATTAAAATTTTAGAGTTAAGAAAAATTGTAGGAGTTATTAGATAAATATTTCATTCAACCTAGAACATCACCATGTGGTTCCCCTGTCTTGTTTTGTAAAAAAGAAAGATGGTTCAATTAGACATTTCCTTGATTAAAGAGCATTGAATAACATCACTGTTAAGAACAAGTATCATTTTCCTCATATCGATGATTTGTTTGATCAGCTCTAGGGAGATCAGTATTTTTTAAAGATTGATTTGAGGTTTGGGTACCATTAGTTGAAAGTAAATAAATAAGAAATTTTGAATATCATATTTTGTACTAGATATATCCATTATTAATTTTTAGTTATGCCTTTTAGGTTAACAAATTCACAGGCTATATTCATGGATCTTATGTATAGAAGCTTTCATGAGTTCTTGGATAAGTTTTTAGTTGTGTTCATTAATGATATTCTAGTTTATTCTAAAAGTAAATAGGAGAATAAAAGTCATTAAGGGTTTCCTAGAAAACCTTAAAAGAAATGAAACTACATGGGAAATTCCACAAGTGTGAGTTTTGGTTAAAACAAATTTCTTTCCTTGGTCACATTGTTTCAAAAAATGGCATAACTGTTGATCCTAAAAAAACAAAAGTTGTTGAAGAATGGACAAGAGCCACAAATATAACCAAGATTCATAGTTTTCTTGGATTAGTAAGTTATTACTGGAGGTTTTTTGAAAAAAATTCTTGGTTATCTAGTCCAATAAATAAGTTAACTCGAAAAGGTGTTCAGTTCATCTGGACAAAATAATATGATGATTGTTTTCATAAATTGAAAAGAACATTGGTGAATGCTTTTGTTTTTTCACTACCTTCCAGAAATGGTGATTTTGTTATCTATAGTGATGCTTCGTTGAAAAGACATGGTTGTGTACTATTCCATAATGATCATGTAATTGCTTGTGCTTCAGGTCAGTCGAAAACTCATGAGCTAAATCACCCAAAACATGATTTATAATTAGCTTCTATTGTTTTTATTTTAAAAAATTGGAGGCATCATATTAAAGGATTAAAATGTGAAATATATACTAAACACATAAGTTTGAATTATATATTCACTCAGAACTAATTGAACATGAGACAGAGGAGATGGTTGGAATTAATCAAGAATTATGATTTCACAATTCATTTCCATCTAGGAAAGGAAAATAATGTGGCTTATGCTTTGAGTAGAAAAAGTAATTCTACATTAAAATTGTTACATTGGGAACAAGATATTTCGGTTTTTGATTTGATGAACGTTGACATAGAATTTTTTGGTGTATGAAATTCCTCTATTTTGTTTCAACTTTCAGTGAAATAATATCTATCTGACAGAATTAAGTAAGCGTAGAAATAAGACAGTGAGTTGCATAAAACAGTGGAGTTTGTTCAGAAGGGTACGTTTTCGGATTTTAACAATGATAATTATTGTGTTTTGAGGTTAGGGAATAGATTATGTGTACCTTGTGATTTATATTTAAAGAATGAGTTTTTGAGTGAAGGTCATAGTTCACCATTTTCAGTTCCTCCTGGAAGTAATAAGATGTTCCAAAATCTACAAGAGTATTATTGGTGGGATGGAATGAAAAGATCTATTACTGATTTTACTGTGAAATGTTTGACTTGTCAACAGGTTAATGCAGAGTGGTAGTTACCGAATGGTATTCTTTAGTGTTTACCAATTCTAGAATGGAAATGGGAAAATATATCCATGGACTTCGTTGTGGGATTACAAAAGACATCTCAAGGTAATAATGCAATCTGGGTTATTACTGATCGATTGACTAAATCTTCTCATTTCCTTCCTATTCGAGATACTTTTTCTCTAAATCAACTTTCTCAGTTTTATGTTAAAGAGTTATTCAGATTCCATGGTGTTCCCCTCTCTATTTTATCTGATCATAATCCAAGGTTTACTTCTAGCTTTTGGAAAGGCCTTCAGAGGTCGTTGGGTAAAAAATTAAATTTTAGTACATCTTTTCATCCTCAATAAGATGGGCAGTCGGAATGAAAAATTTAGACCATGGAGGATATGTTACGTTGTTCCTCGATTGATTACCAGGGAAGTTGGGACCAGCAAATTTCTTTGGTTTAATTTTCTTACAATAACAGTTTTCATTCCAGTATACAGATGGATCCATTTGAGGCATTATATGGGAAGCGGTGTTGAACTGCAGCTTTTCAGGATGAAGTAGGTGTAAGGAAACTAATGGGACCATAATTGGTAGAAAATATGGCAGAAAAATTTCAGTTGATTTAGAAGCACATGAGAATAGCTCAGAGCAGGGAGAAATGTTATGCGAAAAACTAGAGGAAGTAACTTTCTTTTGAAGTAGTTGATCATGTATTTCTCAAAGTTTCTCCAGGGAAAAGTGTAATTCATTTTTGTAAGAAGGGAAAGTTTAGTCTGGGGTTCATTGGAACTTATGAAATCCTGGAGAAATTTGGATCAGTTGCATACAGAGTGGCTTTAACTCCATGTTTATCCCAAGTACATAATTTTTTTCTTGTTTCAATGTTGAGAAAGTGTATTCCAGATCCATCTCATGTTTTGAGCCCAGAGGTAGTTCAGTTGGAATATAATCTCTCTTATGAGGAACAACCAGTCCAGATACTTAAACGAAAAGAGAAAGTGTTGTGCAACAATGTAATTCATTAGGTAAAGGTTTTGTGGAAAACCCATATGGTTGAAGAGGCAATGTTGGAATCTAAAAATTCCATGAGGGATAAATTCCCCCACTTATTTGATAAGTGAATAAAAATTGTGAGGATGCAATTTCGAAAATGGGGAAGGATGTAAAAACCAAAGTAAATAAAGAATAATACATTTTTATATTTATTAATATTTTTTAATTAAATATTTATTTTACTTTAATGGGGATTCTAAGTTCAATTGTGTACCCAATACACAACAATGATCTTATTTGAAATCTTACGTAGCACACAACGTTGGGTCATACTGAAAAATAAAAATATAATATTATTTTACATGATAGTTAACACTTAGTCGTTGTATTGGAGAGAATGAAAAAAAATAACTACAATATGAATATACATGTTTGTTAAATGAATTTACATTTATCCAATAAATATTAGAGGATTAAAATAAGAAAAAAAATCCAATTTTAAGCATAAATACTCTAATATTCATTAAAATGTTGATTTACTACCTTTTAATGGAAACCCATTTTTAAATCTAGTGATTTTCACTTTTATATGTTCTATTTAACAAAAGACTATTCTTCTTTACGATAAGAACATCAAAATTTACTTTGGATGAAATTTTGGTATTTTTCAGATAAAGTTTATTTTTTAATGAATAGTGAAAATACTGTATTTTAATTCAAAACTACCTTTTAATATAATTTATATATAAGGTTAGGTTATATTTCTAATTGGTTATAAAGAGTAATTATATTATTTTTTTACCTTTTAATACAATTTTTGTCATTTTAAGTAAATTCACATAGAAATTGGACATAAATAGGTGTCAATCTTTTGATAGTTATTATTTCATAAAAACACGTTTGTTTTTTTTGACAACATGAATTAATTTTAAATTCATTTATGCCACTTCTGTGTTTCAAATTTGGAAAAATAGATTCCATATTTGGAATTAGTAGGACCAAATTTTGTAAAATGTAACTTTTATATTTAGAAATTATGAATATTTACTTTAGTAAATATTTTATTTACCATGGTTAAAGGGTAAATGTGGTAAACAAGGGTAAACAAATATTATTATAATAATATCAAATTACCTGAACATGTGTTCTAATCCAACGTTTTGATACATGTCCGACCATGGGCATCCTTGGGTCGATTTGGGGACCCCATGGAGCCACATGGGTATGAAAATGACACTTTATGTAAATTAATTTAAAGTAAAGACAAAAATGACATAAACATATATCGTTTAGAAAATGAATTCTTTCATGGGATTATATAAGTTATCTCATCAAATATATGTATTAATTTTAAATATAATTTTTTTTTCCTACATTATGATAATTTTTATAATTTTTAGACATCAACAAAAAAAAATATTTATGACACAATAATGATGTAGTGTCTACCTCATTAATGAATGATTTAAATAAATAAGATTATAAAACATAAAACAATATAGAAAATATACCCAATTATTATCAGATGATTTTATTTCGAATAATAGTAATCTTATATTCTACTTTAATATGTTTTGTAACATTAGAAAATGAGAATCATTATAAAATAAAATAATAATTTTAAACTTTCTTAAAGAGCCCCTCCCCCCCCATTTATAAAAATCCCTCACCTCTAACCCATTACTCACACATCTCAAGCCCCTTGATTCATAAAAAATCTACCCAATTAAGCTCCCTACATCCCTCTATTCTTCCTAGAACCCTTCCCCTAGGCAGAAGTCAATTCAAATAAACCTTTTGATTCAAACCAAAGGGAGATACCTGATTTAATGTTAACACCATCTCTTAAGTTCTTTGGTTTTATTTTAATTCCACAACCCCATAAACTCTTTTTATTACTTTATTTTATAACAAAACCAGTATCCTCAATATACTAGGTTGTTTTAATGAGAAGTATTCTAACTACACTTACACACACCTCTATCTAATGAGTAAAGAACATACTGTTTCTATGGAAGTCGAACTACTGCCTCACAAAATGATGATTGTTAAATCTTATCCTACCACCTCTTATAGTGGATATTCATATGGAATTTTATTTATATGTTATATATATTATGTTTCTATTGTTTCTATGCTTCTATATTTTTCATTTATAGAATACATTTATGGTTTCCATTGTTGGTAAATATGATAATTTCATTTGAGGAAGTGCGGACTACTACCCCCTCAAAGTGATATTAATCATTCATTCCATATGTGGAACATATAAAGTATAGATTTAATGAAATTATATATAATATTATAATATAAATATAATATAATTATGTTTCATTATGTTTTCATTACATTTAAATACAAAATACAAATGAAAGTAGCATTCATGCGTACGTACGAGTTATCATCTCCATGAACGGTGCATTTCATTTCTTATCACAAATTTGAAGTACTATTATAAATACATATATAAACTAGATATATATTATATATATGATATCTAAATCATTAATATAATTATAGGGATAAGGGAATTTTGACCTCATGTACAACATTTAATTTTAAGGAGGTCATTTTTACTCAAGTACCAAACATCGAAAAAATGAACATTATTAACTTAAATGATAACATAATGTTTATAACATGGTAATAAGTGATATAAAAGATATAATAAACTTTAGAAAGGATATTATGAATGTATAAAATAACTTTAGTTTTTTATTCAGTTGATTAAAGAACGAATGGTTCAAGTTGGAAACAAGGTAATGGACTTCATCTCAATCTCTTTTATTGAGGAATATTTTGTTTTATACAAGATATTATTTTATATGATGTACAAACACCTTTGAATATTCATTTCATTCAAAGGGAATCATTTTCTACAAGTATTTTTACTAAATTTTAAAAAAAAAGAATGTTTCTTTTAACATTAATGGTGACAATGACCTTTTCCGCCGCCGTGAGTATTATTTGATCTATGGATTCCTTAACAATATGAATTGTTTTTAAAAGGAAAATAAATTCCATATACTCTTTTACATATTTTGATATTGAAAATGTTTTTGATAATGTATTTTTTATGTCAGTATATTCAAATGATGTGTAAATGTTATCTTTCCTTAATGTTGATTTATGTGTTATGAATATGTTATGGTTCTTGGGCATTGTTTATGTATATGGGTGGTTCTGTGATAAACCCTGGGAGGGTGAGCCCGATATAGCTCTCCAATGCATTGGGTACTATGATGAAGGTAAAAATGGATATTTTTCCAATGAGATTTAGGTAATATATTGTGATGGGTTTTCCAAAAGTTACTCCCTACATACCTGTGAAAGCTACAATATAAGTATGTTATAGATGCCACAAGTTACCTTTATGATTTGTGATTACTATGTATTATTCATAGATCTTATGATTTCATGAGGTATGTTAAAAATATTATCTTTTTATGGAATAATGTTTTATTTCTTTATTTTATAACCCTTACTAGGATTTTTAAGCTCATCCCATGTTTTGAAATGTTTGTCACGGGACTTAAAGATGAATATGATCAAAGATGGTATCAAAAAAATGTTATTCTCTCTAAAACATATAAGTAGACATGAAACTTTTTTTTGAATAGTTTTTATTTTATGAATAAATGGAAACCGAGTAGAGGTGTCCACTTTGTAATTTTAGAGATGTAATGTAATATTTATTGATTAATTCTCTAAAACACTATAATTGAAAAGATCCTCAATGTGAATTATCCATTTAATTCATCATTATGTAATGTTTTAAAGCTGGGTCCTTATAATCTCATATATCATGATGCATACATTGTGTCGTTATTCTTTTGATGCTTTTTTATTTCATGAACTTTCTAGATAGACTTACCTTCATCTTTCATTGAAACGGATTTAGTTAATGTACTACTATCCTCTTCAACATAGGATATGATATCTCTTCCACTACTAGGGAGTGAAAAATTATACCTTGATCACTCAACCAATGTAATACCACTAATGACACCCTTAATGCAAGATACATTTACATCACATAAATAAAATTCTATTTTCATTAATTCAAAGTTAATTATAAAATGGTATAAATTGATAATGATATCATGTCAAGAGAACAATACACATGTTTATTTGTAGAAACAACCTATGACATCTAAAAAATGTTGTGTTCCTATTGGAAAGTAATTCCTTATGATCTTGTTTAGTATAGATCACTATGTGAGGACTTCATGACAAACAATCCTCGATTATTTTATGCCACCAACTCCTGGGAGTCTTACATCATCCGGGTCCAATCATTTGGAAATATCTATATCATAGGATATATATTTAATTATTAATTTCATGACATAATTGTTGGTTTTGAGGGTATGAATAGGAAATATTTTATTATGAAATATATATAGAAATTTTTCCATAGTAATATTAAGATAAATAAATCATAAATTTGTTATAAAATGGTGATAAATACAATAAAATATTTTGTAGTTAAAAGATATATTTTTATTAAAAATATATTATGTCTGAAAAGTATATTTATCACAATATATTAAATTAATCATAGTTGATAACTGATTCTATTGAAATGAGTAGATTATATATCCAAAAAAATTAGTTAATATTCATCTAATTATATATATATTATTAATGATATTTATATTTTCCATTTCGGATTTTGGGGTCACAATCTTCATGGAGTACTATGTGGATAATGAATTTATGTTTGTGGTGTTTGTGTGTGTGTGTGTTTCATGCAATTATACTTTTACTCATATGGATTCATATTGAAACCTCCTAATGTATTAGTTTTTTTCATTCACTATAATATTTTTTCTTAATA
Source organism: Viscum album (assembly GCA_963277665.1). Classification (NCBI taxonomy): domain Eukaryota; kingdom Viridiplantae; phylum Streptophyta; class Magnoliopsida; order Santalales; family Viscaceae; genus Viscum; species Viscum album. Next base: position 216,666,677 of record OY728140.1, read on the forward strand.
AAATAATCACTATACAATTGTGTTCGGTATTGTGTATAATAATTTCAATTACTTATCGATACACCCCACATTACCATAAATAATTTTATTAAATTACATATAAATAAATTTAATTTCTGAAAGTTTTTTATAATTATATTTGGGGTTTTTTACCCTTAATCGGACTTTTACAATTTAAGTAATTCTAATTGTGGAAAGGTTTGATTCAAGATGAACCGGTCTAATTTAGGTTGCGATGACCCATATAGGTGTTAGGTTACGAATGGATCACACATCCCGAGTGGGATAAGATATGTTTGTAAAGGTAACTCCATTAGGGAGCCACATAGAAATTATATTAAATCAAAATTCATTCCATCACTTGAATTTTAAAAATTTGTACATTTAAAGAGTTTTTCATCCCTAGTTGTGGGTTACTCTTGCTATTATGGAATTATAATGACAAGTGGTGGGTAAGTATAACTAATGGTGGTAGAAAAGATGCAGTTATAGAAATCTTGTAACATATTTATAGGTAGATTGTTATGTAAATTTAGGTTATGATTTTCATAGTCTGGGACATCACTTAGAAGATAAGGGTTCCCCATGTAAATGTATTTGAAAATTCAAAATATTAATTTGAAACTCATTGAGTATTGAAGTATCCATATCTTAAACTAAAGGGAGAGGTTTCAAAGGATGCTTACCCCTAGAAGAGTCAAGATAATGAATATTATTAATTTAGAGGTTTAATGCTATTGAGGTTTTATAAAATAGTGACATACATTTAAAATTTAATAGACTTGAAAAATATATATTTTGGTAAATATGATATAGTATTTATATAATAATGTTTATTTATTGTAGATAAAATTGCCATCACCACCACGAATACAATCTCACTGCATTCAATGTTGGTGAAAGAGAATATATTGACATATAATAACATCAAAGAGTGGTACATGCACATGAACATAGTGATATTCAAAGAAAGTAATCTCTATGTTCTATAGTACCCACTTCCTATCAAGATCCTTAATGGAGAAATCAAGGATGATAATTATAAATTCAAGAAGCATGTGGATAATGCACTGAATATTCAGTGAGTCATGTTTTCATCTATGTCTAGTGAGTTGCAAAAAATTAAAGAGGATGAAGATGCTGACAAGATGTTATCTTATAACAAATATTTATACCAGGAATGAGTTTTCCTAGAATATTATGATATATAAAGAGAAAATTATAGATACACTCTAGTATACAAGAATTAGGTAGGACCTCATCTACATAAGATGATCAAGTGAATTGAGAGAGGAGAATACCTTGGGTTTAAATATAACCAAGAACTAGAAATTGTTCTCATCTTTGAAACTCTAATTATTTTATTTAATCATAAATTATAATATGAATATCAAGAATAAGTCTCCACTAGATTTATTATGTTTAGTTCTACGATATGATAAGGATATAAATATTTTCAAAGCTTATGTATTTAAAATGAATAAGGGAATTAAAGTAAATATTATTATGTCAAAGGCTACGTATATGTTAAAGTCACCATCACAAAAAAACCTATAATAAGCCAATGATATAGAGGGAGATAAATGAGAAGGATACAATCTACTATTCATGTGGTAAGAGACACCACTAGATGAATAAATAAATATTTTTTTAGACGAATAAATTCAATGATTCAGCTTCAAATATATTTTTCATTATATTTGATTTTTCTATATCTAGACGTTTGGTATTGGATATGGCATCTAGCTCACACATTTGTATTAAAATATAGGAACAAAGTAGATTCACATAAATTGAAATGTGTGATGTGAATATTCAAGAATAAAATGATTTAGTATATGAATTATTATCATTGGGAGAGTACTATATCACATTTCCTTGTGGGTTGGTTCTTGTATTAAATAAAAGTTATTGTATACCTTCTATTACCAGAAACATGATATCAGTTTCATCTATAAACTCTATGAGATTTTATTTCATGTTTAGAAATAAATTTTTTCACTTGTATAAGGATATCATTTGTCATATTTTATCACATCATAACAATGTGTTGTATATACTTCAACTTGAAAATCTAGTTTTGGAAATCGATGACAACTCTAGTGAAAATGACACATATTTTACCAACTAATGACACCTTGGTATGGGTATTATAAGTGAAATAAAATTATAAAAACTATACCATGAATGTTATTTTGAGTCTATAGTTTTGAAACACAAGAAATTATTTTACGCCTTTTTCCATGATAAAATCACCAAATAAACTTTTAGTGGGAAAGGATGAAATTCCAATGACCAACTTTAGTTGATTCATATTAACATATATTTTTCATTTCTAGTAGATGATAAGGGTGTATTTTCTTACTTCATAACTTTTACTAATTACTATAATATGTATGGTTATATATACATAATGAGTTGTAAGTTAGTTTCCCTTCAAAGGATTATGTAATACCAAAATGACTTAGAAAAAATAGCTTGGGAAGAGGATAAAGAATATTTACATAGACCATGATAGGGAATATAAAAACCAATAATTTACAGATTAATTTAATGAGTATGGGATGATATCTTACTACCTCCTCCTTATAAACCTCATTGTTATGGTGTTAGTGAAATATAAAACTGTACATTTCATGACATGATAATATTGAATATGACTCATGCAACTCTTCCATTATCCTTTTGGGGGTATACACTATATATTGTGGTATATATAATCAACTAAGTCCCACCTAATGTGAAAAATGGGATTCTATATGATTTATTGTATGGAATTAAACAATATCTATCACATATTCATGTATATAGATATATTAAAATTTTCAAAACTTTTCCTAATGAAAAACTATCATCCTAAAGAATGAAGTGATTATTTATAGATTATCCTAATGAAACTAAAATATATTATATATAAGAACATCAAATAAAATGGAAATTGTGGAGAGACATGACATATTTATAGATAAGGATAAAATTAAAATGTAAATAGTGGGATTAAGATAAACTTTGATAACTTTAATTCACTAAATTCACATGAGTTGTTATGAGAATAGTCTCCACCAGAGAAAGTGGGAGATGAAAATGTTCTTGAGAAACAAGTATTTTGTAATTATACATGATAGGATTAAGAAATAAATTATTATGGATTTTTTTCACTATGTTTGGTGATGTGATACTTCAACCATATAATGAACCTCTAACTTATAAGGAAGAAATATATGTAAAGGATGGTTATAAATGGTAAGAATCCATGATATATGAAATGGATTCCATGTATCAAAATCATGATTGGATGTTTGTATACCATCTGGTTGATGTAAGAACTATTGGATGTAAATTGGTTTTCAAGAAAATATTGGACATGAAAGGTAAATTATATCCTTATAAAGCATGAGATGTTTTGAACTATTCTAGAAAATTATTAGTCATCAACTATGAAGAAACCTTCTCAATAGTCACAATTTCTAAATCTGTCAAAATGTTACATGTAATAGTGGCTTACCAGGATTATGAAAATTGGAAAATTAATGTAAAAACTACTTATATAAATGATTATTTGGTTGAAGATGTAAATATTATTCAACCATAATGGCTTACTAAGACAAATAATTATAAAATATTATGCTGGATGTTGAGATCCATATATTGATTGAGGTAGGAATTGTGATCACAGATTTGTTACTTTGATGAGTCTATAAGTGAATTTGGTTATATTAAGAATGAAAGTGATCCATCAGTGTATAGTATGATTAGTGTAAATATAATCATCTCTCTAGTATTATATGTTGATGACATATTGATTATGGGAAACAAAGTGCATTTCTTATAGTCAGTTAATACATGGTTACACGAATGTTTCTCCATGAAATAATTTGATGTAGAAATATATATTTTAGGTATAAATATCTATTTAGGTAGATCTTGGAGAGTATGGGGCTAAATCAATTTACACATATCAACAAGGTACTCAAAAGGTATAATATATAACAATCCTAGAGGGGAGTGTTTCTAGTTTTTCATTGCATTAATGGCACCCGGAACATGTATCCATTGAAAAAGGAGTAGATTAGATGGATTTGTAGAATCATTTATTCCTCACTAGAGGGTTCTATCATGTATTCAATGATATGTAATATGTTTGATGTTCCCTTTATTTATGTATGGTGTGAAGATATCAAGATAATTTAAGAGAGATTCATTGTGAAGCAATGAAAACTATCATCAAGTATGTGATATGTATAAAGGATATATTACTGATGTGTAGAAGATATGTCAAACTATTATTGAGTGGATAAACTAGTGCTAGATTCCATAAATATCATGAGAATTTATAATCATATTCATTATATTTATTGTTCCTAAATGGTTATTGTTTGAGTTGGAGAAGTTCAAATCAGTCCATGGTCACTAATTCTATAGCAAAAACTGAGAATATAGTCACCTTCGATGTAGTTGACTATGTATTTTGGATATGCATATTTTTTTTTCTAATATTTGTGTTATACCTGGTAATAAATATCATAAACCTGAATACTATAACATTATGGATGTAGTGGTGATTTACATATATCTAAGGTCACACTAGAGAAAAAAATATATACTTTGTAATTTTAATGTCTTAAGATATTTTACTCATATAAGTGACGTCTTAGTTAATATATTTTTTATATAGGATAACACGGAAGATGCCCTAAATAATGAAATAACATAGTAGAAGCATGATTATCATGTGAGAGATAGGGGTTAGATAATTATTTTTATTTGGATCTATTGAATGTGGGAGTGTTTTGAGAGTCAGTGACCTAGAAATAAGTCTTATATATACATTTATTATCATTACATGTATATAGTTTAGTATATTCATTTGAATTTTATTACAATAATAGTGATGATACTTCTATAACCACTATTTAATAGGAAATGTAATTACATTATTTATCATATAAAAATGTTGTATAAATTATTATCTGCAATGAGAACATTAAGATACTATAAGAATAAGCATAAGTTTATCACTATATAAACAGTGAATCCAGTAGTGTGAATTCTATTACGGTAAGAAAAAATGAATGTATATATCAAATTGTATACATTTATTAGTTGTGGAAGTATATATAGAAGTTGGGTCTAGGTAATACACTCTCAAAACATTTTGAATTTAATTTTAGAGGGATACATGATGTGTAGCTGGTGTATATATAAGGTAACATCACACAGTTATTCCCCACTAGAATCGTTGAAACTATGTAGTCAAAGTATGTGGATTGTAATTTTTATATTCCATGTAATAACTACAATCCAATAAATATGGTCAATATATTATTACATGATTTGTAGTATTCATGGAAATTGTGTAAAACATAAATATTCAAACATAAAACTTATCAATTATTTGGTTTTGTAGTGCAAAAGATAAATAAAGGAGTACACATCGTGTAGTGGGTTATACATATCATGAAACTCATACCCATTCATGTGGAGTAAATTTTGGGACATATTATACCATAGTAATTAATTACATATAGTATATATTAATTATAACATTAAAGTAAAACTACATGATGGGTAGTTATTGTACACATCATGTGATAGTTTTTCCCATGAATTTCAGATCAGGTGATTTTTAGTGGGTGGTGTAAAATTAAATGATTAAATTAATTACATTCTACATTATTATATCACTACATGGAATGTATAATCATTATACATGTTTCATCCAACATGACATTTCTATTGGTATAGTCATGTATATTAATGGAATTTAATATAGTTATAAACATCATGTTAGCTGTGTGTATTGGGTCATGGAAGAACATGTCATGTAATATAATGGCATGTAGTGTAGTCATATATTCTATATAAGTACAAAGTATATAATAATGTCAATAAAACTCATACGTCACACAATATTTGAGTGATAGTACACACCATCTAGATTATAATGGTACATTTCATGTTTCCTACAGTACATGATGCATTAAATTCTGGATAGAATTTAAAACTGACAAAATGGGGAAAATTTTTCTTTCCTATCATTATAAGCCTTGTATGAATTGATATTAAATTAAATTAATTTATGTATCTATTTTAAAATTAAATATTATGGGAATATGAAATACTATTTGGATATATTATAAATATAAAAATGAAATAACTAATTAATAAGACAATTTATTTATTAATATACCAATTCTATCTTAATAAAGAACAAGTTGAAATGAATGTTAGACAGTTCTAAATATACATTCATTACATGTGTAGATGATCATGAGCTTGACCAATCTATTTATGTGTTGGGTTTATTTTAAATTAATTATTATTATATAAATATTTTTGAAAGCATTTATTAAATTAAAATAATGGTATACTAATCATCCCCTTATCTTTATTATTTGTGGGTAAAAATGTCCATGGTTTCTTTTTGGTAACCCCATACCCACGGATCCCCTAACTTCTGTGTTAGTAATCATATGTAATGAAAAGAGATCCCAACCAAGTGGAGATGAATCATGATGGAGTTGAGGTGAAACCAACCAAGGAAATACATAGTTCCAAGGTGAGATGTTGCAACTCTAACAAGTCATACTTCAATGAGTTATACCTCTATGGTCAATGTTTGGTTTATTATCTGATCAATAAATCAAAAAATATTTAATGTATATAATCATGACAAATATACATATTTTATTTCTACCCACTTAATTATTATTTATTTATGTTTATTTAAGGTTTATACGTGATCATGTAGCATAAAGAAACAAAAACGAATCCACGATAGAATAGAATAAATTTACTGAGTAAATAATTTTATCAAGATGTGGTTAATTGATTATGTAAAATCTATATAATTTTTATAATCAAATAAAATATAAAATAGATGAAATTTATAAATATGATAAATAAAATCCCACTAGGAAATATTAAGTAAAAAATATATGCCATTAAAAGATTTGAATTATTACTATAGCTCAGAGTACTTGTCTGACCTAAGTAAATGTGATTTCAATTATTGGGGGGATTTAACCAAAGTTTGGTATTGACATAAAATAATTAATATTAAGGGTTTACTACCTAATTATTACATGGTTGAACTATGATTAAATTTTAGAGGATATTTGAGTCTTTGATTTTAGATTTGGGGATCTCACTCAATAGATCAAGGAACTACGAGTTAATACAGTTTGCATGATCACCTAACTAAATACATTCAAATATTTTTTCAGTCCTATATATGGATTATGAGATGTTAAATATGGAATCATTACACTAGAATATCTATGTGAAACAATATTTTAAATCTAATTTTGATGGATATTGTGATTTGTTAAAATAGTGGAAGACTAATAAATAAAACTTATTACATTTATTTTTATAATTTAGATAAAGTATTAAAAATATTTATTTTATTTTATATAGAAAATAAAAATAAATTAAACATTAATATTTTTCTTGGTTTGATATTTTTGAAATATAATATCATTAAAAACATGGATTTCTAGTATTTTTATAGGCACTTATGAATTATACTGCACCAAGAAACGAAATAATACATTTTGTATTCCACAATTCTAGAGAAAGGTCCTTTGAAAGAGTCCAGTGAGAATGGTAAATCTATATTCTATAAACAATTAGATGATGCATTGGGTGTCTAGTACCTTCTATTATCATCCATTTTTAGTGATATGTAGAATATACAAAAAGAATGTTGATGTATATAGAATTTTTTCCCACAACTGTGATTATTATTATGAGAAATCTAGTCTGGAATGGTATAAGATCTCAAATGTAATTTTCACATGAAATCCTAGATAAGAAATTATATTTCATCCTCATATAGTCAATATTATTATTTATATTGAGATATTTTAATATTTTGGATTTTATGTTATCAGATGAGTTTTTCACAAAAATCATGATTTCCACCCAACCATAGATCTTATCTAGTTTTATTGTGATTTTTAATATATAAAACATTCATAATTATATCCTAAAACACCTCACTCTGATTCTCTAGTCATATAAATACAAGATGTAGAAATAAATTTATTTTAATTTGTGAACAGTAATAAATTAATGGAAAACACCCCTAAGAAGAGTTCCATGAATAAGGCTTCTTCACACTACTTAACCATGATGATTAGGGTCTGAGGAATGATAAGAAACAAGATGATAAATTTTTTTCATGTAACAAGAAGGGCCACAGGAAGTAGAACTGCACCATAGTGAAGAATCCTGAGGAAGTTTAATGTGATATTTTTGTTTCAAATTTAACAATTATATTTCAACCGGTTATGTATTATATTTAGATATTAGTACTCAAATTGATATCTAAAAATAGAAACCATGTTGGTTCAATATGGTTACCTGGGGTGAGGTATATCTATGACCTCTAATGGAGAAATACTAGAATCCATGGTTATTGAAGAGTACCACCTTACTTTTCTAACATAAATTTTAAATAACTATTACTATGTGCGTAGTTCTTTTAGGTACATTATATCCGTGTTTTGTTTATACATGGATGAATTTATAATCATGTTTGGAAAAAAATATACATCTTATATAAATATTTCATTTTTTATAGTATTCAGCATATTTATAATGTTCTTTATGTACTGGAATATTAAAAACAAGTGTTGTAAATTGATAATGAGTGAATTCTGCATTAATCATATAGTACTCATTTGTGGGATCACCACATTGGTCATGTAAATTGGAGGATCTTGATAATGATATATCAAGATGTGTATTTAGATAATTTTTAAATAAAACCACTTGGTATGTTTCATTCATTTTTACTTGTATAATGAATAAAACTAAATTTTTTGAAAGGGTTAAAGGGCCAATGGGATTCTTCAATTGGTACACATATATTTGTGTGGACCATTTCGAATTGAATCTTGAGGTAAAAACTTTTACTTCATAATTTTTACCAATAACATTAGTAGATATATATATATATACAAAATGAGGTATAATTATTAATATTTTGATAAATATATGTAGTATAATAATGAAGTAAAGAAACTTTTTGGTAAGAAGATAAAGAGACATCAATTTGATTGAGGAATAGACTATCTTATCAAATAGTTTATTTATTTTATAAGGAGTTTTGGATTTTATCTTAACTCTCTCCTTCTTGTACCCTATAATCGAATGGTTCTAGTGAATAGAAGAACCACACCTTATTAAACATAGTGGCGTTGATGATGAGTTATATAGATCTTCCATTTTACATTTGGTAATATGCATTAAGACTATGGTGTAAAATCTAAATTGTGTTCCATATAAAGTGGAAAAAATACACTATTCAGGTACTTGAGTGAAAATAGATGTATTTTTTCATATACTTGTGTATTGGGTTGAAGTTGCAAGTTATATTCCTAGACAGAGAGAATATATATAAAAGGGATAGTGGGAGATAGAATAACATGGATGAAGCTAATACTCAAGATATATAGGTTTTGACATGGGAAAAAATTTCATAAGTCCCCATGGAAGAGGATTTTCCAAAGGCACATGTACTACACAAAATAACCATATGGGTTATAAAACCATAGTGATATGGGTTTCTAGTAATTGAAGATGGTGACTCGTTATTAGTTGATTTTGAAGAATATTTATCCTAATATGAGGTGTATATGGATCAAAAGTTTCAATTTAGGAATAATCTACAAATTCTTATATGGATTCCACATATCAGATCTAATTTTGGGTTTTGTATGACTTTTTGGTGTATATAAAGATTCTTTGGTGATTATTGGAATTCAAGAGGAACTGGACATGGACGGTAGTGTTAGAACCTGTAAACTATTATTGGTTTATAAAGGGTTTAATAAATGCTAATTCATAGACTATTATGATACCTTTTAACTTGTTTCAATGATAAAATCCATAAGAATTATACATACTATAAAAGAATTCCATGATAATGTGATTTCAAAAATGGATATGAAACCAAATTTCTTTAACAAGAACTTTACGGAAGATCTCTGTATGACATAACCAAAAGATTTTATGGAACCAGGTGATACAAATAAGGTATTCAAATTGCATATATTCATTTATGGGTTAATAATAAAATTAAGATCATGTAATATTCGCTTTGATGAACAGGTGGGAAGCCCCTGCCTTGACATGGCTTTACTGGGCACATGTTTGGAGCAGGAGGTGCGGAAATCCTGTCATGCAGAGGTGTGCCTGTATAACTATGATGTGAATGAGGTGTGGGATTCGCTAAATCCATCTGTTCAGCAGGACTCTAAGAAGATTAAATGTGGGATTGTATTTGAGGACCTAAATGTGTTGGTGGGTGCTGCTGGATCTGGTAGCAGCATAAACAGAGGAGAAATGGCTCCTGCACAGGGTGTCCGCTCTGGTAATCGCTTTGAGGTCTTGGAGCAGGAGGAGGAACCCAATCTGATTGCTGAATCGCAGGGGACTGAAGAATTGAACAATCAGATTGGTTCCAATTTTTAGGAAAAAGTTGTAGTTGGTGTCTCGATGGGGACGGTAGAGGACCCTGGAAAAGAGGTAAATCTGCAATTCCTTTCCCCGGTTGATCATAATAGGCTCTCTCCAATGCTTGGGGTGAGTCTCTGATAAACTCAGGAGGATTTTTGGTAAGGAAAGATGGTGGGGACGTAGGTTTCATCCTGGTGAATCTCATGGGTTAATGGGGAAATATATCTGACCATGACAAGGAGAATGACCACGGGGTTGCAAGACCTTTATATAGTGACATCATTCAAGGTTGATAGAAGAAGTTTTCTGGCAGTGAAGGTGTGGCTACTGCTCCACCAAAGAGGAGGCCATGAAATGACTATTGTTACTTACCGAAGCCGGTATCCACCAGGTCCTCGGTCAATAAGGAAAAAGGGGAGATACCAATTTCTAAAAAGAGTCATGTGAGCATGCAAGAAAACAAGGAGAAACTCACTATGGATCAACTGGAGCTCAGACAGAAGTATGCCAAGATTCTAAAGCCATATGATACGAACTCTGAATGGGAGTCGGCTACTGTGGAGGATGTGCCTTATTATGGATGTGGCGAGGATTATGACTATTATGATATGTAGCTGATCTTTTCTGATTTGTACTGTTATATGGATGTGGATGCATGGTATTCCTGTACTCTTTATCTTTTTCTATGGTACTTTTCTTTTATTTTAATAAAGGGTCAGAGGCCTCCCTCTGACTGAGCGTTTCTGGTTATACAATAACTGAATAGTGATGAAGTTCAGTGTGAAAAAATAAAATAGGTGATTGTTTACAATATCACAAGGTATACATATATTTAATAACATGTGTCATTGGACACAAAATTGGTGAGAGAGATAGAATTAATGAGAGAGAGAGGATGAGTATTATACCTTATGAACCTATGATAGGTTCCATCATGTATTCCATCCTATATATCGAGCTTGATGTTTTTAATGCTTTGGGAATAGTTGATGGATATCAACAAGGCCTGGGGAATAATGCTGGATTTTTATAAATACTATCCTAAAGTATATGAGTCATAGTAAGTATATTTATGGTTGATAAAGGATATGAGGAACTAGTAATACCGAAATATAAATACTCTAGTTTCTATAATTATTAACATTATCTAAAATTATATTTGGGATATGACTTCTATCTTAATGGGGAATCTATGAGCTGGAATAGTGTAAACAAGCCAGTAGTCACAGATTATATAGTAGAGTTTGAGTATATTATAACTTCTAATGTATGAAAATAATTATTGTGGATATGGAACTTCATCCAATCAATTTATGATTTGCTATAAACAATAACCCCATCACACTGTATTATAATAATATGACAATAGTGGACTTATCCATGGAGACAAGGTCATATGAATGGGTGAAGCATATACTTCAGATGTATCACCTCATGAGGGATTTATCTCAAATGGGTAAGGTCTCAATAAGAAGAACATTCATAAGGGAGAATATAGTCAAACCATTTTTCTAAATCATTATCTTAATATAATAATGAATATCTTGTGATAGCCTGCAGACATAAATTCATTTTCATTTTGCTCTAGTATAAGTTGGATTATACTAGAGTTGGTTTTATATAACCAAATAATTTATAATTTTTATTACCACTATATTCATATACATGAGTATTATTAAATATATTATCATTCAATTAGTTTTATTTTATATAAAATTAATGTGATAATGTCCTTATAGTTTTTGTGGCATTGAAAGGTCAATATAGTTCCTCACCCAAAAGAAACTTTTAAAATTTTGTGATGATATTATAAGAGATATTTTCTATGGTTAAAATAAATCTATCTAAGAGGAAATAATTATTTTTGGATATCAATTTGATGGGGTCTCATAAAACATTGATTTTTATTCTCATGATGTTTGAACTCGGTAATCAACAAGAGAAGAGACTATAAGAGTAGACCCACTAGTAGTAATTTAACATGCTATATGTGTCATTGGATATCTCTATCAGGGAAAATGTGAATTTATCCTTATAGTTGATATTGTTATTAATTTATATCATGAATAACATACTTTTATGTATTGATGAAAATTGTGATGGAATATTCTCATGATGAGGTAGGATATGTAGGATGTGTAATATGTGATATAAAATTGATTAATAAGTTAAGAAAGTTTTTTCCCTTTAGAGTTAATGGATATAGATATCTCATTCCCATTGATTGGAATGGAACTATCTAATTAAATCCATGTCCATGGTTGTTTTATCAGTGAGTACCTTTTAGGAAAGTAAAATAAATGTATAACAAGCATATAGTTTGATGACATAAATATAAAAAATTCTTAATGATATATTGGTACAAATGAATTATATTATAGAGTGAGTGTCCATATGAGTTTATTGCCATTGAAAATTTAGGACTTTTCACTTTGGGTACCTTGATGTGTTTCTAGATGATGATCCTTGACATTAGTTCCATCCATCTAATGGCAAAGATAAAGTGATCTATAGGGTCTCACATTAAGTATATCTAGAACATCAGTTAAATACTATTATAATTTAATATTTGATTAAATATTATTATCAAGTTATAAGGAATGTTAATGATCTGTATTATGTTTATCACATAAATATTTATTTAAAAAATAAAATAGTGATATTTTTTTTAAATTAATTAATATTATCCAGGGATTGTTTAATTTCAAGGAAGACTAACGGGTCGAGTAAAGGGCACAAAAGAAATTATATATTATATATTAATTAATATTATTTAAATGACTATTATTTTAATAATTTAATCAATTATATTTAAATATCATTGATTTTAACACATATCAAATAAATTATAATATAATTAGTATTAATACCATTAATCTTCCATATGGGATACACCAATAGGGATTCTTCCCTTAGAAGGGTTTCTTTTTTATCAAATGAGAACAATGCATGTGGGTTGGTTTTTTTATGATATCTCCCGAAGATTTAATAGTGAAATTATGATATTCATGGAATATGTGTGTATACCACTAGAGGGATTATACCTTTGGATCCTTCATTGTTACCGAGGTAAGAAAAGATGTTTCAACTGATTCGATAACAAGGAAATAACTATATAAATTGTAATTTTGATATAAATAAATAAATTTTAAATTATATGTGAAAATATCAACACATTGAATATTTTGGGTTTGTTTTTGTTAGGATATGAGGGTTTAATATGAAGAACCCATTGAAAAACATCGATGGACATGGGTCCAACAACTTCTATTATTCACCAAAACCTTCAATGGTTATTTATGAGTAAATCAAGAAATGCATCATCCTTCTTAGAAAACTATACATCATGATCCAATATATTTGGTGTTAGGATCAAACAAAATATTAACTAGGTAGTCTAAACCATTTCAAATGACCCCAATCTATTATCCCTAAACTATAGAATAACTCCTTCCATAAAATTGGAATCCATGACCCATATCTAAAGGACCGCATGATTGATTAATTCAAATCCTCCCACAATTTGATTCATGGTTTCTTAAATCATCAATGGAATTAAAAAGAATTTTTTACGCACAATATTGGTCCATCACTCATTAAAAGTCTCAAGAAAAAACAAATAATTTTCCATATTATTATATTATCATGATTATAGATTATCATCACAACAGATATAATTAATTTTTTTAATTCCTTATATACTTCCATACATCAATTCTTCATTGGGATGACCGTAAATGAGTTGGTCTTTTCTGATGCACCCAATAAGAAATACAAGGAAGTATCATTGTCTAACCTCCAATTGCAATACATTAAATCACACTAATTGGATGATGAAAAAATAATCATCACTACACATATCTAGGGAACTATATCTTCCCTCAACTTTATATTTTGGGATTCCCAAAAAAATCATGAAAAAAATCTTAGATGGAATGGTAAGAAAAGATTCAATGTTCTTGTAAAGAGTTTAGTGATACTATTTACTCCTTCACTAAACCTATGTGAAAATTAGTAATCTTCATCGACGATGAAATCATTGCAACCTCATAACTAAACATCACATGGGATGATTATCATATTAATTATATTTAGATGAAAAATTAAATAAATCCCACTCAATGGTTTATAATAACCACAAAAAATCTTTACTCGTCATCTTCTTATCAATAACTAAAATATATCATAAAGAAATGATATTTATTGAAAGAATGATATTAAACATATGATTAAAAAATCCATATAATTATATCATTCATGTATTTAATATTACAACAATAATACTCCCCTAAAAATAAATCATCATTGGCTACATGGATTTGGACAATGGGACTCATCAGAACACACCCTTATACATGAGATGATAAAAATTATTCCATTATTTATAAAGTCACATTAATAATTACTCTATATTAGTGGAATCATGCCTCACTGTATTAATAAGTTTGTGATGACGGAGTAATTGATCCCACTTATAGAGGAATAATACCCCCATCCTCTAGGGAGTACCTAACTCCAATTATGGAGGACCTACACCTAAGTCATTGGCGGTGTACATACTATATTGATATAGGACTCGAACCCTAGTACTTGGTGGATTACCTACTATAATGATGGTGTAACCTCACCAACTTCATTAGGGTATTACCAAACCCCAATAATAGTATAAAGGGCCCATGCATTATATGTTATTTGATGATAAAGAGAGTACTTGACCCTATAATGTATATATAGAATTAATACCTAATCCTAAAAAGGCCAAAAAGTGAGTACTATACACCATTACCTTATAGATTCATCATAGACACTATGATATCCGTCTTGATACTAGGGTTATGTATAGAATGTTTCTCTATGAAATAGTGCTCTACAATGTTGAGAAAACTAAAACCAAGAAAACACACAATAACATTGTTAGTTCATCATTTAAAAAACATTTAATGGATTTTATTTTTTGTCCAATGAAAATATTTCTGTGAGAAGGATACCTATCCTGTTTATATACGGACATAAAAACTATTACCATAATAGATCATTAATTTTAAAATACCATAAACACTTTTTCTTACATGAACTAATAAATCATACTATATGAAAAAATTTCTAAATATTAATTTATTTAATAGAATATAAATTTGTTTATATGGGAAGGTGTTTATCACCACATTTTGGTTTCTCTGTTCTTTTAACATGGCCCAAATACTAATTACATTATTTTACTTATTTTCCAAAGACAAAACTCATGTGATTTTTGTCTCTAAACTCTATCCCTATGACCTAGCCCGCATTGATACAAATCTAAGAAGACCTGACCCAAAATGACCCTGACTAGGTCAATGATTAGGAATAGTATTCAAAAAAAATTCTACCTATAATAAGAAATTTGTAGGTATCTAGCACCAAGAAAGAATATCATACAATGGAGAATTTATAGTAATGTATCTGTAATAAGAAATAAACATCTCCATAACCTAAACAAAGCTAAAAAGTATAAACACAACATGTCAACTATAGAATAAAATACTTGTGATATAATCCAATCCATAATAAATTTAACAATGAAATTTTTTGAATAAAAATTAAATAAAATAGAATAATATCCTAAAGATAATATAGATATCAAAAAACTATAAAAATATTTTTATCACGCGAGTTATCAATATGATCACTAATAACATTTATTACTTCTTAATATCTTACTCTTCTAACTCCACATCCCCATGATCATTCCTAAAATATTAATTTTCTATACAATATAAAACACATATTGGGGGAATGAAAATATAATGGTGATATTAAATATACTAATTTTGTTAACATAATTACACAAAAAAATATGGAATAAAATGTCAAAAGAAAACAATGATGAAGGAAACAAAGTCCCAAATATGCTTTAAGTACTGAGATAATCAACATTGTAATGAATACCAAATGTTACAGATCATATTTACTAGGAATTAATACCATATTAACTCCAAATTACTCAATTAAATGTTTAATCAGTGATATATAAACAAATAAACTTCCCAACCCTCATTCCTTCATCTTAAAGGAAGTGGGAAATAGAAATCCAATAAACTACCTACCATTTCATAGAAATAGTCATAAAACTGAGCTCAAAATCCTCTTGGAAAAGATAATTCCTTTCATATTCAACATGATTATAAAATTTAATAAACATATCATCCTCAGGATGATACTATAACCTAAATAAGTTTTTATGGTTATAGCATTATCCATAGAGTAGGTCCCTTCCTCATTAACTCACTAACTTTGTACAACAACAACAACCACATGCAAACTTCCTCTCACGTGACATGAGGGTTATCAACCTATATTTCTTCTAAAATAATTACATTTAGAAAAACATAATATGTTATAATAACCCATTAAAAATATTACTTCAATAACCTTCATCAAATGACTGATTATATTTTAGGAGCTATTCCTCCCCAAGGTGTCATAAAACTGTCAAGGGAGTACTGACCACTTATATGGGGGGATGACCGTGCAGTCATGACATGTCACATTGATTATGATTTTAAGGTTGATTTATTGCCTAGGACAGACCCTAGTTTGTATCACAAGGAGCGATGATAGGTTTAGAGTATGCATTTTTAATAAAAGTACAAATCATGTGGGTGATTCTGAAAACGTTTTTAAAAATAAAATAACTTAATTAAAGAGTTTAACAGTTGACAAGGAAAGGTGGTGTTTTATAACTATGAAAGAAAATGGTTCATTGTGAGTTCACTACAGACTTTCAATTTCATCAATCTTGAAGATTAATTTAGGTTTGGAGTATTTATTTGGTTTAAATTAATTGGAATCTCGATTAATTCCTAAGCCTTTATTTCATTGCTTAAAGAACCAAAAATTGACCTAACAATCGTATTTTCAAGGTCCAGAACTTCTGCATGGAATAAGAGCTTCCAAATCAGATTGAAATATCAATAAGGTGGGTATGAAAAGTATTCTTGCGATGTCCAATTTGAACAACACAAGTCACACACTCAAAACCTCACAACGATCGGTTAGAAATTAAGAGTATCTCAACCACATGGCTCAAAATAAGAATTCAAATTTGGAATTATATAAGATAAATGGAATGAAGTGTTTGAAAACACAAATTACTCTAAACGAGTAGCTAAAATAATGATTTTAACTCTCTTGACATATGTGTAGCTCCCCCACAACGAACGCCCACCGTTTAGCTCAACATCGGGAGGTGGAGGTAGCTCAGGTGGAACTCCTTCTTCATTATTGATACCCCTATGAGGATTGGGGACTCCAGAACATAACGTATGAGGAGGAGACACATCTAAAACATTAAAATGGCATAGATTCACTTTTTGGCCAAATTTCCAAATGAGGATCCCAAGCTTCCATTTTATAGGCAAAGTGGAAGGTGGTTTTGGGCACACAGATTGTGTAAAACCACATGGATGATGGTTTTCAACCACTTGACAATCAAATCTCACTTCAAAAAAAGTTAGAGACATGTTTCCCCACCTCATGTATATCTCTTCCAATCGTTTGGAACCATTTGGACAAATACAGCTTGAGATATTGATAAAATACAGAACACCACATTTGACTTTGTGTATACTTGATTATTTGGACTGATCAGTGCATAAGGGAAAAATAAAGTCGAATGAGGATTCAGTTACATCATATGAAATGTAGACCATTCAATTTTTGACCAGACCGTAATATTTCAGCACATTTGGATGCACGTTTTAGTAGAATTATGTGGTTCAGTCTACAGGTCTGCCCGGATCCTGCCAAGTTTGGCCCATTTTCCTTAGACATCATCACATGCCATTCAAATCACCTCCACCTTCGATGATATTATCAAAACAAATTTCATTTCCTTTTTTACATGTAATAAAAACAAAATATTTGAATCAAACATAAAATGAATTTTTTTATTATTTTTATTATTTTCAATATAAAATAAGTTTAGCATAGTGGTGTAAGGGTGAAAATGAAACTGTTAATCGTGGTGCGATCACACCCCCACACCTAAACATTTGCACTCCTGGGAAAAAAAATAATTTCAAAAATTATTCATGTATATATTTCCAACTTCATAAAGATTTAACATTCAATGAAAATATAATTCATGATAGGAATGTGATCAAAGAAAAAATCACACTAGGGAGTTATTTTCAGTGATCATGGAAAAAGACATCTCAAAAATTGTATTCAAATGAAATTCAAAGAGATGAATGATACCAATAAAATAAAATAATTCAAAAGTTAATCATGTCACTAATTCTACATGTGTGTGTGTGACAACCATCTCATGCTATTCTTTCCACTTTTTATTGAGTAAATATAAGTTATCTAATTAATTGTTTACTTATAATATTCTTTCCACTGAACGTTCCCCACATCCTTTGCAATAAAATTTCATGACCCTCTCACTTAAGAATTCCCTAAAGTAAAACCATAAGCTCCCAACCTAGATATCCCCATATGTTGTACATTTCATCACTCCCCTCATTTATTAATTTTTCAAAATTTTCACTTAGAACAAATACCACACTCTTCTACCAACCTAGGTTTGATCTCATCACAAAACTATTTGTAATAGTTATAACAAGATCAAAGGTGGATGAATGGTGGTTTTTTACCTGCCCAATATACAACCAATTTTTTTAGGGGTGTACAACATTTGGATAATAGGTACACACACATAGATCAATCTGGTACAGTAATGAAATAGATTAGATAAGGAAAAAATGTATAGAAAAATGATTTTTGAATGTAGAAAATAATCAACCTAACTTATATTTACCTTCCATTAAGTAGGAAATTTTCACAATTCATGGTTGGGTAAAAAAATATCTAGAGAGATTAAGTGACACAATTTTACCTTAAACTATTCACAAAAAAGGAACCATTCTTCTCAAAGGTTTAAAAATGATAAAACAATTAAAATCATTGAAAAAGAACTAAATTTTAGAAGAAAGTCACATGATAGTGTTGAATTCATGCTAAAATGTACATTTCATCATAATTTTATTTGAATGTTAAAACAACATGAAATACAGACACTCTACATGAATTTACAATAACATCCAAGATTAAATGGGCATCATTTTATATGATAAAGTGGGCATAAAAAAGTAATATTCCGACAAAAAAGAAGGGGGACGGAAAGTAACAATAAAATTCATCGAGATAAAAAGAGAAAAAGAAGAAAGATGATAAAAATTACAAACTAACCCAATAATATACCCTTCCCCTGTAGAGCTAAACAATGCATTTTCCTCACTATAATAAAATAGGATGTCGGAAGGAAGGATTAAACCGGGTGATTTTCATTCATAGATTGATTGTTTAATTAGGAGTTTCTCCATCGGGGACTCCGGAATGTATTCATGGATGTGTTTCAGTTGCTACCCATTGACAAAGAAGGTTTGCTTGTTTCTTTGTTTTGAACCTAGAAAACACCAAATGGAGAGACATTAGTAATGGTGTAAGGGCCAAACCAGCAGGAACGAAGATTATATGAATGAAAATTTATCCTTTCATTATAAAGGAGGACCATATGCCCAATGTGGAACTGGAAATGAAGGATAAGACAGTCGTGGGAAGCCTTGGTATAATCCTTATAAATCCATGAGTTTTCATATGCATATCTTTTCATTTATTCTAGCTGTGGAATCTGCAGCTTCCTTTGAGAACCTGCACCAGAAAGATTAGAATTTCATTTTTTGATGGCCCAATAGGGCCGGTGCTCAATCTCAATAGGGAGGTGACAACTCCTTCCAAACAGTAGCCAATATGGTGACATTCCAATGGGAGTATTAAAGGCAATACAGTAAGCCCATAATGAATCATCGAGTCTAAGACTCCAATCAGTCCTATTGGGTTTAACTATTTGTTCCTCTCTATTTGACACCTCATCTTGACCATTGGTATGTGGGTGATATGATGTAGACACCTGATGAGTGACCCCATACCGACGAAAAATTGATTTCATTGTTCGGTTGTAGAAGTGAGAACCCTGGTCACTAATGATGAACCTAGGTAAGCCAAACCTACAGAATATTTGGGTTCATAAAAATTATACAATGAACTTAGATTCATCAGTCCTTGTGGCTCGTGCCTCTACCCATTTTGAAATGTAATCAACTTCCAAAAGATTGTACATGTTGCCAAAAGAATTTGGAAATTGCCCCATAAAGTCAATATCCCAAACATCAAAAATTTCATGAAATAGCAATGGTAGTTGTGGAATTTCATTTTTTAGAGACATTACCCACTCTATGACAATGAAGACAAGATTTAAAAAAACATGGGAATCCTAAAAAAGTGTTTTCCAAAGGAGACCAGAATTAATGATTTTATAAGCAATCCATTGGGGATCAATGTGTCCCCCAAAATCAAGAGTGTGGTTGAATCTAAGGATGGACTAAAACTCCCTATCAGGAATACAATGCCTGAGTACTTGATCACTACATGTGCGCCAATGACTGGGGTCATCAAAAAATGTTCCAAAGAGACTCATGTTTTAAATGGTTATCCAGGTTTTTATTGAAATTATTAGGAATGCAAGATGATACATAAGAATTTAAAATTTCAGTATACCAAGGAATAACATCATGCACTTGGTAGAGTTTCTAATCAATAAACATGTTATTTATGGGAATACATGGGAATGTGTCAATGTATGGGGATATGTGAATCCTACTTATATGGTCATCCGACTCATTCTTTTCTCCTTTTTTATCTCTAATTGCTAAATTGAATTTCTGAAGGAGGAGCATCCAACGAATGAGATGTGGTTTGGATTCTAGTTTCTTAAGGAGATACCAAAGGGCTTCATGGTCTTAGAACACAATGACTTTGGACCCCAAAAGGTATAACCTGAATTTTTCCAAGGAAAACACAATGCCAAGGAATTCTTTTTCAGTTGTGGTGATGTTTTCTTGGGCAGGGTCCAAAGTACATGAGGCATAAGCAATGACATGTGGAGCTCGATCGACCTTTTATGACAAAACTGCCCCAACTACATAGTTATAGGCTTCACACATGAGCTCGAATTGTAAATTACACTGAGGTGGTTGGATTTCCATCAGTGATGTGAGACTCCATTTTAACTTATTAAAATATTCCTCACATTCTTCATCAAAAAAATTATTTTTCTTTCTAGAGTAATCGAGAGAGGTGGAGTGCCATTTTACTAATGTTTTGAATGAAACGATGGTTAAATTTGGCATGACCTAGGAAAGACCACACATCCCATACGTTATTGGGCAATGGTAAGGATGAAATGACATCTAATTTGATTTATCTACTTGGATAACATCCCCATAAATGACATGCCCCAAAACTATACATTGTCGCACCATGAAATGGAATTTCATATAATTTAATACAAGATTATTTTAAATATAGCAACTTAGAACTAGACCAAGACTTCTCAAAAATTCATCAAAATAAAACCCATAAATAGTGAAATCATCCATGAAAACATCCATGAAATTTTCCAGGTAATCTGAAAAAATATTAACCACACATCGCTTGAAAGTACCTAAAGCATTGCATAGACCAAATGGTATCCTCCTATATTCAAATGTGCCAAAGGGGATAGTGAATGTTGTATTTTCCTGATCCTTGGGGGAAATATGGATTTTAAAATATCCCAAATACCCATCAAGAAAATAGTAATGAGAATTACCCACTATCCTCTCTAGAATTTGTTCAATGAATGGAAAAGGGGAATGGTCTTTCCTAGTGTGTTGTTTTAGTCGGTGATACTCTATGTATACACACCAACTATTCTACATATGAGTTGGAACCAATTAGTTATTTTTATTTTTTATTACAGTATGGATAGTTATTTTTAGAAACTAATTGAATTAGACTAACTCGTTGGCTATTAAAGATGGGGTAAATGATTCTAAAAACCAATAATTTTGTCACGTCCTTTTCACGATTTCTAGGAGGTTTGGGTTCTATCGATTTTGTGACTGCCTCACTGGTTTAGCTTCATCATTTAATAAAATATGATGTGTAAACATTTATGGTCTAATAATAGGAATGTTAGTAATTGTCCGTCCCAAAGCTTGTTTATACTTCTTCAAAAGTTCAAGCAGTCGCAATTCAGGCTCAGGGGGGAGTGAACTAGGAATGATGATGGGTAACTTGTTTCCATTCTCAAGATATGAATATTTTAAATCTTGAGGCAGTAGTTTCATATCCAATTTAGGTAGATTTTGGATTTATATGAGTGTGTGTGAATGTGATAGGTCTCTAATATCATCAAGCTGCTCAATGGTATTATACTCATATGAGGAATGATCTTTTACAAAATAAAAAGTATCTTTTATGGTCAGTGGATCCTTAGTGTTCAAGAAATCATAAATTAATAAACATGCATGAAACTTTTCTGGACCACTAAAACAATCAATTCATGATTCATTACCTAGAATTTCAATCAATGAAGAAAAATCAGAAAGGGGATCGGGGGAATGATAAGAAGTGTTTTCAGGGGAAGGGAGTACATCAATTGAATTTATTGAGAGAGAGAAATGTACTTCTGAGGGGTGATTCATGGCATCAAGGATGTTGAAATGGACTATGTCACCACCAAATTCAATAGATAATCTACCATTATGGACATTAATTATGGTTTGGACAGTTTGCAAGAAATTTATCCCCAACATAATTCGGGCATTTCCATTCATCCTATCATCTTCCACATTAAGTACATAAAAATCAGCTTCAAAAATTAAAATTGGAACCCTCACAAGAGCATCCTCTAACACACCAGAAGGGTGTGTTGTACTCTGATTTTCTAGTTGAACGACTACTCCACTGGGCTTTAGTACACCAACCTCCAATGTAGAGTAAATGGAGTGAGGCATCACATTTATAGAATCACCTAAATCAAGCATAGAATTAGAAAAATAATAAACCCATATGGTGCATGGAATCGAGAATGTCCCAGGATTATTACACTTGGTGGGAAGTGATGGATCTATTAATGTTGGTACATTCCTCCCCAATATCACCTTTTCATCTCCATGAATTCTGTGTTAACTGTGTACACATATCCTTGAGAAACATTAAATATATTGGAATTGGTTTCATAGCATCCATCAAGGAGATGTTTACCACCAATTTTTTGAATCTTACCAATATTTACTTATCTAGTTCAGTTTCATTTTATTTCATATGATGGGTGGACCATTGGGGAAATGGAAGAAGAATGGGTTGGCTTCGAGACTCATCGACATACACACTCTTTCCTTTGGAAGGAAATCTCTCAAGACATGGTTTTTCAATATTTCAAACATTTTTAATGGTTGGGATAGAGGTTTCCACATGAGGGGATGACTATAATTGAGGATTCATCTATTTTACACTCCTAAGGGTGATGACACTAACATTTTCTTTATCTCTATAGTTGACTAATGGTTGAGATGGTAGTTTTCCAGACCCGTGACATTGAATTCCCCCCACCGAGTTTTATAGTTCTCTTAATTGGGTTTTGAGGTATTGTATGGCTGCCTATGTGGTTTGATGGAATTAGAGATTGTTTTCAACCATTTGATTCATCATATCTTCTATGCTTGTCTCAGATTGGGGGGGGGTAAGGCCTTTAGGGTGGTTGAGGATTTCTAGGTGGTGGTGGATAACTACTCTGACCTTGTTGTTTTCATGGTTGATGAGGCTTGTTTGAATACCCCCTTTCTTATAAATTTGGTTTTCTTTCCACCCAGATTTGGATGTATAGTATGCTTCATGCCTAAAGGGTTGGTTATAGGGGTGTCTTGGGAATATTACCTCACAACTGTCAAAATTTTCACTCATTTGGGGGCATTGGGCAGAATAATGGGTTTTAGAAGATCAGATTCCACAATGGATGGGAGGAGGAGATTGAGATTTCCCTTGGGAGATAGCAAGTTGTCATATAAGGGTACATACCTCTTGAAACTTCATCTCCATCTTCTTCTTGAATTTAGTACTTTTCACCTCATAGACTTCTCGAATGGGTATACTGGACCTTGAACCAAATGTTTATGAGTTTTGTGTCATGTTCTCAATTAATGTCCTTGTAGAAATTGGGGTCTTATCTACTAGCATACCACCTGTAGCAATATCAATCATGTTTCTGTAAATAGGGATTAAACCTTCATAAAAAATTATATTAAAATTTGGTCACTTATTTTCTGGTGTGGACAACTTGAACATAATCTTTTAAATCTTTCCCAATATTCATTAAGTGTTTCCCCTTGGGAATTTCTTATCCCACAAATTTTTTTCCTTATTGTTAAAGTTCTAGAGTCTGGGAAATATTTTTCCAGAAAAATGTGTTTCATGTCCGCCTAGCCTCTTATTGGGGAATTAACATAATATAACCAATATTTTGTTGTATCTTCAAATGAAAAGGGGAATTATCTAAGATTTACTTATTCTTAATCAACATTAGTAGGTTTTCATTTTGAAAAAATAGTATGAAATTATTTTAAATTCTTGTTTGGATCTTCTCCAGTGAGTTCATAGAATCTTGGTAATAAATGGATTAGACCAGATTTTAGTTCAAAATTAGGTGCCTTGCCATGCATTTGAATGTATGTGGGTTGGATATCTAAATCAGGTGAGGTTTTTTCATTTAATTTCTGGTTATTTTCATCCATGTTATGCAAGTTTATTTTAGTTTTGATATTGGTTCTAGAAGAATAAGAGGAAGGATCAAGAAGAGTTTCTCTGTTTTGTATGTCCTCCTTCGAAGGGTTGTTTTGTGTGTCTCAGTGTCGCTGATGCAGGATCCTCTCTGGTTCAGGTACGAAAGGTGGTAGGTATCCTAGAGTTGAATGCATCAGGAACAAATCCTACAAAATAAATAAATCATAATAAAAAATAGGTAGATTTGTAAGATAAAATAAATAAATATTCCCATAATTTTTAAAAATCTTCTAAAAAACACGCACTGAAAACCAAAGATCTCCCCAACAATGGTGCCAATATTTCACTGCGCTGTTATGACATGTCAAATTCATTATGATTTTAATGTTGATTTATAGTATAGGTAATACCCTAGGTTTTCTCTCAAGGGGCATTGATAGGTTTAGAGTATGTTTTTCAAAAAAAAGTACTAGACATGGGGGTGATTTTTAAAAGTTTCAAAAATAAAATGGCTCAATTAAGGAGATTAATATTAGAAAAGGAAAGTTGGTGTTTTATAATTATGAGAGAAAATGGTTCATTTTGAGTTCACTACACACTTTCATGTTCATCATTCTTGGAGATTAATTTTGGTTTGGAGTAATTCGTTGGTTGAAATTAATTGGAATCCTGATTAATTCTAAACCCTTTATTTCACTGCTGAAAGAACCAAACCTTGACTTAAAAATCGTATTGTCAAGGTCCGGAACTTATTCATTGAATAAGAGCTTCCAAATCAGATTAAAATCTCAAGAAGGTGGCTATGAAAAGGATTATAGTGATGTCCAATCGGAACAACACAAATCACACACTAAAAACCTCACACTGATTGGTTAGAAATTAAGTGTATCCCAATCACATGAATCAAAACAAGAATTCGAATATGGAATTTTATAAGATAAATTGAATTAAATGTTTTCACACCCAAATTAATCCAAACCAGTACAAAAAATAATTATCATAACTCCATTGACATGTGCGTAGCTCCATCACAACGAACGCCCACCATTTAGCTCTTCATCGGAAGGAGGAGGTAGATCGGGTGTAACTCCTAATTCATTCTTGATCCCACTATGAGGATAGGGGACTCCATAAATTAAAGGATGAGGAGGAGACTACTCTAGGAATTCTAAATGGAAGAGATTCACTTCGTGGCAGAACTTTCAAATGAGGATCCCAGGCTTCCATTTTATAGGAAAAGTGGAAGGTGGTTTTGGGCACACAGATTGTGTAAAACCACGTGGCCGATGGTTTTCATCCACTTGAATGTCCAATAATGATTTCAAAAAAACTATAAAATAGTTTCCCCACCTCTTGTCTAACTATAATGAATTTTAGTAACCATTTTTACAGCTACACCTCAGGATGTTGATAAAATATAGAACACTGCATTTAACTTTGTGCATATTTGATTCTTTGGACAGATCAGTTTGGATGGGCATCATAAAGGCCGAATAAGGCTTCGGTTCATTCATATTACATGTATCCCATTATAATTTGGACCATCCCACAAAATTGTAGCCCATTGGGATGCACCTTTTAGAAGTAATATGTGGTTGAGGCCACTAGTGTGCATGGATCCTGCGCAGTTTGGCCCATTTTCCAAGGACATCATCACGGGCCCTCCAAATCACCTAAACCGTCAATGATATTATCAAAACAGGTATCGTTTAATTTTTTAACAGTAATAAATAAAAAATAATTGAATCGAACATGGAGTGAAATTTGTTATTATTTTTATAATTTTCAATATAAAACAAGTTTATCACAGTGGTTTAAGGGTGAATATGAAACTGTGAATCGTGGTGCGATCCAGGGCCAATAGTTTTTCCTAAGGTAGATTCATCAAACCATATTTATAATTTAACAATAAAGGG
Source organism: Viscum album (assembly GCA_963277665.1). Lineage (NCBI taxonomy): Eukaryota > Viridiplantae > Streptophyta > Magnoliopsida > Santalales > Viscaceae > Viscum > Viscum album. The sequence continues at coordinate 216,693,709 of OY728140.1, forward strand.
AACCAATATACCATATTATTAAAAATAAGTACCTACACCCTGACCTTCAGTGACGTTCCAATTATATCAACCAATTTGGAACCACCACATCATCGATAATGAATTAACTAAGGAATTAACTAACATCGGCCTAAAATGATCTTACTCTTGGTATCCAAAAATACAAATTAATTAATATCATGACACCATGACTACTCCAAGGTAGTTTTTTACTCTCTCTTTCATCCATAAAATTCCCATGATCATGAAAAATGTAAGAAACTACTCATCTCTGTGCCATGAGCAAATCACTAAGATTGAGGTATAAAAAATAATAAATTACATGTTACTTATCATGACCTTGTGTAAATATTGTAAAACATAGATATATAGGGAGTAAAATAATCATATAAGATACTTATTGATCAATAATTTACCTCTAGATTCCTTACTCTTATATGGACACCTCATTGAAAATCACCCCACCACATGTCTAAAATGGAGTTCCCAAAATCCAAGTCTATGAGAGAGTACCAAAATATATATTCTATATGGGGGAATCACACCCTATCATTGATACATGATTTAGGTAGTAAAAATCCTCATTCTTGCATTGAATATATCAAATAAACCAAGTCATTGACCCCATGGTGATAAAGATCTCAAACTACCGAAAATATATTATAAAACTATTCTGGGGCTGAAATGGATTTACCATGACATTTTATATAGAATAATTAATATATTTGATTACTCATGGGACTAATTTAGATAATTTAGTGAAAAATTATGGAAACAGTAAATAGAGGGAAGTACATGAAATTTACTTTATCTAATATGGGACTTGAATGTCCAAGGGTTTGTTTGGAGTTTTCTCCACCATGGTTGGTTATATTATTCATTAAAAATGGCATGTTCTTGATAGTTATATTTCATATATACTCCAAAATTGTGTTGTTTGTGTACATTGGAATCTCAGTCATTCCTTTGATAAAGTAATTTATTTATGTATGGTACATTCCATGTGTATCTATTTCATATATATAACCCAACTTATTCTTTAAAATTTGTCAAATGGGGGAGTCAAATCTATGGTTTGACCTGAATTTTTCCTTAAATTGGTTATATCTATTTATCCTATCTTTTTTCACATAATAATTCATAATAAAGAAAATTTGGGACACTAAAGTGATGGAATGTTATATGGTTTTATTGTAGAAACTATTAAGGAATGACTTATATATCTACCCCATATCCTCTTACAACTTTGAGGGTAGATTAATATTGATCCTAACATTATACAATAGTCCATGATGAAACCATAATTACTAAAAACATATTAAATAACCTTTAATTTAATACCTAGGCCACAAATAACTTCACTGTTTATAGTCTGGCTTTTCCTCCATCTATATTTTTCAACCACATTGATTTCTTGAGCCAGGTCATGTACCACCACCATCACCTACCACCCAAAGTAATGTTGTCACATAGTATCATCTAAACCTATGATATTTTTAAATGATGAATAATCATAACCCATAAAAAATATTCCCATTAATGTTTTTCTCATCTCATTCCCAACATCACTCATTACTATAATCCCTAAGGTTTGACAGGGATCCATTTTTTAACCCAACTAATACGGAGAATGAGGATTTAATGGTTGAGATCTTGGGGTGTGGGTATTGGGAGGGTCAACAAGGAATATTCATCCACTATAAAACACAATATCACAATCCAAAGTTCATGGATTTCACGGGTATCCTTAGTGTATCATGTGACTATAGTGTGGGTGAGAGGCAGGGTGGATAAGGAATGATTGGCCACCCGATCTTCTTCTCCCATAAGATCTATAATTCCATATTCATCACAGAAAATCACATTTTAAAAACAAATAATTTTTTTATATATTAATAAAAATGTAATAGAAATTATTCAATAATGGTCATTGACATTAAATTCGTATGAATAAAATTTAAAATGAAAATTAACAAAATTATGCCTCAATTATTATTCTTTGAAGCATCCAAGTCCCACCTTTCTCTATAGTTTCATTTACTCCTTTCATGAATAACGTGGTGATACAAACCATTTTACCTCTAGTTTTTTTTAAAATATGGTATCTAGTAACTAAATTAGTGTAATTAAAACAATATTTATATAACTAGGGTTCTTTCAACTAATTAAATATTAATTAATTGGGGGAGGCTCAGTCCAGCTTTTAGAACCCAGACACAAATGAAATATTCTCAACTAAAAAATACCCACCCTAGTCATGCATAGGTAATGGATATTCCATAAAAGTATTAATTAATGAAATAATATCTTTTATCACTCTGATACAATGAATTATTTAAATAATTAATTAATAAATAAATAATTCCTTAAATATCAAACTCCAAAAAATTTATCCAAAATTATTCCCAAGGGTAAATTCAATTTTTAAATATAAAAATAACTCCCATGTAAATTTTTAAGGTTGTTAACAATGATGAATGTACTAATTTTCGCTTCTATGGATTTGGACTCTCAAACTCAAGAATGAGATAAGTTATCAATATGGAAACCCATTGGTCTCTTTTCTAAAAATTGGTTTCACATTATCTTGATTAAACATATTGATTTATTTATATAAACATATAAGCTACAATATATACCATTTTCATTCAAATGAATATGAATATTATAACATTTTGTATGAATTAAAGTCAACTACTAGGCATGAAACATGTAAATCAAGTACATTACGACTCATTTTTCACAAATATTTGAAGCAGATAGAAATAATTAAATGAATACATCACATGTTATTCACATTAAAAGATAAACGGGTTACATGACACTCAACTAATCATATCCATTCATTTCATTGAACTCATTCAATTGAGGGAATTGATTTCATACATTTCATATAGGGAAATAAATACAATATTAGCTAACAAATACATATCATGTGATCAAAAACATATCCAACAATCCATTGATTATCTCTACCTTATGGATGGAATAATAAAGATCTTAATGTATGGATGTTAATAAATAAGACAACAAGATAAAATTATATAAGTGGTTTTTTATAATTATATACTCCTATATATATCAATGAAATAGATATAAAATTATATGTGATATAATTTGGTAGTTTAATCCAAATAAAATATCATTAATTTTTATATCATGTGTATATTATATTTACTACATGAGACTTTAATAACGGTAATATTCACAATTAACTATAACCAATAATACTCCATGTTTATCTCTGATTATGAAAAAATAAATTTCATGATTTAAAGGGGTTTTACCATTCCTATATTCATATATAATAAAAAAAAACCCATGAATGAATAATAAATTGATATTTAAGTTATTATAAAACGATGACACATTTACATTAAAGAAAATAATAACATTTAGAATCCCTTATATTAAATACCAATATATTTTACATGAATATTATTCATATACTAAATTAATGGTTTCATAATAGATATACTATATTCTTCTCCATTTCCAACAAAAAATAATTATATTTCTTACCCAACGGTTTCTCTAATTGGATCTTATTTACAAAGGTTTTATTTAATTATATCGTGAGACCAAGGTTCCATGTCTTTGTAAATTTCTAAATTCTTATAATAATAAAGATATATTACTCCCAATATAATATGAATCACCCCATGTTTAATAATTAAATTCATTTTCAAGATAAACTATTTCAAAACATATGATACTATGATTTACTCCCCCTTTTCTCCAAGTAGTCTATAATAGGTACTTCGGAACTATTTCAACTAATAGATATATTATTGAGGTAAACCACCAAACCTAATTTAGATATTGAATGATCCCTTTCATTTTAGAACCAATATTTAGTGAAACCCCTTATAATGATCTCTTCTTCACCCACATATATAAAAAACAATTTCTCTCAAGTATATAATGTTGTTCTTTATTTTCATGTGATGTCTCTCACCAGGATTGGATGGGTATATACAAGTGATTCTGAAAGAGTAAAATACATCATATAAATTATAAAAACATGTTATAATTGTTGAAAATATTTTTTGATGTATAAAGATCTCATAAAATCATTTCATTATTCTGTTAATTAGAAATACATCGAGTCTTCTTGAGGCCTATATCATATGATACTAGTAAAAAACCCTTCTTGAATTATTCGAGGAAAAAACTATTTAAAACATTACTAATGTATGTTTTCTTAAATTCACCAGAAATCATATTTGACATATAACTATATGTATTCATATCTAGTATGAAATATTCTTTACCCATGTCCTTCAATTAGAATCATTTTCTTAACCACACATTTATAGAAATTATATCATGATAGCATTTCTAATGATTTTCATATTATCAATATGTAGCACTAAAAATAATATTACACTAACAATAAACATTAATTATGAATAAGTATCATTTGTTTTAATTTTTTTAATTGTATATTAAAAATCCTATTATATTAATTGAATTCATAAATGTTTATTTTCATCTTTTATATCGTAGAAACACTATTTGGGACATTTAATCCTTTAGTATATATGGTATACATTCCCTTCATAGAATTACAAGAAATAAAAAAATATTGATACCCATTTGACATATCTCATAATCATAATTTGATGATATGGTAAGAAATATTTTAATGTAATTTATCATCACTATTGAGTAAAATGTATCATCATAATAATAACATGATATTTTATAATGTTTCAACACTAAAAATATTTATTGTTTGAAACACTACCATCCATGTATATTTTATATTATGAAATCCGCTTTCAATATGTGGTTACCATCTGTTGAGATGAATCCACCAAGTTATAAACAAGGTTTATTTCAATAGATTCTACCCCATATTTCTTAATATCCAAACAATCAATGGATTCTTGATAGGTAGTATATTATTATTATAATAATTTTAATTCATGATAATTTATAAAACAAATAGATATATATCAGGCTCCTAATAAATGGATTCTGGATAGGTACTAGCCTTCAATATTACCATGTAACCCAATATAGTTGAGTTTCCACAACCTCTTGTATAATTGGATTACTTTTATTCTCAAAAAATATTAATGTTGGTTAGTCTTAAATTCTAAAGCTTTCTCTTTCCCCTCATAGAATCATTAATAAATATGAGAATTTTCAAATAAATCAGAACATTAGGAAAATATGTTTATTAAATGTGACTATATATTTAATATTCTTATTTATCATTAAGATAACAAGAAAATATTATTTTTAAAATTTACAACTCAATTTTTATATAAAAAAATGTTTTACTAATTCTTCTATGCCACAAATCATAAAAAAATATAAGTTTGGATTCCTCATAGCCTATATATCATATAATGTCTTTATTGTTTCCGTACATTGAATGATATTCAGTTTAAATTATGTTGCTTCCAGATTACATTCTTCAAATAATACGAAAAGGTCACACTAAGCCATCATTGGTCAAGCTATATCTAAAAAGGTATGACTACTTATCTCAAAAAAATATTACACAATTGTGTTAAATGAGGAGTCATTTATAAATCAATTTCATAATAAATTTTATCATATTTTATTTTTTGGATTAATTATTCACCACCCCAATCTAATCAAATAAAATTAATAATTTTTCTCACTTGATTATATAATTAATTTTAAAAATATTTGATATTTTCAATGATTTTAAATTTGTGACTTAAATGAATCACATATCAATACAAACTAAATTCATCAGTAAAGGATATGAAATACCAATATAAACCAATTTCTTATAAACTCTTTGATCAAAACACATATATTTTTAATTTTTACAATAACAACCTAACACTTTGACCATTTCTAGTGGAATGTGATTTGGTCATTTTTTTAATAGACAAGATTAATATTCAAATAATTCATATTATAGTGATTATGACCACCCAAGTATAAATTTTATAAACCATATCTTATATTCCCAATTCCATATAACATTTCACTAACACATATCAATAAAAAATTATTATAAATCATGAACAAAATTCTTATTATCTAATAAAGTTATTGAAATTAAATTTATATTTATATTTCATACATGGAAATGGTTTTCAAACTATAGAATTCATCCCAAAGTTGGATATAGATTGTATGTTCCCACATTTAATTAATAAAATCTTAACTGATTTCTAATACATTAAACCACTTCCCCTTTTATTAATTATTTCTAATTTTGAGTACGTGCACATCTGTACAAATGTATGATGCACACCCAATATGTAATACCCATGAGTAAATAGAATAAATTAGGATTTCCATAATATTCACATCATTTTTCTTACAATCATTATCCTTTAGTACACTTATCATGCTTAGGTACAAATAATTGGAAATAAAATTCCATGGACTTATTATATCAAATTTCATAACGTATGTTATCAATATCAAAAATGTATAAACCATTAATTTAATTCCCAGTTATACTAATTATTTCATTCATATATATCAAATAATGGTTATTTTCAATCATGAATAAAAAACTTTTGTAATAAAACTAATATTATATTTCAAATTTATTTATATAGTGGAAATATAATAATAGATTTTATATTCAAGAATTGATAACCTATTTGTACATAGATCATAAGTGATCGAATGTAATGCAAATTCTCTTACCTAATTTCGAATTTGTTGACTGACTCCTGATTTTATCAATTCACTCTTATATCTAAACATGTTCACATTAGTACAAATATTTTATTCACAATCGATATCAAATACCCATGATTAAAAACTAGAAACGTTCATTTATATAATATCCACATCCTTATGCTCCCAATGATTATCCATGAGAACACTTCGCAAATATTGATACCAATAATTTAAATAATAGGTATAACCTATAATATATCTCAAAATTATTCTCGAGTTGAATTCAATAATCTATAATTTAACATATTTATTGGGTGGGTAAAAAGATTTATATTAATTTAGTATGTATTTTTACTGAACTTATACCCACTAAAATGATAACCATGTTCATCATATATATTAGTGGGGAAAGATCCATATTTTATCATGAAATAATGCACCTTAACACATAAATTAATCCATGATTATATCTAATATAAAATAATATTTAAAAAATAACATATAAATCATGGATATTTTGGTGGACCAATATTTAATCAATTCATTATATGAATTATTTTAACTGTAATACTTTTTGTACAAAATAATAATTCCCCCAAACTATTATAACTCATAAAACACATTAGATAGAAGAACCTAATAGTTAGGGTCATCTATAATTTTCTATCATTGTTCCAGACGATTTATGGGAACCTAACTGTTATGGTCTCCTATACTAAATGATCTAGGTGTTGATATGTATTTAGTTTTAAAAGGAATGTAGCATTTATTATTTCAGGATGGTTTATTACTCTATCGATTTGTATAGGAATCTCATGTATATAAGTTCATATCATAAAATCCCTATATGATTCCATTATTCTAATAATTTCGTTTTATATCCAATATCATTTATAAAATTAATATATTTTATACATAATAAAGAAAAACACTTCATACCACTAATGTTTTTTTGTTTTTTTACCTCAAAGTAAAAACTAATTATATCTACACATGTCCAGATTTATCGCATGTGTAAGGTACATGAAAATATTTAATGTAATCATTTATAATAATATCAAACCAAAATTACTTCTTGATAAAGTATGGTAAAATAGGTAGCCAACTCTGTTTTCTAAAACATAAACTATTATCTCTGTCCAGTAAATAGGAGGTGCCATATTCCCAATCTATTAGTCATTACTCAAGAATAGCCTCAAGTAAAATATAATATTAAAACCTAATATGTATAAATCATAATCATCCTTAATTACTAAATTTAAAACTAAAATAAAAAACAAAGCCTCAGTGGAATGAAACTAAATCATGTGTTTACCAATGATATAACTCTTATATGTATTGTATTATAATTATATGAAGCAATTTAAACATGTGAAATTTAATCATACCAATATTCATAATATCGAAAATTTACATAAATGAAAATTATATATGGATTATATTATTTAATGAATAATTTAATTATTTATCATGATATCATATATCTTTGAAAAATAATTAAATCTATAACTAAAATTATGATATGGATTAAAGTATTGTTGATTTAGGGAAGGCCTAAAGGACATGTGTTGGTGATGGTTTTTTAGAATAATTTTTCTAATATAAAAAAACTATTTCTAAGAACCATGACATGTTTTATTTATAAGATATATTTTAAATATAAAATTTCTTGAATTCACACCCTAAAAAATATTGTTTCATTATATAATCTATTTTAGTGATGAGTTGGTCAAAGGCCATACCAAAAACAAAGTCTACATAATCTTTTTTAGGTTAGGGATTTTCACATGGGAATCGAATATTTATAAAACGTTTTTATTTTGATTCCAAATCACATGGTGAAAAATATCAATTTATAGTACTCTATTATTTAATATGTAACGCTATAAAATTTTTATGAAATGATGTTTTTTATTAAAATTTTCATAATTTATTATATTTTTTTTATAAACTATATTCATTTTACTAAAAAACATGAACTTTGATTTTATTTTTAAATCATTATCTTAGCACTTATTGATTATACTAATTATGATACCACAAAAGGGTTTCATAGGATATATCTATACCAATAGATGCAATAAAAATATAAAAAACTTATCCACAAGATTTATTAGGACAAGAAATAATGAGCTGAAATAAAAATACATATAAAAAATCATAGGTCATTATTTATACTCCTGTAAATTCCTTTTTAAAATTTTAAATATGTCCACTTTTTGGTGAAGTGGGATCCAAAAATAAAAACCAATATGCCCATAAATCATATTGTAAGGCTTAATAAATCAAATAAAAAACCATATAACGTGACACTTACAATTAGAGAATAGATACACACATAATATTTCAAACTATTACAAAGACCACATTCATCATCAAGATCATTCAGATCTAACATTGAAAGGAATTTTCTGACGTACCTATAATAATCTCATGATATCGTACATGGGGTTCTAATAAAAACTCACCACTTATGTTATATCTTTCAAAATAGTGATTTTAAAATAATTCCCTTAGAAGTAATAAATTGATTCCTACCTCTAAAGGTATCTATAGGAAAAAATGGGATAAAAAAATTGGTAAGGAAAATTCACATTTAAATATAAATCTTTCATGACCTCAATAGTTTGTAATGAAAAGAGAAAATTGCGGATTTTCTACATGTTTGAGGGTGATCTCTTATACTAAAATAAGTTCCACTGTATTTTTTAAAGGGACTCCTTGAAAGAAAGACCCCATTCAGGTTACATCATTTCATATATTATGAAATGATAAAATATTTATATCCATCCATTATAATGATTAAAATAAGTATCAAATTCATTGACCATGTATTTAACTCTTTTAGCATCAAATTAATTATTTATATGTCTCCACATGATGTATAAAAATCTGTACAACGTGATAAAAATCCTATGATAGATTACTGAATTATATCTCATATCATTTTATAAAAAATATGATGCAATATATATAACTATTCCATAACAAAAATAATTTCATGGCACTCTAAATACATCATATTTTATTGTTTTGTGTATAAATCAGCCAATATAGAAATATATAGTAGAGTAACATGTGATTTAATTCTCTATTTTGATGAATTAAGGGAGATATATTCATTAGTATAAATGAGATGTAATATATTCACAATAGATGTGTAGTTTTTACTTTGATAATTAAGAATAAATGAGTAAAAAAATAGGATATTGACAAAAACCATGTATTTTGGTTGAACTATATATCTTGTAAAAATAGATCATATGGTTTTCAGTGATGTTTGGGATACATCGGATGGACACTTATATAGTTACAGATACATTTTATAGATATCATGTCAGGTCCCTTTATAGATTGAGTAAAACCAATGATTCTATAGATAATACTCTTTAAAAATGAAAAATTATAAATTAATGATATCAGAATTTCTATAAATGCCTATAGGTTTGAAAAAATGTTTTTTATAATGATGATTTATTTTATCATAAATAGTTTCTATGAAACTAAAAGGTTTATTTGATAGATTATCTAAATGAATCTTTGTGGTTATTAAAAATTTATTTAAACATGCTTTCAAAAATTATTACAAATGATATTACATAAGGTGAAATATGTATAACTATTATAAGTCATCAATGTAAGTGGGATATTGATATATTTTATGCACTAAAAGCTTATCATAATTTTAATTACTATGGGATTTTTAGGGATGTTTTGAATTCAATTTTTTTTAATTTTGAGTATATTTTTATTTATTTTGGATTGAATTTTAGGTTGTGTATGATGTGAAAGATACTTTCAAGGAATTATTCTATAGTGTAAACATAGAGTTCCCTAAAAAATACCACCATGACTCTGGTGGGTGCTATTCAGAGATCAGTGGGCTCAAAAATAGTAATTCAATCACATTATCGCCATTGGTTGTCTAGCAGTGAACCACCAAGAACATGATGAAAGACAAGGAGTATAGTGGGTTCCACTAGAGTCTTATTGGGTTTTCCAGAGCTTATTTTAATAATGGCAATTTATGTAATCTTCATATTGTAGGATTTGAGATTGAAAATTGGTTTTTACTCTCATATGAACAATTGATTGGGATTGGAATTCTCTAAACACCCTTATTACATATTTATATTATAAAGGTGATGTATTTTATGTCATTAAAAATGAATTAATTATATTATTAAAGTGTGTTAGATGTTTTGGATTATTATTGCAGTGGTTTGTTTTAGTTTTATTATAATCAATTTTAATTTAAAATGTCCTTTTATGAATAAATGTTTTTTTAAAACATTTAAAATCAAAATAATAATTATTCGACTTTTTAATATATGTTGGAAAATAGAATTCACTATTATCAATAAAATTATTTTTCATTTTTTAGGGAATTTAGATAGGGAATATTTATTTTTCATTGATGACATGCTTCATGATGGATTATAATATGAAATTAATGACTTTTAAAGTGTTTTCCAAGTGATTTTTTATCTAAAAACTATTTGATGTGTTTCAATCAATTATTTATTTATAAATAAATATATTTTGCTGTTAATGAATAATTTTTATCTATAAGATGATTTTATGAAATTAAATTACTTAAGGGTACATTTAATGGTATTTTTCATTCAATTAATTGTATATCTAATACTATAGATTATGTAAACAATTAATAAAATAGGTAGCGAAATGATATGATGTTTTTTCATTTCCTTGAAATGGTGGACTATGAATTGTGATGTTTTAATGGGATCAAGAGGTATGTTATTCATTCTAAAACCCCATGCATTGAATGCATTGTTTATTGTTTGAGTTTAAATATCTATCTATAAAAATGATTCTTTTATAGGTAAATGAGATGGTATTATAGAGTGATATAATAAACAAAAATAGAATTCTATTTATCAATGAATTATCACATATCGATAAAAAAAGTAATATTTTTTTCTTTAGGGGTATATATAATGATATGTTATGTTGATTGATTATGAATTTATTGATTTGATAAATTAATTTATAATATATTGTGATATGACATATGAGTTTTACCATTCACTGAGGAAATTATTTTAGATGAGATACTACTAGGATATATGTTTTACTATGTTACTCATTTTTCAGATTCATTCATCAAGGAAATTTATCATGATGATATTCTAAATAAGGATGAAAATTGAGAGTCAGAATAGATCATACAGACACACCTAAGTGGTTGGTAAATTATGTGTTGTCAAATTATTTTACAAAAAAAATAATTCTACTGTTGATACATAAACTCCCTAAGGTTTTGAAACTTTATCACATGATATGGGTTAAATAGATCTCTTGTTGTTTAACCTATCAAACACTTATATTCAATACATATAGGAAACATATGTTTGGAATGGTTTTTTACAAGGGTAAGACGTAATTTGGTAAACATAACATTTAAATTCTCTGGATGTCCAAGTAACATATTCTCCACTAGTTATCATTTTATCAATTACAGTGGGCTAGACATGGATTATTATGAATATCATCTCACTATATTACACAGGGAGGTTATTACCATACTACATATGTGAAATCCCTTTATTATATTACATATGCTAAGGGATATTTATATTACATCCCACAATATTCAAACTATAATAACTCCTACTGGTAGTGTGAGTATTCTCAACTTCCATATCGTACTTGAAGTCGATCAACAATCTATTCATGGATTCCACCTTACCAACAAAACTAATCCCCTTACTTGATAAGAGGTATTCCTCAAATTATTTCAAATATTCGACAAATACTTATACAACATTGACTATATTTAACTAAAAATATTTAGATTCTCTATAAAAATTGCATGTTTTATTAAATGACTCAAAACATCAAAGAACATGAATTTTTCTATATATTTTATAGGCATCACTACATGTAAGACTTTATCACTGGTATTCAAGTACACATATTATAGAATATTTTATGGTGAATAGCTGGGAAATCCCACATTGAGGATTGGGTCTAAAATTACTTACTTCTTATTCAATTATTTCTCATCCAACCATAACTCATTGGTTCAATCCATGAAAACCATATAAGAATCTTCATACCCATATATTTATCATATTATTATTGAAACCCCAACTCATTTTCTATTTTTCATTAGTTCAACGACTCCACTTTTATTATCCTCAATAAGTATTCTACTCCCTCTTAACAAACTCAATGTTTATTTTTTCTTTTTTGACTTACTTTATCTATTAGCCAACTAAATTCTTTCACAAATCTCCCATGGAAAAACACATCAATCCTCACTCCCTTTTGTTGTTCCTTTATATTATTACATTATCATGTAATTTCATTAAATTTTTATTTTTATTTTCAATATCCATAAAAGGAATACTCATAATACTTTATTTTTTCTAATCATAATGAATGGTTATAAAATAATCAATTTTAGGTTCCCATGTAGTGAACTTCTCAAAAAGATCCCATATGGAAGTGCTTTTTAGCAATGGTCAACTCTATTGAGATATATTCCCTTTTCTTTATTTATCATTTTTAAAACTATGATGAATATGTATTACTCTTTACCATCAGTATTCTTGGTTTCACCTTTCTCAAAACAGAATTTCCACAACAACTGAACTAAGTCACTATTCAGTAGTGGTATCAAATATAGTAGTTTTAACTCTTGAATGTAAATCCCTCTTCTCAGTCATGAGGGCATCTTACGAAGATCTATATATATTCAAATTAAATCATAAATTTTATATGGAAGATCAGCATTATTCTCTTTCCTTTCAACAATATTGAATCATAAATAATGTTATGGTATTTGATTATTTAAAATCATATCACATGCATTGTTATAAATTATTTCATGAAAATACTATATTATAAAAACTGTATTTCATATTAATTCATTATTATTATTTAAATTGAGATTATATAATGGATTTTCAATGCTTCATTATGTTTTAAAAAAGTCCGAACAACTTTGAAATCATCCCATGTATTTTCATTAATTAAATTTTTAATCAGGAAACATCATTTTTCATATAGTATATTTTCTTGAATTCTATTAACCATCGAAGCCAAACACTCATCCCTTTGAGTGTCTACTTCGTATGACATTAAAATTCATATAGCATGTAAGTCATAAAATGGATCAAATTAATATATCTACCATAATTTTTTATGGAATGAATTTAAAGTTATATATTTTTATCAAATTTGAACACTTCCATAAGAAGTGATATGCGAAAGTCATACACTCAAGAAAAGTCATTTTATGAAAGTCTCACATCGTAGATAAATGTCTTATGCATAGATAAAAAGTATTACATTGTGACTTTAAAAGTCATTCATGATTTCCTATAAGTCACAATATTCTCTTATTAATGTCATATGGTGCACGAAAAAAATTTTAAGCCATGATGTAGGCATTTTCTTGGCCAGCAAAAAAATCCATATTCCCTTCAATTGAATCAAGGACATCTCAAATTAATCTCAGGACTTCTAAAACCATCATCCAAGAGATGCTAAATACTATATGTGGCATAGATCAATAATTATTAACCACAAATGGATTCTAAATATTCAATTTATCTTCCTCTAATCGTAGAACATATTTAAACCTTTCAAATACTACTTATACATGTTATTCTACCCAGATTTAGCAGCCAAAAACTTCCATTCAACTAGATCCTCTTTTTTTTACATATATTAATGGGTATCCTCATTGAATCCCTTGATTGGATACTCTTTGTATCACCCAAAAACGCCACACACATATAATTTCCATCTTATAACCTTATTAATATAAAATAAAACCATAATCTAAGGATTACAACAAACTCACCCTTTATATTTAATGTTAATACTCAAATCACATCAAAAATAATGTCATCTCTTACACTATATTGACTTTAAATGAAAAGGGAAAGGACTCCACCCATGTGTTTACTTTTTTTGGTATAATTGAATAGTTTCTTCTTCCCCTTTATAACTTCCATGGAAAGACCTCTCAACCATTTTCACAAATAATACATCTTCTATCGATTATGATTACCCTTTCATTATGACATGTTATTCCATGAGGGAATGGTGTAATATCATATTCTATAATATATTAGCTATATTATAATAAAATATAAGTTTACAAGTGTAAAACTATTGTACAAAACAATATTGATTGATTCCAACAAAAATAAAATTCACTAATATGTATTAAATGTGAGACCAAGTCTTAATACATTCTCTAGGGGTTGTTTAATACTCATTTTCAAGAAGACTCAAAAACTGAAAATCACTTGAAAACACACATAAAAAAATTAAACAGTAAGTGATTACATTCCCCATTTGGTTAGATAATAAATCCCTCTTTATAATAACATTCAATATGAAGCAAAAAAAGAATATAAAAAGTGAAAATAATAACTTAACCATAAATATCATCAAAACATATTAAATTTTTATATTTGTATAATTTTTTTTGATTTAGAATATTATTATACGTTGTTTACTACCCATTATGGGATAATATCCATTATTTAATTGGGTTATTTTAAATAATGTATGATACAATTAAAAATATCTTAGAATGATTGTGAGATTAATTCCAACTAGTATATTCCATGATGGAGGTCCTCATTAAAGATATTTATTAATTACCACATTTAAGGGTTATCATTTTTCATAAGTAACACAATTAATCCCCTTTATATAAGCATATCCAATATGATTAGGGAATTGCGCGGATTTTCCATTGTCTCATTAATGTGATTCATAAGGATTAGACCACATTATCAACCCAAAGACTCACTTACTTGAATTTTTAAAGTTCATAAATGTCATCATTCATTCATATTTTTTTTATTTTATAGGTTTTCTCTCTATTTGGAAGTATGGGATTATAATTTTTTAACTCTATTCTTAGATGGAAAGGGTTTATCGAATTAATAAAATATGGAACTTTATTTTTTATATTATTCATCTAATTTACTATCCTATCCCAAATGATTTGGTTATATGAAAAGAAACCATTTTGATATATTCCCATTATTCGTTTTTTTAACATCTTACTCACAGTAGATTTCATCAAACTGAAAGTCATTGGTTATTTTCAATTGTCTTTGATTCTACTTGGAATAATATTAATAGAATTTGTAGTAGTATTTATATCCTACTGAAATCTTACACACACACTTTAAATAAATTTTAAGATACCCTTCCTAGGATGCCTTTCAAAACCTTCATCAGAGATGCCCATTGCCATGCCGATATAGTTATCCATTTCGTTGATTGGCCCTTTTCTTTTTGGTCTGAGATTTCTTAATTTCACATTGATTTAATTTTATTAATTAGATTGGTCTATAATGTGGGCTAAATAATCATATTATAATCAAATATTATTTTTAGATGCATCCTAGTCAACTTTCCTCATTACCTTCATGGGTTTGGTGACTTAGTTGTTTTAGAAACATGCTTCTTTCTCAAGTAAGACTCGTTTATCTACCATTAATTCTTATTTTTTATATTATTTTTACATCATTATGAGTGTGATTTTTGGAAGGTATATACCATAATTCTTCGTAATAGATACCATATCTTTTACAAACCCCATTAATGTCCTGAAAATATTCAATTATATTATTTAATGATATATTCTTATTTATTAGTGAATTTTGTTTCCCTATAGCTAGTTTTATATGAATTTTAACTTTTATCCCCCATTATCTATGAATTATGAAACCTTTATATTATAATATATTATTCCATAAATACATGCCTCTATGTACAAACTTCTAATAGAAACTGTATCTTTCAATAAGTTTTCATCATTCTTATCTTGATGGAGTCTATCTATATTGGTACCCTTGATTTTTATGGTTTTTAACCCCCACCATTTTGTGCTCCATTGGGTGAATTAATTTTATTTTACATTTCCATTTCCATCATTGACATATTGGTGGGTGTATCAATATTTTTACTCCACTAAATTTGTATTTTTTAAACATTTTATAGAATATTTTACTAAAATTTATTCAATATTACATCATTTAACTATAAAATGGGTTATCTCTAGGAATGAGTATGAGTATGACATCTCTCTAAATGAAATATAATTATTTATTATACTATTATTGTTATTATTTTATGTGAGACATATTTTATATTTACCTATGATTGTACTCTTTTCTAAACTATTTGCGAAGTTCAAGATTGTGCATATTCTATGTTTTTTTCATTTTCACTTCCAACTCAAGGTACATTATATTGTGAGAATTTTATTATCCTTGGATAATCCAACATATCTTCAAATAATTTCATGTTATTTTTTAATTATTCCTCATGTATTATATTTGTCTACAATAATACATGGTCCAGATCTTTCACCCTTTTTTCATTAATTTTCAACTGATATTATTTGAAATTTATAGACACATTTTGAATTTTTTCCAAAGCATGGATAAATTATTTAATAACCTTATCAAATAATTATTTCTCACATTAATATCACTAAAATTATTTATCAATCATTAAAATTATTTTAAATAAAATTTTAAAATTCACTTTTTTGACATCACCATTATTGCAAGGGTGTATCACTTTTTTAGTTTCCTAACAAATCATCTTCCATAGAATTAAATTCCAACTCTAGTTCTGAATTTTCCCCATATAGTCCATTAATTAATGTAAATATATAAGTCACCAGTTCTGTTTTTAGATTTTTAAAATACTCCAAAACCTCAAGGTAGAGTTCTACATATGATTTTAAATAGTTATCCTTATCACATATTTAACTTTTTCCACTAGAGGAATAATCTTCAATAAATTATTCATAACAAATAAAAATATTAACAACTTCCTAAATTAATTATTTCTAATTATTATTTGAAAACATTCAAATATTTTTTCCTTATGTTTCTTATTATTTTTTAGTGTCATAAAAACACTTTGAAATATTTCCTAATAAATATGGATAAATATTTCTCCAATTAAGGTTATTCTATTTCAAATAATATAAATTTTTATTTCCTGAATATCAAGTAAAAACTATTAGGTCATAAAAATATATCTATTCTGAGGGAACAAATTCTCTAATATTAATTGATATTCTAATTGGATTATGAAAATGCATGTCCTGTGGTGTGAATCAAGTGTTGTCGAATTATTTTACCAAAAAATAATTCTTTTAATACTTAACCCCCCCCCCCCCCCTTTGAACATTTATTACCCACTAGTATTTTAATGTTTAAAATTTATTTTAACCAGGTATATGCCTACATGAAATGAAGATGAAAAAATTAATGTTTTTACAAGGGTTTCAAAAATGTTTGACCCTAATGTGGGAAATCTAATTCTTATCATGATAGGGATGTTAAAGTCGTATATTCTTCCAAAATAATGTTTTTATAAATTAAGGTTTGTTAGTTAGGGTTTATCCTAAAAACGATATTACCACGTTTATAGGAATGTGACCACCATATTACACAATGGAAATTACTTCTCTATATTGCAAATGTCAAGGTATCTTTGTATTCTATCCATAATCATCGTATTGGAATATCAACAGGTAGTCTTATTAGTTTCCTTATCCTCTTTTATGTAACTCATTAATTTATATAGGGATGTATATAAACTCACTAAACTATTGTCCTTCCTCATTAACAAGGATCCTTGACTGCCTTCATGTCTTTAACAACCTCTTATGAATGTCTGCCACTATTTCATGTACAAATATCAGATCCTCAGTAGTAAGTACATGTTGGATTTCACAACTCAAAACATCAAGTAAATTGAAATCCTATAGATATTTTATAGGATTGAATGAATTTAATCCTTAATCACTTGTATTTAATTACAAATCCAAAATAATCTTAATTAAAAAGTGTACACTAAGGATTGAGTGTGATCTTTTTTAATCTCTTTTTCTTCTCTTCTTTATCTACCTTCCTTAACTCACTAGTTCTATGATTGAAGACATAGTTATTGTATTCCTCCAAATAGCTTTGTATTATTATTATTCTTTAAATCCCAACTTGTTTTATCATTTAAACAAAGTCACGACTCACCGTCACCATGATGGGGGAGGAGAAAACAGTTTTCCAGACCCTTCCTTCCTCAAGTTGAAGGAGAGATAATGACCCCCGAGATCCACCTTCAATAGGTCCCAGAGTAGAGACTAGAGCCAAGAGTATAGAATCACATGAAATTTAGAAGGAATTACACTTTTTATTATGAAGGATAATGAGATATGATATAAAATCCCAATCAATACCAAAACTAAAAGTAAAAGTAAATCCAAAACAAACCATTAACATATGCATGTTCCAATAATAAGTGCTAAAAAATACAAGAAAAATCCAAAGGAAAGTACCAAAAGAAAAGAAAAGCAGCAAGGCCAACAGTCCCAATGTACGAACTAGTAGGGCCCTACACGATCCTTGAGGTCCTCCTAGAATGCTGAAAGTAGTTTTATATACATAGCGTGTATATAAAGATATACTCAGTAGGGAAAACCAACAGCCCTCGTGCACAAGTGGGGAGGCATTCTCAAGCCCCACAAGAAAAAGATATAACCAAAGCACCTAGCAAGGAAACTCTCCACCCAAACCTCACCAAGACACACTCCCCAAATAAAACAGGTCAAGCAAAGTAATAGTAACAACACATCAATGTTGGGTACCCCGCACCACTTTTAAATTTGTTATTGAAGGCATCTTATGCATCAGACTTCCCCCTCCATTCTCACTACAGTCCCACTACCATTCCCCACACGCACACACCAGGGATACCACAACCACACATCCTTCCCACAAACACCTGGGCCAAAACAACCATATGTAACCATACCCATAAACACCTGGTCCAAAATAGCTACTGCCATGCCCGAAGACACCTGCGCCAGAACAACAACTGCCACACCCAAAGACACCTGGACCTCATCCTGGAGACACATGGGAAACAACCTTCCCACACACACCTAGGCCAAACAACACAACATACCCTTACCAAATAATCTTGGGCTATAATGGACCTCAGGTTCTCACAGCCTACCCAATGAGTCTTGGGATACCCTATAAAGGGGGGAAAAGACGCTAATAACTATCCACTCATAGGAGTGTTGGAAAAAACACCCTCCCCCATGAAATGGGGTGTTCATCATAAGTGATCAACTTGGGTGGGGCGTAAATAAGAAACATAAGAACTAAATTATGCATATAGGTAAACAAGCACTCAACCCAACCCAGGGGTTCCTAAACCAGCCCATAAAAAACACCCTAATTACTATTCATTCATAAAAAGCACAACAACCAAAACCAAGTCACAACTCATTCCCGGAATGTAATTCCCCATTGAACCCATTCTTGTTATCATATTCTTTTGATTCCATTTAGATAATTCTTCACTAAAGGGAAACTAACAGGCATAGCCACAAGCCAAGGAAGGAAAAATATCCAAGCATCAAATTAAGCTTTCACACCAGGTTCTCTTGTAAAGTCACAAAAATAAAAGGTTTATTAGTTTACAAGAAATGACCACCAACAGCCATGATTTTTAGTGGACATAATACCATAAAACTTACAACATATAAGAAAATATAAAAAAGTAAAATAGAATCATCAAACACACTGTTTTATTCATTAAAACATTTATTATCATTGTTAAGGTTTGGTTTCATCCATCCTCAAAGAAAACACTATCATACCCACCCTGCATGATACACAGTAAATAGATATGAAGGAATAACCCTACTTGGATGATCTAAGATCGATGTTTCTCTCCTCACACCAATAATTGGGGATGTGCGGCCCATAGGGGAAGAACACTGAGGACTCCAAGAGTGAGCAGGAAAGGCTCCAGAATTGGCACACCACTAGCCTTGGGGAGGGGAATCCAAACGCACTAAGGAAAGAAAAAGAGACAAGCCAATAAGAAGAAAGAATTCTCTTGCGATAAAAGGTGAGATCCCAGAGTTATGGAATTTGAATTTTTGAATGGATTTAAAGGAGGATCATGGTTTCACTATGCGGTTTGATGGTTACACACTATGGAACTAATTACTATATAATAATTCTCATTGTTGAGGTGGCCATAATAGTTATGCATTAAAGGATTTAATTTAAATAGAGGGAAAATCGGTCCGTTGAGGGTCCCCCCACTCATACGGGAGATAAAACATTGTTTATGGGGAAAAATGGCCTTGAACCACTTTTAAAAGCTTAAAAGACTTAAAAAGTGGTGTTACAGGAAACCTGGGAAAGTAAACCCTGACAACCCCCCATGGCACCGATCGGGGACTCACCGAATGGTGAAACACTTATAGGTGACTCACCGATCAGGGACACATTGATAGGTGACTCATCAATCGGGGACACACTAATTGGTGAGACCGATGGGTGACTCACCGTTCAGTTTCCCCGATGGGTGACACCACGGTGACACCCTACCACCGACACACTACCCTTCAGACATACTAATGGGGTCTAAGGCGTCCCAAACACTAAAAATTGGAAATTTAATTGACCAGGAGGGTTCAGAACATTACCTTAGATGCCTATCAAACTATCCACATCCACAAGAATCAAAACTAAACCCTGTTCTACAAAGAGAGTTATGAACAACGGCTTAGAAAGATACCACTCATGGCCAAACCACCCAATAAATCTAGTAAAACCATTCCCTCAAGTGACCATAAAACATATAAGGTTCACACCATCTTGTCATATGGATTAGGGAGTCCCTTCCCCCTTGTCTAGATATTATCCTCTTTAGGCAGCACTAACTCACCAGCACAGAGTTAATCTCATCCACTTTAATGCATCTTGATTAGGGATCAATACCTCCCCACTCCACAGTCCAAACTCTTCACACACAATCACTGAACAAGGAAAACATCACATTTCATAGTTAACAAGGTCAAACACTATATCAAAAAGAAGTACAAAATGAAACAAAACAACACTCAAAATAGTTCTAGGTACTGGACGCGCATATGTTACTTCCATTCTAAGGTATTGTCCTCGAGGCCACCATGCCTCCAAAACACACAAACCTAGGGAATTGTTCATCCACAATACAACTTCCCCTCATGATCTTTGATCCCCACTCGTTTCTCTACAAATGTCGTTTCGTCCTCAATATCCAGCTTTCCCCAGTCAAGGATGTGTAAATCATCGTGTAAATACCGATAGAGTTAAGACACATGGAAGACGTCGTGAACCCTCAGTAGCAGCGGTGTTAGCACCGGCTGATAATCCACTTCGCCAAGCTGCTACAACACATCAAAGGGTCATACGAACATGGGAGAAAGCATAATCCCCATTTCGAACCTCCATTGCCCACGACGAGGGGAGATCTTCAAAAAAATGTGGTCCCCAACCTTGAAATCCAAGGGTATCCTCCTATGATCGGCATACGACTTCTTCTGGTCCTGAGCCGCCTTCATCCTCTAACGTATAAGTTGAATATTTTTTTTCATGCTCTGCGCTACATCGGGGCCAAGAACACCTATTTCCCCGACCTGTGCCCATCACACGGGTGAGCGACATGACCTGCCATAAAAAGATTTGAATGGATCCATTCCAATGGTAGAGTGATAGCTATTGTTGTTAGAAAACTATACCAGAGGAAAGTTTCATACCCATGAACCCCCAAAGTCCAAAACACATTCCTGTGGAATATCCTACAATTTCGGGATGGCGCGCTCTATCTTACCATCATTCTGGGGGTGTAAAGTAGTGTTGAGGCATATCTGGGTGCCAAAATCATGATACAATCCTTTCTAGATCCATGAGGTAAACAAGTTATCCCAATCAGAGACTATAGACCTCATAACTCCATGAAACTGCACCACCTCATCCATGTACCTCTGTGTTAGGGTGTCCACCACACTCAACTCTTTGATTGCCAAGAAGTGAGCTGATTTCATCAACTGGTCCACCACTATCTGGATTGCATTGCAACCCCCTTGAACTCTTGGATGTCATATGAAAAAATCCATTGAGATGTCATCCCACTTCCACTTAGGGACATCTAAAGGTTATAACAGACCTATTGGGGCATGGTGTTCATCCATCTCCTACTGACGCATGAGGCACATTGCCACAAACGTTTCCACTACCCGCTTCACCCCAGTCTAACAAAACTGACCCCTCAAACCCCAGTGCATCTTGGAAACTTCTAAGTGTTCCACCAGGGGTGATTTTTGGAACTCACCAAGAACTCTCTTTTTCATTTCCTCAGGGACAAAAATCTTTCCATGAAACAAATTCTGATTTCACCCATCTCCCGACCATCCACCTGAAGCCTCACACTAGCTAACACGATCGTGCATCACTTCGCCCTCTAAGCCCCCCACCCCCCACTAAGACTCCTCCACCTACCACAACCAATAGGACTGCGCTATCATCTGAACAAGATATCCTCTTCCATCCTCCACCCTTGCATCCAGGTGTACAACAGCCAACTCCTCCATCACCTTCCAAGCATCTGCCGATTCTCAAACTATATCCTTCTGTGACTTCCTGCTCAAGCATGAGGCACCATGTTCCCCTTTCCTAAGGTATAGGAAATTTCAAAGTCGTATTCCTGAAGAAACTCTATCCACCTTTGTTGCCGCAAGTTTTAGTCTTGCTGAGAGAAGATATTCCTCATGCTCTTGTGATCTGTGAAGACCACAACGAACACCCCAATAAGGTTGTTTCACCACAACTTTAGTGCGCACCCAAATGTTGTGAGATCCATTCCTGGGAGGGAAAATTATTCCCATGGGGTTATAACTACCTAGAACCATAAAGGATAACCCTTGTTGTTTCATCAGCACACACCCCAATCCTCAGCCTGAAGCATCACAGAACATCTCAATCATTACCCCTTATTTTGGAAAGCTCAGCATTATGGCACTATCCAACATCCGCTTTAGATAACAGAAGGCCTCTTGACACTGCTCACTCCCCACGAAGGCATGTTCTTTTATGGTCAAAGATTTCAAAGGAGCTATAACTTGAGAGAAGTCGGGCACAAACCTCTGATAATAGCCAGCCATACCCTAAAAATTTTGAACATCCATGACATTCTTTTGTGTTTCCAATGAAACAACTACTTCAACCATTGAGGGGTCAATCGATATTCCCTTCTCAGACACCTCGTGTCCAAGGAAGTGTGCATCAAGTGTCCTGAACTTGTACATTGACAACATTCCAAAGAGATCGTGTTGTCATAGGACCCCTAAACCGTTCTCAAATTCCCATCGTGATCCTCCATTGATCATGAGTATATCATGATGTCGTCAATAAACACGACTACGAACCTGTCCAAATATTCATGAATGATGGAGTTCATGAGTCCCATGAACATGACTGGTGCGTTCATAACTCTAAAAAACATGACTATGAACTCAAAGTGCCCATATCTACACATGAAGGAAGCCTTTGAGATGTCACCTTCCTTCACCCTCCATTGGTGATATCCTGACCACATGAAAATCTTGGAGAACCACACTACCTCCTTCAAATGATCAAAAAGGTCATCTATCCTCGAGAGAGGGTAACATTTCTTGACTGTTACCTGATTCAGTCTCCGGTAGTCTATTTACATCCTACGACCACCATTTTTCTTCTTCGTGAACAAGAACAGACCACCCCCCGGTGATGTGCTTGGTTAGGAAAAACCCATCCTCATCAGATAGTCAATATGAATCTGTAACTCCTCCAACTTAGAAGGTTACATCTGATAGGGAGCCATCGAAATCGGGTGGGCACTGGGTTAAAAGTATATCTTGAACTTAATATCACGTTTAGGGGATACATTCGCCACCTCTTTAGGGACGACGTCTATGAACTCACTGACAATTCCCAAAACATCCACCATCTTTGAGTCTGCTGACTCCACTGACAGCTAGGATAATAATGAATGAAGGGGATCCACTCGCTGGCTTCCATCCTAGAAACCCCGCTCAATGAATAATGTCACACATTGATCTCCAATTTTTAAAAACACAACCCTTCTATGGAAGTAGTCGATAATGGAACACACAGAGAACAGCCAGTCGATGCCTAAAATTACATCATACAGCTACATATAAAAAAAAGAACGTCCCCACTAGGCTGATGTTGTCCCAAAATTAGTCTAAATCCTCAGAAAACATGAGACAATATTGTACCTCAAAGTGTACTAAAAAAGCAGATTGTACCTCAAACGACCTCTGGCCCTGCTGGAACTACTGCCCCCATGACATGCAATTTACCATGCTCAGCTCCTCTTCCCCTCGACTATCGACTGCCTCCTCGACAATTACCTCTTTGAGGTCCCTGAGGAGTGCCCTGAGGTCATCCTCCTCCTGCAACGTCTGTTGTCGGAGGAGCGGTAGCTCACTGTCCCTACTGCTGCTGCTGAAAGGGTCTGGCTAAAAACTGTTACTGTTGAGGTGGGTGTTGAACCTACCCACCCCCACTATACAGAACTCGGTCCATAACAAATTTTTATGGTTCCCAAGACTACCACAGATTAATAATCTTGGTTCTAGACCCAAAATGAAGGGTCGAGGACTGGGAGATCAAAACATTAAATGTTGCAGCCTACTCCCCACTAGCAAAAACCCGGAAGGCCATGACGCAGGGAGGCCTTTTTCTGACATCCTTTCCCTTTTATGAGCCCAACTGTCTCACCTATCTCAGTACTCCTCCTAGTGTGTGCATCCTCTCCACAACTTTGGACTTCTTTTGGACCTCCAAGTATGTCAGTAGAGTGAAGGGAGTAACAGAGTACCGAAGAGAAGGTAGGAGTGCTTCCTCTAAATGTCTCACCCAAGACTCCTCATCTGGAAGGTGGTTCGAAGAAAAGTGATGGAGGTCCTTGAACATGATCCCCAACTTCTTTACTGAAATTCTACCCTTTTGTAATAAGATTATCTATTTCATCTATTCCGCCTTCATCGTGGAAGAGAGGAATTCCACCCAGAACTCCCTCTCGAAGTTAGTCCCCGAAACTTCAGTCAGCCTTTTCTCTCCAAGATGGAGCCTCCACCAGTGACATGCCACTCCCTGCAACTGGATTATAGACAGAGGAACCTAGTACACAGTCAGATCCTAGATCAAGCTGAAAGTTATCTCCTGCTCCTCGAGCAAGCTCTCTATCTCCATATATAAGATGCTTCCTTCGTACTTCCCAAGGGTCTGTCACTGAAAGGCACGAAGCATATTATTCCATTGGTCATCCTCCATCTCTATATTAGATTTCCTCTGATCAGATAGATAAGCCTCATAGGCATTAATCTTCCACACTACTCATGGTCATCATTTGGGTGCCATAGCTACAAGGTAAACAAGGAATGCATAAGCCCGAGTAGTGTAGAAGATTGAATTTAACATTTTCTTTATATTTTTATTTATTTTAAATCCCCAAAATACCCAAAACACACAAGAACATAAGTCCTTATGATGCATGTACCTTTCCAAGGGTCTCTACCCTGCAATCAACATAGCCTCACTCAGTCAGTCGGTTGGTCCAAAGTCCTTCTGTCGGATCACGGGGGGCCCTAATATCTCGTGTCCTAACTGGTCTTACCTAACCTATTTATTGTGCCAATATTTCCTAACATTGTTACCCTACCATCCCCTGAAATCCTCATTTTTCATAGCTCTTAACTCTATCCTATCTCTCAAACTCTCCTCTGATACCATTCGGTCACAACCCACCTTCACCAAGATGAGGGAAGGGATGACAGATTGCAAGACCCTTCCTTCCTCAAGTTGAAGGAGAGATAATTTCCCCAAGAACTGCCTTCAATAGGTCCCGAAGTGGTGACTAGAATCCAGGGTATAAAATCACATGAAATATATAAGTCAGTACCATTTTTATTTAGTATGATTAGAAGATAATATAGTAAACCCCAAATAACACCAAAAATGGATGTAACAGTAAAGACAAAACAAACCATTCTCATGTGCATGTTCCAATAATAAGTGCAACAAAAATAAAAGAAAACTCCAAAAGAATGTACCAAATGAAAAGAAAATAAACAAAGACAATGGTCCCAAAGTCCTTACTAGTAGGGCCTAATATGGTCCTCAAGGTCCTCCTAGAAACCTAAAAACAGTTTTATATACGTAGGGTGAGTATACAGATATACATAGTAGGGAAAACCAAGAGCTCTCATGCGCAAGGGGGAGGCATTTTAATGCCCCATGAGAAAAGGACATAACCAAAGCACATGGAAAGGAAACTATCCACCAAAACATCACCAAGGAAAACTCCCCAAATAACTCCTGTCAAGTAAAGTAATAGTAATAACACATCGATGTTGGGTTCCCCACACCACTTTCCCACTGGTTATTGAAGGCATCCTACACGTCAGACCTCCCTCGCCATTCTCACAATAGTCCCACTGATGTACCCCACCCCGCACACACCTAAGCTACCACAACCACACATCCTACTCGCAAACACATGGGCTAGAAAAACCACACATAACCATGCCTGCATACACCTATTCCCGAAAAACTACTGCAACACCCAAACACACCTAGTCCAGAACAACTACTGCCACTCCTGAAGACACCTGAGCCTCATCCCGAAGACACTTGGGAAACAACATGCCCGCACACACCTGGGACAACCACCACAACATAACCTTCCTAAATAATCTTGGGATGCAATGGACCTTAGGCAATCATTGCCTTCCAAATGATACTTGAGCTACTCGGGAAAAGAAGCGTAAAATGTGACCATCCACTCATAGGAGTGTTGGGAAGAACACCCTAGCCCATGAATTGGGGTTCTTGACACGAAGTGCTCAACTTGGGAGGGGAATGAATAATAAATATAAGAACTAAATTAGTCATATAGGTAAACAAGAACTGATCCCATCCTAGGGGTTCTAAAACCATCCCATAAACAAACACCCTCATTAATATTCATTCATAAAAATTACAACAACCACAACAAAGTCACAACCTATTCCCAGAAATCAATTCCCCATTGAACCCATTATTTTTATCATATTCAAGTGATTCCATTTAGATAATTCTTCACTACCAAGCAACTAACAAGCATAGCCACAAGCTAAGGAAGGAAAAATTGTGAGGAAAAAATTTAAGCATTCTCACCCGGTTCTCTTATAAAGAAACACCAACAAAAGAGATTTGTGAGATCCCCTGAAGTACTGGAACCAAAAAATGCCCCAACATAAGCCCCACATGGCCTCATATCCACAAACCAACAACTGCACAATAGGGGATCCCATCCCCATCCACGTGACCCATCAATCATCAAGCATAACAACCATACACACCACCAGAAGAGAGCAATGGAGTTTTCAGATTCAACAGCACCATTCCTTTAGTTCTTTATTTCTGTTTGGTTAACCGAGGTGACCACACAAGGATTCTTATTCATTGGGAATCCATTTAATCATCCAAGTTTATGTGATTAATGATTTTCTATTTTATATCTATTCAATCATGGAATTATACAGAAAACATAGGATCATTAGTGCTCAATAAAGGACCACCAATGGCAATGATTTTAAGTGTACATAAGCCCATAAAACTCACAGAATATAGGAAAAGATAAAATAATAATGCAGCATCATCAGACACACACCTTCATTCTTTAAAACATTTATTATCTTCATTATGGTTTGGTTTCATCCATCCCCGAAGGAAACACTATCATACCCACCCCACATGATACACAGTAAAGATAGATGAATGAAGATCCCTACTTGGATGATCACCAATCGATGTTTTTCTCCTCGCACCAATAATTGGGGATGCACGACTTGCTTGGGAGGAACTCCAGGGACTCCAAGAGTGAGTAGGAAAGGCTCTAGCATAGTCACATCACTATCCTTGGGAAGGGGGACTCCAAATTCTCAAAGGAAAGAAAAATAGACCATCCATGAACAAGAAATAAATCTCGTGCGATAAAATGAGAGATCCTAGAGTTAAAAAATATGAAATTTTGAATGGCTGTAAAGGTGGATCATGGATTCACCATGTAGTTAGACAGTTACACACGATGGAATTAATTTTTATTTAATAATTCTCATCGGAGAGGTGTCCATAATCCCTATACATTAAAGGATTTCATTTAAATAGAGGTAAAACGGGTCTCGTGAGGGTCGCCCCATTATTATGGGATTTCAATCATCATTTATGGGGATAAAAAAGGTCTGGAACCACTTTACAAATGTTAGAACACATAAAAAGTGGTTTTATAGGAAACTGGGGAAAGAAAACCCCGAAAACCCCTCATGGAAACTATCAATGTCACCAATGGGGGACACCACAGTGACACACTCCCATCGACACTCTGCTCTTTGACCATACTAATGGGGTACAAGGAATCCCAACCCCCATAAATTGTAAAATTAATGGACCATAAGGGTCTGGGCAATTACAACCAATTTCTATAAAAACACAAAAATTTAGGAGTTTTGAAAATCTATGGGAATTTTAATTTTTTATTTATTGAGATGGGTTCTCATTAATAATTGCAGTTTGGATTTTAATTCTTAGAGTTGGATCTTCTTGAGTTGATTATGTTTGATATAGATTAAGGCACAAGAGTTTCCATGGATTCTTAGGTGGGTCTTTGAATCTTTTGTATGAGTTTTAGAGTTTTAATAAGGGTTTTTAACCAGGTTCGAGGTATATTTTTTGTAGTTAGCAAAAAACTATGTGACTCCTCAAGAGTTGGGTTTTATTCAGTTCAGTTAGTTTTTGAAAGGATAGTTTTCTCAGTTATCACATGGTTAAGGGTTAAACATGTGAATTATAGGGTAAATATTACAAGTTATATATATATATATAGGGGTGTGTTAGATGGTTGGAACATTGTTGTAGAGAAACCATGTAAAACCTACAATTTTAGACATATAATGTTTTTTATGGTAGGTGCATGGTTTTGAAGGTTGTGTGGTCATACCATGAAAGTTGGAATGTCTTTAAATGCATCAATCACATCGTTGACACAAATTATGAAAAACCATGTGGACTATTTTATTTCATTAAATAACTGTAAATACCTAAAGTGACCCTCTAGATTCTAAAACCCTCCCCACTCCATCTTCCACCATTATTCACTACTGAACCAGAAGGCTATCCACTCCCATTATTCTTCATTATGCATTTTATTAATGGAATTGTTTTGTTTTTTTAGTGATTCTTGGTGATCCTACCTATTTTCTCTTCCTTCTTTACTTTCTCCCTTCTTCTTTGTTCCTATTTTGGAAAATATTTACAAGAGTTTTTTGAAGATTGCACTAAATCATGGGGGACTTTTCCAGATATGTCATGAATTTCATGTGTCTTGGATTAAGTAAATCCATAGAAGATATATGCACACTATTTATTAGATTTTATTGTTAAGGTATGTCATCGTATGGTTTTTTAGGGTTTTCATGTAAATTTGATAAAATTTTGTGGATATGTTACTTTTTATGATGCTTTCGTCGGGGAGTGCGCATCCATCATGCAGAGGACACGCTGCTGTTCACCCGCATTCATGCATTCCAAAGGAGGGCGGCATTCTCTCCTTATTCAGGGATTTCTGCTCCTTGATCGAAACCGAGAAGATGGGATGTCGGTTCCTCCTTCCGTGGATTCCACCTCAGAACTCATCACCTAGTCTAGGTCTCCCTCATTGATTTAATACGTAGTTCATGAATCTCATTCCTAATGACATATCTTCATGGATGTCAATTAATTACACTACTTATATTAGGACATTCCATAGGGTCCTGACATGGAGTCAACCTTCGGTCGGAGTAGATGTCAACATTAGGCATGCCAGGGAATCTTTCGATGCGCGGACATTGGGGAACCTATATTCTTCCTCGTAATAGGTCATCTCAAGGGTGTAGAACCTGAGGCATCCCACGTCGAATGAAGGGAATCATATGCCATAAGCATGTCTCTGAGGTCTTCCTCAGCTTCCCATGTTTAACACATGGTTTTCCGCGAGTTTAACGTCTTGCTGAGACAGTTACGCCAAGGGAGTGTCTTCTAAGGTTTTCCTATGCTTCCCATGTTTAACAAAGGGTATGCGGTGAGTTTAACGTCTTGCGGAGACGGTATGACAGTGATTAGAACTTCCCCTAAAGACGGATCAGATTGGTACATCCCAAGGAGGTAACACCAGGAATATGAATGGATCAAAACCCCAAATGAGGATGGATCCATGGTGGTGTTCCCCATATTGGGGAGATGTCACACCGTAATGGCTGTTATGAACACCACTGAGGGTGGATCCAGGAGAGTGCACCCTGGAATGGGGGGCACCAGGGTTTACCATTGGATGGTATTGAGCCTCATGGAGGTTTCCTACATACCCTGTGTAGAGTACAGGGATCAAAACCCACATAGTTTGAAGGGGTGATGATTTGGGGTGTACACAAAGGACAACGACCCGGAGACATGTTGGGGATTATGCATGGTAATCTGCCAAGGTTCCACAAGGAGCGGTGCTAGGATGAATGGCATGATCTCAACGGAATGTGGCGGCCCAGGTAATAATTAGGATGGGTGATAGATGGATGAATGAATTGCAGGGGGAATGAAATTTGACCATCTCAAGGACGACGGTGAAATTGGGCTTGAGCCTTGAAGAGGCTTCCTACGTATCCCCGTGGTAAGGAATCAAAGTCTGTATAGTTCAATGGCATTTGGGGCTTATGATCTGAGGTGGCCCATGGTGTCGGTAAACTAACGTGAAGGTGGACCTGGGGTCCTGATGGATGGTAGGTTAGAACCTCATGGAGGCTTCCTACGTATCCTCATGGGAGGGAATCAAATTCCACATAGTTAGGGATAGAATGGTGCTTATGCTCTAAGGCGTCCCGCAATGATGGATGGATGGGGCTTACACATTGAGGAAACCCGTAATGGTGTATGGATGTGGCTTAAACTCTGAGGGGGCCCAAAATGATGGATGGATGGGGATTACACTCTAAGGCGGCCCACAATGATTGGTGAACCGACGTGAAGAGGTCAGAATGACCAGGTGGTGGGGTTGAACCTCATTGAGGCTTCTTACTTATCCCTGTGCCAGGGAATCGAAGTCCACGTAGTTTGGGATGGAATGGGTCTTACGCTCTGAGGTAGCCCACAATTATTTATGGATGGAGCTTACACTTTGAGGTGGCCCATAATGGTGGATGGATGGGGCTTACAGTCTGAGGCGGCCCATTATGGTGGATGGATGGGGCTTACGCTCTAAGGCGGCCCACGATGGTGGATATATGGGGATTACGCTCTAAGGTGGCCCATGATGATGGATGGATGGGGCTTACGCTCTGAGGGGTCCCATAATGGTGGATGGATGGGGATTACGCTCTGAGGTGGCCCATTATGGTGGATGGATGGGGCTTGTGCTCTGAGGCGGCCCACGATGGTGGATATATGGGGCTTATGCTCTTAGGCGGACCATGATGATGGATGGATGGGGCTTACGCTCCGAGGCGGCCCATTGTGTCTTCCTCATATCTGGCCATGACGGCATCCCAACCCAGTGGTGGGTTGAGTCCTTCACTTATGCGCTAGTGCACAAGCGGGATAATGTCGTGGGCATTGGAATCGGCCCAAAAAAAATGGTAATGAAAAGTGTGAATCACACGCCCAACATTCGGAATTCAATGAGGGTGGAATGGAAACAGAGGATAACTTTTGACCATGTTGGAAACACAGTATCCATATCACGTTAGCCTAAAATGGGAACAAACATATGAGGATCGACGGTTCACCGTGTTTGAAACACAGGACCTAACTCAAAGTGTCATGCAAAGTCTTCCGGGGCATTGGCCCAGGATGGTACGTGAGCAGATTCGGCATTGGACCAGGACGTTAGGGGGTCCCTTAGAACATGGAAGTGGATGCAGATCCGAATGAAGGACACGTAAAGCATGAGGTGGAGTGATGGAATGTTTTGACGGATTCCAATGCTCTTGATATTACGCCACTATAATCACGGCATTAGGCATCTTATGCTTGGAGCATAAGGCATATCTTATTCGGAACAAGAGGCATCCTATTATTGAATGATAGGTATTACTACAGTTTAAAGTCATGTAGATAGGACTATTTCAATAAGGAACCTAGAACGACTGGCGTTGGATCTTACGCAAGGGCAACCCTTTCTGGTTCAACCTGGCATAGGAGCCAAGTGATAGGGTTTAGAAGAGTTTCTTGAGGAATGGATCGACTCAAGGTACCTGGGGAAATGATGATGAGAATCTCAAATCATGACATAAGAAACAAACCAAGAAGAATACATCAACTCAAGCTGTTTCATGGTGCGCGGAGGAGTATATCAAATCATAGTATTCCTCATGTGGGAGGTGGGTGCGCACAAGGGTGTAATGGAAAACCCCGACGTCCCAGACCGAAAAGTTTGTGGTGCGACTCTCCATTTTTCATGGGGGTCAGTGACGGTAGCGAAGGGACCAGCCCGGGTTGGCGCGAAATAGGGGAGCTGGGTGCAATTGAGGCTGGTGCACGTAAAAAAACCAAGTCGGCGTGAAATAGGGTAGTTGGGCCCGCAAAAGTTGTGGCAGGCGCACAATACGGGAGTCGGGGCAGGCAATGGCGGATGCGGGCACATAATAGGAGGAGACTCACACAAAAGTGATGGAATTGTAGGCAAAGGGATTCCTTGCGTGCAAGGGGAGTGGTGCGCGCAATAGGGAAGGCATGTGCACAATAGGACTAGTGATGCACTGGCGCGTGAAAAATCGTGTTCAGCAGCAGTGTTGCGCACAAAAATTATGTGTTGCGTGGAAAATTGGGCAGGTTGGCCCTTTCCGCACAAAAATAATGTTTTGCGTGCCAGAGGGGGGTTTTCTGCATGAACGCGAGAAATACGGACTTACGCGCATCAGAGCATCGGCCGAACTCCGAGCCCCCCGGAAGAATAGGGCGCACTTGTATTTATAGGCGGAAACCGGGGCGTCAGTGCGCGTAAAATTCCGCGCACGCAACATGTTTTCTACGGGCGAGGCGTTGCGCGTAAAATTATGCCCGCGCAAAGATTGGCATGTAATATTCCGCGAACACAAATGGTTTTCCACACGAAACACTCGTTTTACGTGCAAATCCATACTTCTTTCTAAAACCGTCTTGGATGGCCATTCCTAGCAGCCTGACTTCGAATAGACATAACTTCTGATTTGTAACTCTATTTGGGCTCCATGACAAGTCAAATCGAAGCTTGCGGAACGAGCTACGCTCCGGGATCATTTATGGGAACGTTTGGAAAATTTTCGGGATTCTTTTTATGGGCTCAATAGTTATATGTGAATTATAGAGCTTTTGATTGCTTATGTACCACCCTGATATTTTTGAAATAATTTTTTTCAAATAAATTTAATATATTTTTCATTTTTCATTACACAAAACTCCAATTTCATCTTTCATTACATGCAACATGTATTTTATCTTTCATTACACACAACAGTGAGTTTAAATGAAACATGGAATACAACTAAGGTATTATTATTTATTATGATAGTTATCACATAGTCGTTGGCATGGAGGGAGTGAATATGATTAAAAAAATTGTGATAGTATATGGTTTATACATATATATATATATAATGAATTTTTTGGGGGCCAATTAATTGGAAATGAAAATAAAAACTATTTGAAAATAAAGGAAACCTTTTTCTAAAAAACTATTTTTATGCACACAGACGTGTATTACCTTAATAAATTAAGAAAATAACATTTAGCAATGATTTTAATAAAATACATATATTATATATATAATATATTTTTTACAATTCATCTTATGTGTTTTCTTGACAAAAGATACATGTATATCCTATTTTATGGTAGAGATTGTATTTTTTCTAAAAAGTAGTTTTGTCACCTTTTCCACACATATATTAAAATTAATTTTTCAAATTTTCGAAACTTTATTTTAGAAAATAAAATTAACTTTTTAAATAAACATTTTGAAATTATCTTAGTGTGTCTTTTCCAGAATTTTATGAAAAGATAAATGTTTCAATGGATTGTGAAAAATACTGGCTTTTAGTAAGAATTATCATTTTTATTGAAACATTTAAAAACAAAAAAAATTAACTTTTTTAAAAAGAAACATTTTTTGCACTATATATCTATTAATTCAATTTATTTCATTGGAATAAATTAAATTTTCAAATTTTATTTTAAAAATTTCTCTACTTATAAAAATTCTCTCTTGGAAAACTCTATTTCTCATCTCATATGTGGGTTTAATTTTGAATAAAATTCTTCCACTTTTATCAATTGAATTTGAAAAAATGAATTCCATATTTGGAACTATAATAATTCCTATTATATAATAATTTCATCTTATTTTCCATAATGAATAGTAATAAAATTATGATGTATATATCGTGTTTAAGTTAAAAATCAGTTTACTAAGGGTTATACTAAAAAGAAAAGTGTTTAAAATCGACCAATACATGTTCAACAAAAATTTTATATCCATATTTTGTTATTATATATTATATTTTAGAAACTTTACTATTATGAATCCTTTTTTCATGTAATAAACATATGTAAACCTTTTTCTTTTCAAAAATTACAAGTCAGGCGCTCACCTCACTTATAAAAGGACACCCCATATCCTCTACACTAAACAATTATGATAAAAATTATAAAATACATATAAAAATCACTTCCTTACTTCCCTTATATCATCCTAAAATTCTTAGTTTTTTTTTCATAAATCCAACCAAATAATCCTTTTGGTTAAAACCAAAAGAAGTTGTCTGAAAAAGTTATAGCATCCCTAATCGAACATTTTTTATTATTTCTTCTTCCACCTCATTAAATCCATATTAAAACATGATAATATTATAATATAAAAAAATAATATATACTTATGTTTTTTTATGTTTATGAAATAATCTAAGTCCTTATCCTCCCCCATCAAATGGGTCATGAAGTAATCATCCATGATTATAGAGGACTACCACCTCATGAATTGATGTTATTTTTTTTCCCATAACCACCTCTAATTTCTAGATATAATGTGGGATTTATTATTTATATGTGATCTTTATGATATTATTATTCACATGGAATCATCAAATCACATATTCCTTCTTAATTTTCATTTCATGGAATTATTAAAACATTATTCGTGTGTACGACGGACTACCACCTCGTCAAGTGATTTGATTCATTCATTGTTTACATGTAAGTTAATAAAGATGGTTTTAAAGAAAATATGTGATATATATTATGTAACACTCCAGGATTTCATATTACATTATCTCATTAAAGCAATTCAATAGCTTGCGCTACACGCAACACCGAGTTTGAGAGCACCACAACAAACCAAACTAGCCGTTCAAAATGAGGTTATGAATAGTTTTAACTTCATTTTGAATCGTAAATACTATATATAATTTTAAAATTCATATTATGTGTTTCTTAGACATATTACAAGAACAAATTCATTTTTTCATATAAAAGAAGTATATTTCAAAAAAATGAAATTTTACCACCTTGTAATGGCGAACACTTTTTAAAACCAATATTTGACACTTTTATATATTCAAGTTAATTAAATTAAATTATTATTTATAATAGAGACATAAAAATTTAGTTTTCAAAAAATTTTGGTACCTTTTTGATAACTTTCATATTTTAACGAATAGTAAAAAATTATATGTTTTAACTGAAAACAACTTTTTTAATCGAAATAA
Source organism: Viscum album (assembly GCA_963277665.1). Lineage (NCBI taxonomy): Eukaryota > Viridiplantae > Streptophyta > Magnoliopsida > Santalales > Viscaceae > Viscum > Viscum album. The sequence goes on from OY728140.1 coordinate 216,730,016, forward strand.
TTAATAGTGTTAAATTATGAATATAAACGGTTTTGAAGTATAATATTATTATATTTTTATCATTTAATACAATATAGGTCATTATAAGTAATTTCACATTTTAATTTGACATAAACACGTGTCAACCTTTTAATAGTTTTTACTTTTTAAATACCCACTTTTTAGTTTTGACAACGAGAATTAATTTTAAGTTAATAAATTAAACTTATATTTTTTGAATTTAGTAAAATAGCCTTCATTTTTTAATTCAGAATATCAAAATTATATTAGGGTGAAGTTTTGGTATTTTTATGAAAACATTCAATTTTTGATGAGTAGTGAAAACAATGCGCTATTATTTAAAACCGACTTTTTATTTAAATAATTATTTATTTTATTTAAATTTATTTTACACTAAAATAGGTATATAATACCTATATATGTTCAATTTAATTAAATGGAGTCATTTTATAATAAAAATTGATGTATAAAATTTTATTAAACTATTTGACCTCTTTTACCCACATTATAGGCACGATAGAAAATTTGCAAAAAAAATATAATTGTACCGCTATTGTGAGTTGAATTTAAATAATCTAAGAGACTCAGTTGAAATCAGTAAGTAAAATCTGGTTCAATAAGATTAAAATATTTATTTATGAATAGTAACTTTTGACTTTTATTTACCCCAATTAAAAGTAAATAGGGAAATTAATTGTAAAATTGATATTATTATTACCGTAACACATGTGTTAATTCTATTGGATAAGTGTAATTCGACCAAAAAACCTTATTAATAAAATATGATCCTTTAGGTCCACTACTATTAGATTAGGAAATTTATTATTATTTTATTTAATGAAGAGTTAAAAGTGTTAAATTCAATGTTTAATAACTAAAAGATTTTTAATATTGGGTTATACCAAAGATAATTTTGACTATAAATATTAATTAGAAAGAAAAAACTATTTCGTACATAATGGTATTTTATTTATAATCTTTAGATATTAAATAAGTTAAATTATTTATAACACAATGATGAAGAAATAATTACATTACTAATGGAATATTAAAATAATTGTTATTATAAATATCCAAATAAGTGTAAATTGACACTTATAAAGAATTCCTATAATTTTATGGGTGAATATAAAATATTTGGGTTGGTTAAATAAATTTTATTCAAAGTGATAAAGTTTTTAGGGCTTTCAGAAAAATCAAATATTAAATATTGTCAACATTGACATAATTGAGTTTTTAAAGAATATACTATATTATTAATTGATATAATATTCCTAAAAATATAAGAATCAGAAAAATGACATAGATAAGGTTATAAATATTAATAATTAAAAACACAGGGTTCTTTAGGCTTGTTATAGTAAGTTTCATAACCATATAATATAAAAATACAACAAGATATGGTAAATGTCAAACTATTTAACTAAGAGTTAAATCTAAAAGATAAGGTTAATATGGTTCACTAAACACATAGAAAACCTATTGGATGATAGGTTTTAAACCCATTCCCATATTATCCTCTAAATAAATCATTTTGGATTGATTAGAAACTGTAAATTATTTTATTATAAAAAAATATTTCACACTTTTCCCAAAGTGACCCTCACCTATCTTAAAAAAGGGTACTTCACCTTAACTTAAATTCACACCTCCAAAGACATTTGGCTCTACCAAACCCTACAGAAATATCCTATCAACTATCCTACCTTCGACCTAGAGGCCTTACCTTGATCAGAAATCTATCCTACGGAGCCCTTTTGATCAACTCAAAAGGAAACACCCCAAGAAGAGGTAATAATTTCACCACCCTCTTTCAAGTTCTTTTCTTCTTCCACATCCTCTTTCTATGTTGTTTCCATATAAAAAATAATAAATCCAGTACCTCCTATATACTGCGATGTTATTATAAATATGGTAAAACAATATTCACTATTTTATATATTATATAAATACCAATGTCACCATACGTGCGTACGTATGGCTTACTGTCTCCACGTCATGGTGTAGTTTGTTATTCAAACACTCCATTATTTGGATGGGTATAATAATGAGTATAACTGATTTAAAAATTAAATATAACATGTTAATGAATATTTATATATTATATAACATCCAATTACATATGATTTCACCATCAATATAATGATATTGTCGCTCGTGCGTACGTACGGATTACCGTCTCCAGGATGTGATGAGATTCATTCCCACGTTCACCATTCAATGTTGATTATAAAAATATATATTATTAAAAAGTATGTAATATATGAAATAATAATTATACTAGAGATATTTATATATATGTATTTACTTACATATATCTTATTCACTTACTTCCATTCAATATGATATGAAAACGAAAACAACATTTCTGCATACGTACTGCCTACCATGTCTATAAATGGTGCCTTCCATTTCATATATCTATCTATTATACATATTTATATTCTAACTATATATGATATATAAATCAAGGTTTATATTCTTAAAGTATTTATATCGTGATATAAATGATACGATCAAGAATAACAAGTTAAAACACGTACGATAAAGAAAGCGATTATTACCAAAAATGATAATTTAACCTGGAAATCATTATTAAATGGGTACTATAAAGTCATAAATGAATCATGAATGATATAATAAATATGAATATGGTTCTGGTATAATTTAATAACATACTATGGTCATTATACAGGTGGTTAAACATACCCTCTACCAAAGGAAAGTTGAAGGTAAGGGTTAATTCTACAATCTTTCCATTAACTGAGGTTAATTTTACGTGAGTATCTATTGGGACATCTTTATCATCTACATTCGTGTTTCATAAAAATATTTTCAAAGGGAATATTTTAATATTTTTTGGAAGGGACTATTAAACTAGATCATTATTTTAAATGGTTTAAATATTTATTATTCTAAATCAATCTCTTTAATGTCCATGTTTTCCAAATGGATTTTTAGGATTTATTTATATGGACATGAATGTTTCTAAAATGTTAATTCCTTTAAAAAGTTTTAAAGTGGTATTGGACAATTTGATTCAAAAATGTCTTTAAATGTCGTCCTATTTAAACTGTGCGACTTTTAAATGTATTTAAGAAAATGGATATTTCTCTCAAAAAGTATTACAAATCATTTTCCTCTATGTCAACATCCTTTGGTGCATTTTAAACTTGTTTGAAGTGGATTTATTATGATAAAAATATTCCATATTGTATTGTAGGTTTTGTGACATGTTTGACTATTGATGTGTTATTTTTATACCATTAATGGTTTATGGAGAATGAATTTAAATTTCGTGTGCTAGTTTTAATACGAATGTTTATGTTATGTTTAAACCTTTTCATATGAGGAATGCATTGGACTCAGTAAGTGATGGATGGAGCTCGCTATATCTCCTCAATGCATCGTTAGGTCTCATGAGACAAACTAGTGTCTTGGCCCAAGGCCTTGAAAAAATCTTATATATAGTCTTCGAATAAGGCTTCGACTATGTGGTTATGATGCCTGGTATTATGTATTCCATCATTATGAAACTAGTTATTGATATTACATGTGATTATTAGAATTGTAGAATATTCATGTGAATAATTAACTGGCATTATTTGATTTATCTTCGCCATATTATTCTGTAGTTTATGTTTAAAAGGCTTTTTTTTATTATTATACATTTCCTTAAATGTTTATACTTATTTATGAAAGTTTTCGCTATATTGTCATCTTTACTGAGCATCTGAGCTCACCCCTTTATATGGTTTATTTTTCCTGGGATGCGAAGAATTATATTATGACTAACTTGAAGGGTTAGTTTAATGGATATTAATGTGGTCAATGGAGACAATGTTATTATTTTTTTCAATTTATAATTTAATGTAACCTTCATGTGTGTAACCTATTTTCTAAGAATGCTAAACTGATCGGTCCTTCAGGACTTGATTACTTGTAATCATGCCAATATATTAAAATAATGCACCGGCTCTGGGTAATAGGATTTGGGGTGTTACATTTGGTATCAGAGTAATTTTAACTACAACCTTAGAAATTGATTTAGATAAACTCTGATTAGAGAACATTACCCTAAGATAGACATTGAGGATTAGTATAGATTAACTTCCTAGAATTTTGGTAATGTAGAGAATTTTGTATTTTCTAAGCAATACATCTCTGTCTGTATACGACCAGGTAGGGGCGGCACTGGAACAAATGCACCTAGGAGTGAAAACTCCAACAAGGAGTTTCAGACCTAACTCGGGGTATACTAGTACTCGACAACGGGCCTTGATGCACTCTTGGTTACAACACTCTCGGGGGATATTCTTAAAATAATTCACATTTTCATTACATTCCATTATGATGGATTTAGGAGTAAATATTTCGTCAAAGTAAAAATTTCATTATTATAGACTATATTCACAGTCTTTTCAATTTATGTTAGGTATTTTACAAGTTTGGAATTATGCATTGTGATTTATAAACTATCCTAGTGTATTCCATTATTTAGAAATGGCACCTTGTATAAGGAATTAGAATTCCAGCAATACGCACTATCGAAAGATTAAGAATGATCATATCATTCATGGTATTAAGGAAACATTTAAAAGGGAAATAGTCTCATGTATATATTCATCATATGATGAAATAGTATCATGTGTTAATAAGATAAGTAAAATATTCTCTAAGTCCTATGGCTTTGAAGGGAAGCAAGAGAATAAAATGATGTAAGAGGCAAATATGGATAAAGGGAACAGGGGAAGGAAGGATTTTTCCCATATGTGATAACTATGGAAAAAATCACCCTAGAAAATGCATGAAGGAAATGTGAGTTTGTTATAAGTGTGGAGAAAAAGGACACCAAGTACATGATTTAAAGGGTAAGTAAAATGTTTCAAATATACATTTCTTCATCTGCAAGGAGTTGGGACACTCCGTGAATCGATGTCCAAATCCTCATAGTATACCCCAAGTACTGCTACTGGATAATAATAAAGTTATGATACTACCGAAGATGAAGAGGAATGATTAGAGTTCTTATGTTGTTAGTAAAGTATTGTGTCATTTGAATATTGTATTAATGATTTACATTTATAAGAATTATAATGTATATAAGGATTGTTCTGTAGTACTTTTTCATTAAGGACTTGAGATCGTGTGGAACCCAGAAAAGTGACTCAATAGAAGGGTAAAGGTTTTCGAAAATATATGGTTTAGAGAAAGATAAACCATAATATGGTTCTAATACTGAGGTAGTGATTTTGGAATAATGTATGATTGATTTGGATAAATCATATTGGATATTCTTGACTACCTTGAAACTCATTAATGATTTCTATATTCCATCATTTTTGGAGTTTACCACATATTTGGATAGATGGAGTATATCCAATATTCTATAAGGAATAATGGATCATGAATGTAATCAATAATGTTTTATGGTAATTCATGGTGTTATAGTGTTTTAAAAGAATACATGATGAAGCTATTCACATGTTATTACATGGAAAAAAGGATCTTCATCGTGTTTACCTTATAAATTTTTCACTGTGAGTTTGGACAGAAGTATTTTGGATAAGTATAATGGTTGGAATCATTTAATTTTTAAATTTGATACTGTTGTTAAGGTTAAATAATTTCAAGAGATTATTTTTGTGTTGTCATAAAAAGGACAACTCGGAGGTCGGGTGACAACCTATTACGTCCGGAAAGGCCCTGAGACTTGAACCCTCAACCAAAGGCTGACAAGGGTGGATCACCTACCACTAGCATAGATGATGTCTAGGTCTGTATAATGTTTTTTTTAATAGTTTCATAAATTAATTATAAATTCACTATTTTTGGAACCCTATACGATTAGGATGAATAGAATATTGTTGAATTCTATTATCTTTTGGAGTGGAAGATGAGTTTTCAGTAGGAATTAGTTGAAGGATAAAACTCTACCTGTCAAGTATATATTTTTCCTCTTATTCTATGAATAAATTAATTCTTAAACTTTAGGTAAGGGATATTAAAAAAAATTTGTTACCCTAATATTGTATGTTTTGTTGAACTGACGATATTTTAAATCATCATAGATTGATGTCATTGAGGCCCTCAATTTTACAATTGTTTGTGATTGATGACCTCGAGAAATTTCAATAAATATTTACGATTTTCCTCTAGTTATGTGTCCCAAATAGCCACCAATGTTCTCCTAATTGAGATCATAATTTTGGGGGGACCTTTTTATTCCATTTCCCTCTTATTATCCCAATTTCTGATGTGGGTTTTTCACACAGGAATTTTTATATTTTTTAACAGTTTATTTTCAAAGAACAATTTCAAATTGCGAGGAAATAATTTATTGAAGGAGGGGAGAATGTAACACCCCAAGATTTCATAGTACCTTATCACATTAAATTAATTCAATAGCTTGCGCGACATGCAACATTGAGTGCGAGCGCACCAAAACATACCAAACTAGTTGTTAAAAAAGTGGCTAAGAATAGTATTAGCTTTTTTTTAATATTATATAGTATATATAATTTTAGCATCCATATTATGTGTTTTCTATACATAATATAAGAAAAAATTCATTTTTTAGATAAAAAAGTATTTTTCAAAAAAATGCAATTTCACTGCCTTTTAATGGAGAACACTTTTTAAAACCAATATTACACTTTTATATATTCAATTTAATTAAATTAAATTTTTATTTAGAATCGTGAAATAAAAATTTAGTTTGGATAAATTTCGGTACTTTTCTGATAACTTTCATATTTTGACGAATAGTTAAAACTAAATTGTTTTAATTGAAAACAACTTTTTTAATCGAAATAATTTATAGTGTTAAATTATTCATTTGAAAGGTGTTTAAGTATAATTATATTATATTTTTATCATTTAATACTATGTAGGTCATTATAAGTAATTTCACATTTAATGTTGAGATAAACACAAGTCAATATTTTGATAGTTTTTACTTTTTAAAAACCCGCTTTTTAGTTTTGACAACAAGAATTAATTTTAAATTAATAAATGAAGATTATATGTTTTGAATTTGGTAAAATAGGCTTCATTTTTAATTTGAGATATCAAAATTATCTTAGGGTAAATTTTTGGTATTTTTCCGAAAACATCCAATTTTTGATGAATTGTGAAAAACACTGCATTATTATTTAAAACCGAAATTTTATTTAAATAATTATTTATTTTATTTAAATTCATTTTATTTCAAAATAGATATATAATACCTTTATAAGTTCAATTTAATTCATTGAAGTCATTTTATAATAAAATTATATGTATAAAATTTTATTTAACCTTTTAGCCTCTTTTACCCACCTTCTAGGCACGTTAGCAAGTTTGCATAAAACATAATTTTACCGCATCTGTGAGTTAAATTTAAAACATTATAGAGACATGTTTGATATAATTAAGTAAAATTTGGTTCAATAATATGAAAATAATTTTTGGTGATTTGTAACATTTGACTTTTATTTACCATAATTAAAAGTAAGTAGATAATTTACGGTAGAAATGATATTATAATTACCCTAAAACATTTCTTAATTCTATTGGAAAAATTTAATTCGACCAAAAATAACCTTAGTAATAAAATATTATCCTTTTTTCCACTTGGATTAGAATAGTACATTTATTATTATTTTATTTAAAGAAGTGTAAAAAGTGTTACAATCAATGTTTAATAACTAAACCATTTTAAATATAGGATTATGCATAAGATAAATTAATCTATAAATATTAATTAGAAAGATAAAAATATTTCCTACATAATTTTATTTTATTTTAAAAATTAAGACATTAAATAATTTAATATATTTATGACACAATGATGGTGATTTAATTACTTTATTAATGAAATATTAAAATAATTGACATTATAAATATCTATATAAATGAAAATTGAGACTTATGATTAATTAAACTAATTTTCTACATTACTATGACATGTTAGGGTTGATTAAATAAATTTTATTCTAAGTGATAAAGTTTTTACGGCTTTCGACAAAATCAAATACTAGATAGTGTCAAAATTGACATAATTGAGTTTTTAAAACAAATACTATATTATTAATTGATATAATATTTTTACAAATATAAGAATCGGACATAAGACATAGATAAGGATATATATATTAATAATTAACCACATGGGGTTCTCCTGGCTTGTTATATTAATTTTATCAACCATATAATATAAAAGTACAAAGAGACATGGTAAATGTCAAACTATTTAACTAAGAGTTAAATCAAAACAATATGGTTTATATAGTGACCTAAACCTGTATAAAACCTATTGGATGAGAGGTTTTCGACCCATCCCCACATTATCCCCAAAATAAATCATTTCTGAGTCATTAGAAACAAAAAAAATATTTTATTATAAAATATTTTTTGAAGCTTTTCCTAAAGTGACTCTCACCTCTCTTATAAAAGGGTACTTCCCCTTCTCATAAATTCACACCTAAAAATCCATTTGGCTTAGCCAAAACCCTTCCCAAGTATCCTCTAAGATATCCTCCCTTCGACCTAAAGGCCGTACATTGATCAGAAATCAAAACTAAAGAGCCATTTTGATCAACTCAAAAGGAAACACCCAAAGAAGAGGTATTAATTTCACCACACTCATTCATGTTCTTTTCTTCTTTAACTTTCTCTTTATTTGTTGTTTACATACTAAAATAATACATCCATTACCACCTAAATACTTTGATGTTATTATAAATATAGTATAACCATATTTATTTTTATATCCATCCTATAAATGTAAAAGTCACCATAGGTTCGTACGTACAGCTTACCGTCTACACGTCATGGTGTATTTTATTATTCAAACACTCCATTATTTGGATGGGTATAATAATGACTATAAATGATGTAAATAATAAATATAACAGGTTAATTATTCTGTTTATATCATATACCATCCAATTAAAAATTATTTCACCATTAATATAATGATATTGTCACTCATGCGTACAGACGGATTACCGTCTCCACGACATGATGAGATTCATTTAAACGTTCACCATTCAATAAACATTATACAAATATATATTATTATTAAGTATGTAATATATGACATAATTATTCTACTATAGATATATATTTTTCTATATGTATGTACTTACATATATCTTATTCACATACTTTCGTCCAATACAATATGAAAATGGAAACAAGGTTTAAGCGTACGTACGCCCTACTGTCTCTGTAAATGGTGCCTTTAATTTCATACATATATATATTATAAATATTTATATTCAAAATCTATATGACATATAAATCAAGGATTATATTATATATTTATTTATATCATGATCTAAATGATACAATCAAAAATAACAAGTTAAAAAATGTATGATTAAGAAAGAGATTATTACCCAAAATGTTAATTTAACATGGAAATCATTATTAAATGGGTAGTATAAATTCATAAATCAATCATGTATGATATAATAAATATTAATATGGTTATGGAATAATTTAATAACATACTATGGTCATTATACATGAGGTTAACTGTACCCTCGACCCAAAGAAATTGCAAGGTAAGGGTTAATTCTACAATCTATTCATTAACCAAGGTTGTTTTTACGTGAGTATCTACTGGGATCTATTTATCACCCAGATCGGTGTTTCATAAAAATATTTTCAAAAGGAATGTTTTAAGGTTTTATGGAAGGTACTCTTTAACTTGATCATCATTTAAAATAGTTTAAATATTTATTCTTTTAAATAATTTTCTTTAAAGTCCATGTTTTCAAAATGGGTTTTAAAGATTTATTTATATGGACATGAATGTTTTTAAAATGTTAATTCCTTTCAAAAGTTTCAAAGTGGTATGGGATAATTTGATTAAAAAATGTCTTTAAATTTCTTCCTTTCAAAATTGTGTGATATTAATTGTTTTTATGAAAAAAGGATATTTCTCTCAAAATAGACTTACAAATCATTTTAATCTATGTGAACATCCTATGATGGATTTTATATTTGATTGAAGTTGATTTATTATTATACAAATCATCCATATTGAATTTAAGGTTTTTTGATATGTTTGACTGTGGATGTGTTATTTTTATACCATTCATGGTTTATGGAAAATTTATTTCCATTTCATATGCTATATTTAATAGCAATGTTTATGTTATGTTTAAACCTTTTCATATAAGGAATGAATTGGACATAGTAAGTGACGGGTGGAGCCCACTATAGATCCTCAATGCATCCGTAGGTCTCATGAAACAAACTAGGGTCTTTCCACAAGGCCTTGACAGAATCATATTTGTAGTCTTGGAAAAAGTCCTTGACTATGTGGTTATGAAGTCTAGCATTATGCATTCCATCATTATGAAATTAGCTGTTAATATTACATGTGATTATTCTACTAGTAGAATATTCATGTGAATAAGTAAATGGAATTATTTGATTTATCTTTCCTATATATTGCAAAATTTTATGTTTAAAAGGATTTTGTTTTACTTTTATACATTGGTATAAATGTTTATGCTTATTTATGAATGTTTTCGCTATATTGTTATCCTTACTGAGCATCTGATCTCAACCATTTCTATGTTTTATTTTTCCCAGGATGAAAAGAACTATATTATGACTGACCTACATGGATATTCTAAGGGATATGATTGTGGTCAATGGATACAAAGTTGTTGTTGATTTTCATTTTATATTGTAATGTAACGTTCATGTATGTAATCTATTTTTCAAGAATACTAAACTGATCAGTCCTTCGAGACTTGATTCCTTGTAATCATACCAATGTATTAAAATAATACACCGACTCTGGGTAATAGGGGCCATGGCATTACATATTAAATGAAAATTACTCTTTAATGATAATATATTACTTACCTTTATTTTTTTCAATCAATTGCTAAATTGTAAACAATGTTCACCATGTGTTTCCTTTATGTGGTGTATTTACTAACCATGAATGTATTTAATTACTATTATCCTTAATCATATGGTAATTTAAATATCCATCTAAAGATCTCTCATTCATGGGGTTTATGGTTTCAATGTTACCAATGAAAAATGGTATTTTTGTCACAATTTGTCTTCTTTGAGACAAATTTTATTTTATGAATTTATAATCTTTTATAAGGATTATATGCATCCCCTTTTACGTTTAAGGTCATGAATTTATTTTGTCTCATGATATTCTATGTTTTATTTATGTTTATTATTTCTTGGGGATTATGGATCAATGTTACTAATGTGGTATGTGTTTTATGTTACAATTTAGTTATTTATTGGGATTACACTTGATTATGCTTCCATGATAAAATATTAAGATATATCACTCAATAAATACTTTTATTATTTTATCCTATAGTTATTTCTGTATAATACATGTTTCACTTCATTTCCAAGAATTAATGTACTCAGGAGATAAAAATAGTGTTTTTTAATCATATGTATTTCTGTCTTCGCTCAAAACCCCCCTTTTCTTCCAAATCAATGTTTTCTAAAAGTGTTTTTAGAAAGGTTTTTAACACTATAAATTATTTATTGAATATTTTTTTTCCTTGTTTTAAATATTATAAAATGTCTATAAAAGAATCTTATTTTCATTTTTCAAAATACTCTTGTTTGTATTTTACCAAAAATATGAAAGGAATCATTGTTTTACAGTCTAGGGAATGAATGGTAATTTATATCTTCATGAACAACACATGGTTTTTAAATATTCTATTGTAATTTGAAAATATTATTTTCAAAAATAATTATTTCCAGAATTATTTATGAATATGTTTGTTTTAAAATATGGTGTTTAATGAAAAAATATTTTCCATCAATGATGAAATCCTTTTATGTTAATTACACTTTACTGAGGATATTATCAAATGATACCATTATCATTATTTCTCTAAATAGGTTATGTTTATAATTAAAATATTCTTATGAAACCCATTTCTTTCCACAGGTTACTCCAAGATAAAATGATTATGAAACCCACTTCTTTTTATATGGTTCATATTATGATGAAATGATGAAGGTTATGTGAAGCTGATTTCTTATCCATGGGTTATGGTTTAATTTAATGCTTAGGAAACCCATTTGTTTCCGTGTGTTTTCAAATGATGGATGTTTTATTATCTGGTGGCATACACATATATGATTTTCATTTTTTGATGGTGACAGAATGGTGGTTATGTTATAATAAAGGAATATGGTTACATTATAACTAATATTTTCAGTAACTATATCTTCATACAATGAATTGGTCAATGATTAATTTTATATGAGCTAAAAGGGGGCATGGGAGGATATCTCAATCCCAAAATTGGTTACACATGAGGTTATCCGAAACCTAAAAGGGCTTATAAGGTATGTTTTCTCAAGCCTGAAAGAGGGTACACTGGAGGTTATCTCCAGCCCGAAGCAGGTAAACCAGTGGTTATTCCAAAACTAACTTGTTATAAATGACTTTGGGGGTATCCTTGACATAATATTTTCTATTATTATGTATATTTCACAAATATATATCTTATGCTAATGTTATTCTCTAATGGTTCACGTTCATTGATTTTGTTATTATTCATGTTTAATAAAATCAAGATATATTTTATGGCTCATGTTTATCATCTTTGATATGCAGTGTATGTTCATATGTTATTATCATGTTCACATAGCCATATTATTATTTTATATTTTTATCTCCCTTTTTACGCTAACAATGCATTCATGATAACTCTTTCTTATGGTTCATCTCCCTATGATATGAAGAAATTTATTAAGTATGATATGTCTAAGAAGGGTTGTAGTTATGAACAACTCAGTGGGATATGGTGTAGCTCACTTATGTACTAATTGTTTATGTTCCCATGTTTCTAAAGGATCAACAACTAAATAATTCTATTGTGGATAATTTTTTATATAATGAATACAAATATAATAAGATATGATATTTATGTATGAGAAGTTTGGATATCTATAGTTGGTATCAGAGAAAGGATTAATTAACCATTAGAATCTATGAATAGAATATATTAGCGAGATCCATCGGTATATTTCTAAATATATTCCATGGGATATTTCTAATAAAAAATATTAGGATGGGTCAATGTATTTTAAAATTTCATGTAATTTTTTTAAAGGATAGAGTGAGTGGTTTCCATGAAATTACATATCTGTCTAGATACTACAAGTAGAGGTGTCTTTGGAACGGAGGTACCTTGGGGTAATAACTCAAAAATGATGACTTGAGTTGGACTCGATCATCACCTGGTGCATGACAATGGTCTTTGTTACACACATGGTTTGAAATTTATGGGGGATATGCATTGGAAATTCACAAAATCTTTATAACCCATCATGAAGTATTTAAATAGATAATTACCTTGAATGACATATTTAAATCCTACGGTTTCATAGATTTAAAATAAAATTTCATGATTTAGACATCTTATAAATATTTTTTCTTGATTATGGGATCTTTACTCACACTATACAATTTGAATTTTTCAATGTAGGTAACTAGAATGAACTAGTTTAACATTCAATGAGATAGATAATATGTTGATGTGAAACCAAATGGGATGATGATTTTAGTGAAGGGAATTGTGTTTATGATTATGCATTTTTCATGATATATTATAAACATCTCAAACCTTAACAAAATCTCAGACTCAGCAACGAAGGGAAGGAAAGATTTCATTGAGAGTTCAAGTGGTGGAGACCATGGAGTAAATAATACTAAGTTTCCAATAAGTCAATAATGTTGGAATAAAAACTATAGGGAATGTCTGAAAAGATTGAGATGGTGTTTTATGTGTGCAGAATAAGGACACCTTGTAAGATATTATCAAGGAATAATTAAAATGTTTGTTAATATAATGGTTGAGAATATTTATTTACCTAAGGAATAATTAATTTTTGAATGTTGTGGATGTGAAATGTATGGGAATTATATATATCGATGTCCTAGTGGGAAATCTCAAGAAGAGGGTCGGAAAGTTTATACAAGTAATGGTTTTTTTGTTGATAATAAAGTGACTAAAAATTATATATGAAAGGAAATAGGTATTAAGGAATAAATGATAAATCCAAGAAAATTGTTTGATAATGAGTTAAAATGATTGAAATTTTTATGTATTGGAATTCAAGAATTATAAAATACATAAATATTTTTTAGTATAATTTTTTCATTAACTATTTCAATGAATATGTTGAATGATGTTGATGAACTAGAGTAGTGAATTAATGTATGGTGAGATTTCTTGAAAAGCACGTGATTGAGGGAAATATAACCCTTAATATATTATTTATGATGATAAAATGATTTTAGGATAAATATATGATTTATTTAGATGATGTAAATTGTATAATAATGATTACCTGGGAACTAATTAATGATTTTTGATAATGTGATTTTTTTATCATTATAGACTGTATATTATTTTTTGATTTATGTATTATAACTAATAATTTAAGTTTAATTTTAGGAATATGGATGAATTTATGACTTAAATAATGTTTTATGGTAATTTAGGATATTAACATATTTTATAGAATCCATTATGAATTAATTCACATGTTTGTTATGTAAAAATTAAGAGTTACTTCATGTTTTTTTGGGGATTAATGATTATTTCATTTTGAAAATTTAGTGAAATTATTTCTATATTTTTGGAATTTATTAATTTGGAAGGGCCATAAGGTTAAACATTTATGAAATAGATAAAGTTGATATTTGGTTGAAGTTTTATAGATTAATCTATTACTTCTCTATATGATGATTTATCAACATTGGATAACTATTGCTAACCATTTTGTCATAACAAGAGAGATAAGATGTGGCTTATCATTCTACTATGAATTTTTTGATCTTTTAGTGTTTCAGGCATACAAAAATACATCATCATTTCTTGGAGTAATAAATGAATTATAAAATATCTGAAACACAACAAAAGGATGAAATTTTGGTAATTGTAAAAAACAATGTTAAGTAATATGTATATTTGTCCCTTTAAATTTTTTAATCATATTAGGGTTATAGCCTATCGATTGGAGATTCAAATAAACCTCTATCTGGTTCATGATTTGTTCCACCTATATCTCCTAAGTATGAAAATACATGATCTGTCACATATATTGAACTTAGAGGTAATACCATTGGATCATGATCTTCCTTATAAGGAACAATAGGTAGATATTTCAGATCAAATTGATAAAGTTATTCAAAAAAATACCACTCACATGGTTATTTTTTTTGGAAAACCACCAACATGGGGAATAAACATGGGAACCTAAGTATGTAATGAGGAAAAATTTTCCTCATTTATTGGTACCAAAGTGATTAATTTTGAGTGAAACCCAATTTTAAGGGGGCTAGACTATAACACCCTAAGATTTTGGGAAATATTGATTTTAATAAATTTAATATTTTCAATATTACCATTACATGAAACAACTATTTTAACTTAAATTATACACAACGCCAAGATTATCTTGTGTTACATGCAATATGGAGTTCAAATGGAACATGATATAATATGAAATTATTATTATTAAATATGATATTTATCGCCTAGCCGTTGGAGCGTACGATATGAATATGATTGAATAAATTATTAAAATATATGGTTTACACATGTTTATAAAATTTAATATTTGGGGACTAATTGATTATAAATGAAAATATAAACTATTTGAAAATAAAGAAAATCTTTTTCTGAAAAAACTATTTTTATACACACAAACATGTTTTACAACAACAAGTTTAAAAATTAACCTTTCTTCAATTATTTTAATGATATTAATATATTATATATTCAAACAAATGTTTAACATTCATCTTATGTATTCTCTAGACATGAGATAATAATAAATATAATTTTTCACTTTAAAACATTATTTTTCTCAAAATAGTTTTTTTTCCTTTTTCACACAAATTTTAAAATACTTTTTTTCCAATATTATAAAATTTATTTTAATAGAATAAATATATTTTTTAATTCTACATGTCATAATTATCCTTGGTTTAATTTATGATAAATTTTCATGAAAGGATAACATTTCTATAAATTGTAAAAATTTTCATTTTAAATTAAGAATTTTTATTTCTATTGAATTATTTAAAAATATAAAAAATATTTTTTGGTGGTTTTAAAATTAAAATTAGTTCATTTTAATATCTATTAATCTAATTTATGTTATTTTAATCAGTTTCAAATTAAATTTTGATATTAATACTTTCTTTGCTTATGAAAAGTTTCACAATGACCCCCCCCCCCCCCCCCCGCATCACATCTGTGGGATTAATGTTAAATAAAATTCTACAACTTCATTGATTTGAATCTGAAAAAACAAAAAAAATACAGCAATTTTTTTTAGAAATAATTAGACCATATATGTTATAGTTTCACTAATGGCCTATTTTGGAGGCTTTTAGCATGTCAAAATGTGGGTACACCTTTCTTCTTTTCAAAAATTACCATTATGTCGCTCACACCATTTTTAAAAGACCAACCACTATCCTCTCATCTTCACACTTCCAAACCTATTTGGATTATCGAATACATTCTTATATAACTTTATTAATTCCCTATTATTTTTCTAGATACCTTATTTTTATCATAAATGAATCCTAGGAATCCTTATTTTCAAACCAAAATAAGTTGTCTCGTGAATAGGTAATGTCCCTAATCGATCATTTTATTTTATTTTTTCAGTTACCTCTTTTAATAATCATTAAAGCATAATAATATATATAAATTCAATATCTTCCACATACTAAAATATCATATATTGATGGAATAACATTCATACATCTCATCTTCTATCAAATGGGTGATGAAATCATCATTTGTGTGTCTGAAGGACTTCCTCCTCACAAACTGATATTTTTTGTTTTCCATCACCAATACTCACATTTGAAAATAATGATTAATTTATTATTTATATATTATATTTATGATATTAAAATTGTATTTAATCATTATATTACATATTATTTATTACATTATATTCCTTGGTAATATGATAACGTCGTTCATGTGTATGAAGGACTGTCGCCTCGTGAAGCAATGTGATTCCATCACGCTTTACATGGAAGGTAATACTTGATAATTTAATGATAATATGAGATATATATGACCTAAAAAATATTTTATAATGGTGATATATTATTTAACTTTATTTATTTCAATCTATTGAGAAAATGGAAAACAACATGCATGCATACATACGACCTACCGTCTCCATGAACGATGTATTTCATTTTCTATATCTTACTTTAATGGAATATTATATATAAATATATATTTAATATATATGATATTTATATCATGTTTAACATTATTTAGATTATTTAACCATGATCAAAGTAATAATATCATAAATAACAAGTCAAAACATTCACAAAAAACAAAGTAGTTATTGCCCGAAATGTGACTTTAATGTGGAATTATTAATAAATAGGCAATAAAAGGTAATAAGTAAATAATATATGGTATAATATATATGAATATTATTCTTTAATAGTTTTATAATTAACATATATTTATTATATATTATGTTTTCATGTGTACAACGTAAATTAATACTTACGGTAATGAATTTTTGTCTCACTTTTATTTCCTTTAAGAGACTTACCATATTCACAATGTTGTTCTTTTATGTGGTGAATATACAATCCATGAATTTATTTTTTGATTATTATCATGAAAATTATGGGGATTTAAATATCAATTTTAGGATCTCTCTTTTCTAGGGTTTATGGTTTCACTATTGCCAATGTGGAAAGTGATGTGTGTCTCAATTTTACTTATTTATGAAAGTTGTTATGTTATAAACCCGTCTTCTTCTATGAGATGTGTAAACAAAAATATTAACATGTAATAAAATTAATTTTTTTTTTCTAATTATATTATCATTTTTAGTTAATGTTATTCTTTCATGGGGACTACAATTCAAATTTACCTAAGTGGTAAGGTTTTTAGGTTACAATATCACGGTTTATCGGGATTTCTCATTATTATGCTTCCAATGATGAAATATTATGATATATATCACAATAAACTCATTTATTTTATTTAAATTTGTTTATTTCTATAGATTAAATTTTATCCCTTCATTTCCATCTTTTTATGTACTCAAGAGTTTGAAATAATGTTTTAAATAAAAAAAGATATTTATTTCTCTCTTTGGTTGAAATCAAATTTTTCTTCTAAAATAAAGTATAATAAAAATAAAAATTAAAACTATTTTTAAAAAATATATTAATAATATAATAAATAAATTTTATAACATTTTTTTACTTTTAGAAAAATGGTTTTAAATAAATCTTCATGTCTTTTCCAAAAAATTCTTATTTTCCCTTTATTAAAAATGTTGAAGGAATCACTATTTTAATGTGTAAAGCATGAATGGTATTTTTTATCTTCATAACCAACTCATTGTTTTAAAATAAGTTTTTTTTTAATTTTAAAAGACTAGTTTCAAAAAAACAAATTCCAAAATGACTTCTTCATTTTTTAATGTAATTTTTAATGAAAGTTTATTTTCCTCATTAATTGTCCAAGTATCTTTTCAAAATAATTTTCCATATAAGATGTCATAATTTTATGTTACTTATGAATCATTAGTGATATGATCCAAGTTTACCATTATCTCTATTTTCCAGAATGGTTTATGTTTATAATAAAAAAATTATGAAACCCATTTCTTTTCATGTTTTATACCATGATAATGTTATTATGAAATCTGATTCTACTTCCACAAGTTATTCTATGAAGAAATGATGAAATTTATATAAAGCTCATTTCTTTTACGTGGGATATGGTATGATCTAGTTCATATGAATCCAATTTAGTTCCAGGGATTCTGATATGATTGATATTTTATGATCTTTTTTAATGCACATATTTGATTTTTATTATGTGATGGTGGTTACATTATAACAATGTACAATGGTTACATTATAACCAAGATCATTGGAAATATATCTCCCTATAATTCATTGGGTTATGATTAATGTTATATGATCTCAAAGTGTTCATGGACGATTATCTCAACACTTAAATGGGGTACACATGAGGTTAGCTCTAGCCTAAAAGTGGGTACACGAGAGGTTAACCCAACCCAAAAAGATGGTACATGGGAATTTATCCCAATAATGAAGTAGGTACACATGTGGTTATCCCAATCCTAGAATTTTATGTATATATTAGTGGGTATCCTTTAGATAATGTTATCTATACTTATTCATAACCCACAAAATGAATGTCTTCTTCCAATATTATGATCTCATTGATCATGTTATTTGATTCCATTATGATTCATGTCTTATGAACTTCAATGATTTATGACATGACTAGTGTTTATGATCTATGATATATAGGGTATGATTTTTATATTTTATTTTCATTATCTCCAACCCATATTCTCATGTTCGATTGGTATCTCCCTTTTTTATTCTTACAGGGCATCAGATCTGACCCTTTCTTATTTTTCCTTTACCCAAGATAAGAAGAATGGTATTTTGTATGATATATCCATGAATGGTGCTTGTTATGAAGAACTTAATGAGATATGGAATAAATAACTTATAGACCAGTTATTTATGAGTCTATGAATTCAAAGGCACTATGCCTAAACTATTTTTTGATGGATTTTATGTTATATAATGAATATTAATCTAATAAAATGTAATATTTACGTATGATAAGTTTGGATCTCTATAGCTTTGGTCTAGTTGCGTGTTGAGAAAATATCGTACCATATTTCTTATTGTTTCTACAAGAGGTTGATTCCTAGTTTTTTTATCGTAATTATTCATATTTAATGAAATTTTTTAATGAATTATAAACTTTGAAATGCTATTTATATAATTAAATATGCACTTTTATATTTAATTATTGGGTGTTTTTTCTAAACTTAGGTTCTTGGAAAAGGATCTATGACCTAGATTAGCTCATTCAAGAGTATTGGAGCTACAGTTAAAGGTAAATGTATAACCCACCATGGTATTTTGGTATGTATCTTGTTAAAAAAATATGTTATGTTTCACACCACACTGAGCTTAAACATCCGGTTTATACTATTAAATACTAACGTGACGATTGGACTTATAATGTGACCATTTGGAATAGTAATGTAAACATTATAGTAGTAACCTAACATATTAAAGTATAAATAAAATTTAATAATCTTATAAATGGTAATAGGATATAATTATATCATATTATAAGTAAATTATTGTTTTAGATATTATTATTTAATTATTAATTTTTTTATAAAACGTAAATGTTTATTTTCAATTTTTTAATCAATATAATGATTTAAAATAATATTTATTTTTATAAAATTTATTTAAAAATTAATATTTTTTTGTCTTATGATTACAACACAGTTTTATGAGATCTTCATTAAATTTTCAAAGTGTTATAAAATCATTTATAATTTTAAAATTGATATTTCCGAAGTAAATGATAATTTCAATTAAAAATTAAAATTTCCTTATTTAGAAAATTATTTAAATAAAATGGAGTTCATTTTTAAATTCTATTCATCGAAAAATGGTTATGGTGAATTTTTGGGATTTTTCTAAAATACTTTATTTTTTGTGAGTAGTATAATATGGTAATTTATGGTATATGTACATTATCAATTAAATACTCTATTCCATAAGTTATCTCTGATGTAATAACCATAATCTAAAACTATCATTCTCAATTTTTATTATTTATTGATGTAAGCATCACAATTTCTTGTCTTTATCAAAAATAACAAACTAATGAATAAAACAACCAAAAAACACCCCTCTCTTCCACTATTACTACCACCCCTCACCACCTCTTCTCCTCACACATATTACTCCTTGAAGATTGTCCAATTTATTCCCAATCCTATTCTCAAGCCTATTCATCAGTTCTATGATATTTTGTTCACAATAAAAGACTGAAACCATTTTCCCTAAGGAGGTTCTCAAGGATAAGAATTCAAGAGGTAAAATCCTCTAACAATCTTTATTTTCTTTTCACTTTATTTTAATATTTTATACTCTCCTAACTTCCTCTTTACAAACATTCATGAAGACTCCAGTATATTATGTATACATTAATTTTATTATTTCAATGTAAAATACACCAAAAAGTCTCTTCTCCTCATTCTTTTATTCTAAAAATGAAAACATCATTCGTGGGGTGTCGATTTACTGCCTTCATAGACGACCTGTTTTTATTTTTAAATTTTGCATGCAAGGGTGGTCATAAAACAATTTTTATTGTTAAAATAGATTATAATATATGCATGACATATTTTATATAGTTCTGTAACTCATATATATACATAATATTAATTAATAAAACAAAAAAAGTTTGTGATGATTCAAAAAATGTAGAAATAATCAAAATTATTAGCACTAATGTTTTATCTAATTATTCGTAATAATAAAATATTAAAAAATTAAATATATAATCATTTAATATTATTTAAGTTCATTAATAACATATAATTTTAATTTTTTAAAACTATTCTCATTTTACATGGTTTTCCATTAATGTATACAATTAAAATGATCATGAAGACCAAGGAAATGAATGCTCTTGAAAAACAAAATTGTCTCTTATAACTCATAAAAAATATCATAAATGAACTAAAAAAATTATTATAAATAAAATTAATCTTTAAAATGTTATGAATTAATTAATTAATTAATTTAATATGATTATCTAGGATATTAAGCTAAATTGCAGAACATATTCGTACATAAGCTCAGGGCTCCTTTCTCAACCTCCATTTGTCCTTCGGGTCGTGATTTCTCTATCATTACCCCAATTTAGTTCTTTTTTATTTTTATATAATTATTAAAAATTATGTTTTTATTTTCTAAAATCATATATCCAAATAACTTAATCATTTTTTGTAAGATATAATTGTTTTAGGAAGGTTCCATTTTCAATTCTTCCTGATAAGTAAACATGATTAAAGGGAACTGTCCAATTTTTACATGTTTTTAAGTACACTCGATAATATATTTTAAGCCACAAATATTATTATAAATAACTCCTTTTGTCCCAAAAAATTTGTTTTACACATTTCTGGTTTTATTCTAATAATTATTCCTTTTCCCGCTTTAGAGACTCTTTTATATTTTTCACTAATCTCACTAAAGAGATTTTTCTAATGTTTTTTAAAAAATGTTATTACTTTTTTTTTAATTTATATTAACATATATTATCATGATTTATGATTATTTTATATTATTAATATCTATGTATTATTTAAATCAATTCATTCATGGAAAACATTTTGATATTCCATTTTATTATTAAATATGATAATCATTCATTGATGTTTCGATTAAATATTAAAATTTCTCATATATTATTATTTTATAATCTCTATACCATTTTTACAAACGGTTTTCTATTTCAATTTTCTATTGAATTGATTCTTTTAATGACTAATTATTTATACTTTCAATGATGGATATCGCCCATTTATAGACAACCCCTCACTGCATCGACATGTCTCGTGAAAAAAAACAATTGTCAAAAAACCTTCATGTTTGTTTCCATGAAGAATTAGTTGAGTTTTTAACCATAGTCTTAAACCTCCTTAATGGTATAATGGTCCATTTTCCATATTCCTGATGTACAATAAATAATAATTTTCTTATTTAAGTATTCATTTATTACATTCAATATGTTTTTCCCTATGAAAAAATATATGGATGCATTTTCATTCTAAGTATATTGATGGAATGTTTTTTTCATATTATTTACCCTTAAATATTGTATATTCCTTATTTAATTTAATTCACTTTTTATTATTTTATATAACCATTATTGAGCATTTTATCTCACCCTTTTTTTATTTCCTTGGGTTTTAAAGATGAAATATTCGATTAAGTGATAAGAAAAATTTTATTTTCTTTTGTTATGTACTATTTTTTATTACAAATGTAATAATGGAACCATGTATGTATCTAGTTTCTTCAAGACTACTAAAATGATTGATCCTTTATGATGTGATATCTTATATCTATGTCATTGTAATAAGACAACCATCGACTCTATGATATTGGTGATGGAGTTGTTAAAGTTGGTATTAAAGGAAGTTTAGTAGAAACCATGGAGACTAGATTAGGGAACATAACCCTAAGATAGAATTTGAGGATAAAGAAATAAGAACATCCTAGAATTTTGGTAAGGTGGATATTATATTAGTCTTACTAAAGCTTATTCCCTCTATACAAGTGGATGTGGTTCTATAGTATATGTACGTAGGGGTATCAAATCTGACAAGGTGTGTCGATCCTGACTAAGTGTAACCTAGTACATGAAAATAGACCTTACTGTGCACCTGGTTTGACACTCCTAGTTTATATTCTTAGGGTAATTAAAATTATCGTTACAAACAATTATGAAGGATTTAAAAGTAATTATATCACTAAAAAAATTATTATGATAATGATATTAGGTATGGATAAATTTTCAAATTGTATTATGTGTTTTCATACTTCAATATTATCAATTATTATTCATAACCTTGTTCAGTGTATTCCACTGTTTATAAATTATTCCTAATGGAAGGAAAGTAATCAACACTCATGGACAATGTATGGATTAATCTTCTAATTAAGTCTATACATTTAGTGTTGAAGCTTACTTAATCATTTACATATTAAGAAAACAACTTAGTTTATGATGAATAATCATACTATACCTATGTTAGATCATTTCATGTGATAGAAGCCCTCATCCTTTAGTGGTACTACTAATCTAGTGGTAGATTAGTAGTGGATCAAGTCCCATGAAAAGTTATTTCTATTATTAGGTTGCAATGAAAATTAAAAGGTAGTACTGGGAGTATATTTTCTCAAGGGTGGTTGTGATCAATGGTGGTATTTGATATAGAATACCTTGGAGAAAGGAGAAATAGAATAAATTTAATGGATAACTTTTATGGAAACATTATTTTAAAATACTTCCCTCATGAGAAATGAACAAAAATGAATTGAAAATTCCATAGATTAACCAGAAGGGAATAGTAGAGTGTTATATATCATGATGCTACCTTCACAAGACTAGCAAGGTATTCTATAGATTAAATATGTGATTTAGAATACAATATTGATCATTTATTTAAAGGTCTTAATCCATGTCTCTGAAGGGAACTAAACTCTTAAGCATTTTCATAATATGATGAAATTGTATTCAGTTCCATAAACATGGAGAACAAATTTTCTATATCCTATTTGTTAAATGGAAATCAATATAATTAGAGGTCTTATGATAACCATGGGAAAGGTTAATCAAGAAATAAGAAGAAGGGGATGAAGAAATTTCCATTATGTGAAAATTCTGGAAATAATCATCACGAGAAATGCTTTAAAGGCAAGGGAGTTTGATATAAGTGTAGAGAAGAGGGTCTTAGTGATAAAGAATATGAGGGTAAGAAAAAAATAAATTCTATTTAATAATTCAATTTTAATGAAGTGGATCATTATTCAAATAAATGTCCCAACAGTTAGGGGAATATACCACAGAAGAGGCCAAGCAGATATGGCCATGTTTATGTGATCACCACATCTAAAGTATATGTACTCAATGATGTTTTGGAAGGTACATTAATCCTATTTTAATATCTAGAAAATGAATTATTTTATTCTGGATCATCTCACTCTTTTATATATACCAAATTTTCAAATAAAATTAGACATTTCCCTTTCTATTTAACATGGTAGTTATTAGTCAAAACTCATAAGGGACGTATCATTACAATAAAAATGTGTTGTTCAGTCCCCTAGATAACACATAAACATGATTTAGTTGCTAAACGTATCATCATACCTAGTTTTAACATTGATATAATCCTTAGTATGTATTGTCCTTCAAAATATGATGTGAGAATTTATTTCAAGAAGAAGTAAATTACAGCTTTTGAGGAAGATATTAAATTCTTTATCTTTAGAGGAGACTCTTCATCATATAATTATTATCTAGATACATCCCCCATTAGATATAATTAATTAAATTCTTAATGTGGAGTAAAAAACATCTATGGATGAGGAAATCCATCTTCAAATTGAGAATATACCAATTGTGTAAGAACGCGTTTATATATTTCCTGAGGAATTACCTGGACAGCCCCAGAGCATGATGTTGAGCATACCATTGATTAAATACCTAATTAAAGACCAATATCTAAGACACCTTATATAATGAATAATGTGGAATTAGTGTATTTTAAGAAAAAACAAGAGGCGTTGAGTAAGAATTTATTTATTCACCCTAGTATTTCTCTATAGGGAACCCCTGTTCTTTTTGTTAATAAGAAAGATAGATCGATGAGGCTCTACATTGACTATAGAGAAATAAATGCTATTTCAATAATGAACATGTTCCTCTTCCTTTAATTGATGATTTATTTTATCATCTTCAAGGAACTCAATATTTTTAAATATTGACCTTTTTCCTAGATATCATCAATCCTATCTAATGAATGATGATATTCTAAAGACATCATTTCGAACCAAGTATAAACATTACATGTCTATAGTAATTCCATTTGGACTGACTAACTAACCCTCCATTTTCATGGATATAATAAAGAGATTATTCATGGAATATATTGAAAATTTTTTTTTGGTATGTATTAATGATATCTTGGTGTACTCGAAAAGATACGATCACCATGATAACCACAATAAGTCTTTTCATAATACTCTTAGATTAAAAGTGTTTTATGAGAATTTTTAAAAGTTTTAATTTTGTATTCAAATTGATTTTTTCTTGTATATTATTTCTCTAAGGATGGAATCTCAATTGATCTTGTGAGAACAAAGTCAATCCAATAATGTCCTATGCCACAGAACATAACATAGGTATGTATTTTCATTGGTTTAGTAGGTTATTATCAGCGTTTCATTCAGAATTATTCCATATTGGATAAACCATTAACCAAGATCATACATAAAGGTTTTATATACTTATGGACAAAATAATGTGCATAATGTATTGAATAATTGAGTATAATATTGTTCAATGCTCCAATTTTGACTCATTCATTAGGAAATGATGGATTTGTTATGTATAATGATGCATCCAAAAATAGAATGGGTTGTGTCTTTATGAAAAATGATAAAAAAATCATATGCATCAATTTATCTGAATACTAATAAAAAAAGTTATCCAAATCATGACATTGAGTTATCATCCATAAAATTTTCTCTAAAGATATAGAGACACTATCCTTATGGTGAAATATGTGAGATATATACATTTCCCAAGAGTTAGAAATAAATATTTACACAAAAAGATATCTACATGATGTAAAAAATATGGCTCGAGTTAATCAATGATTGTGATTTCTCAATACAATACCACTCAAGAAAGAGACATAATGTAGCATATTCATTTAGCAGGAAAGATCATGGACTTCAAAACCAAATTAAAATTTAAAAAGATCATATATTCATACATTTAATAAAAATAGATTTGTGATTTTTTGAGGAAATTGAAAAATAACTTCTTTTTCAAATGGTTTCTAAACCATCTTTATTAGAGAAGATAAAATTATCTGAATCATATGATGAGAATTTTCAAAATAAAATTAAATCTATGAAGAATGTAAGATTGGAAGACTTCATTTATGATGATGGAATTAAAAATTTAAAATGTTGTTATGTGTCCCGTCAATACTAGAGCTAAAAAGGGAACAATGAGATAATTCTCATAGATAAAACTTCATTATATACACTAGTAGTCACATCATTTATATAGATATTAAGGGAATTTTTTTGTGGGATAACATGAACTAAGAAAAATTGATTATGTGTCATGGTGTCTAGTTTTTATATAACTGAAGTGGGACATACAACATCCTATACAAGTCATGAAACCTCTAGAAATTCTTATGTGTAAGTGGGATTAAATTACTATGGAATTTGACATAGGACTATCAAGGAAACCAAGAAGGAATAATAAAATATGGTTTATTATTGATCAATTTACCAAATGTGAAAATTGGCTTGCTATAAGAAAATATTTTTATATTGATCACCTAAAAAGACTCAATATTAATAATGTTATAAGAAAGCATGGATCACCTCTATCGATTGTGTCTGATCAAGATCCTTATTTTAATTTAAAATTCTACAATAATCTACAAAAGGATTTGGATACTAAGTTTCACATGAGTATGGATTATCACCCTCAAACTGATGGGTAGTCTAAAAGGAATATTAAAACATTAGAAGACATGTTTAGATCATTTTTACATTACTTTCAGGGTATATGGGATTGTTATTTACCTTTAGTGGAATTTTACTACAACACTAGTTTCCATTATAATATTCAAATGGGGTCATATGAAGAATTATATTGAAAGAGGTCATGAACATAAATGTTTTAGGAAGAAATTGGTGAGAGGAAACTTATAGGTCAAGAACTTATTGAAGAGAAAATGATGAAGGTAAATACTATTCTAGATTATATTGAATAAGATCAATTTCTAAAAAGGAGTTATGTTGACAACCAAAGAAAAGAATTGGAATTTCAAGTGGGAGATCATGTATTTATGAACGTATCTCCATGGAAGGGTGTATTTAGGTTTGGTAAAAAGGGAAACCAAGCCACAGATACATTGTACAATTTGAAATTTGGGAAAGAATTGAATCTTTATCTTACTGATTAAAAATTCCACCAAGTCTCCCTAAAGTTCATGATGTGTTCCACATATCATTGTTAAATAAGTTCATGAAAAACGAAAATCATGTACTCACCTATCAATAAATAGAACTGGAACATGGTTTGTCATACTGTGAAGACTCTATTGAGATTATTGACAGAAGGGATTATGTATTGAGAAATTGGATGACTATACTTATAAAGGTTCTTTGGACATACCATAAAATGTATGAAGCAACATGGGAACCTAAATATGATATAAAGAAGATCCACCATCATTTATTTAGTAGGAAATATTCATGAAAATTTGGAGAAACATTTTTCAAAGGATGTAATAATATAACACCCTATGTTTTTAGTGAATGTATCTTCTTAAATAATAGCTTATGTTTCACACAACACTGAGCATAAACGAATGTTAATATACTATTAAATAGTAACATGACCACTGGAATAATAATGTTACAATTAGGAATATTAATGTGACCATTATAATAGTAACCTCACCTTTTAAAGTATAAACAATTGGTGTCTTATAATGGTAATATGGCATAATTATATCATATCATAATAAAACCAATTTTTTAGAAATTAATAATTACTTGTTAATATTTTTTACAAAACATAAAGGTTTATTTTCAATTTTATATTTAATATAATGATTTTAAAGAAAATTTAATTTCATAAACTATATTCTAAAAATAATATTTTTTTCCTTTTGATTATTGGTTAATTTTATGAGACCTTAATTAAATTTTCAAATTTGTATAAAATCATTTTTAATTTTAAAATTGGTATTTTCCATGTAAATGATGATTTTAATTAAAATTAAAATTTATCATATTTAGAAAATTATATTCATAAAACTGAGTCTTTTTTTAAATTCTTCACATCAATTGATTGTAAGGGTGAATTTTTGGGGGTTTTTTAAAATAGTTGAATTTTCTATGAATAGTAAAATATGGTAATTTATAGTATATATTCATTATAAGTTAAATACACTATTCCTTGATTCAATGATGATGTAATCACCATAATATAGAACTTTTATTCTCTATTTAATTATTATACTCATGGAAGAATCACTATTTCTTTTCTTGAACAAAAATAATAAACCGATGAATAAAATAATCAAAAATCACCCCTCTCCTCCACTATAAATACCATTCATCACCGCCTCTTTTCCTCACACCTCTTAATCCTTGAATCATTTCTCATATATACCCAATAATATTATAAATACTATTTATCATGTCAAAGATTATTTTTTCTCAACTAATTACCAAAACCAATTTCCCTAAATAGGTTCTCAAGTAGGATAATTCAAGAGGTAAAATCCTCTTTCAATTTCTTTTATTTATTTTCAGTTTATTTTCTTTTTTCATACTCCCCAAACCTCCTATATCCAAACAATAATGATAAAACTTGTATCTTATGTATACTATAATTTTATTTTGTTAATGTAAAATCCACCATCAATTCTCTTATCCTCTTCCTTATATTCTAAAAATTAAATCATCGTCCATGAGGTACTGATTTACTACATTTGTGGACGACGCGTTTTTTTAAATTTTTCATTCAAGAATAGTCATAAAAACTTTTTTATGATTAATATAGATTATAATATACGTATTAAATATTATCTAAAGTTATTTTACCATTATATATACATAATATTAATTAATAAAACAAAATTAGTTTGTGATGATTGAAAAAATACCAAAATAATCTAAACGATTATCACTACTATTTTATCTAATGATCCATAATCATACTATAAAATAGAGTAAAATATTTTAAATTTTAATATTATTTATGTTCATTAATATCATATAATTTTAATTTTGGAAACCTATTCTTATTTTATATTATTTTCATTACACGTATATAAGTAATTTGATCATGAAAACCAAGGAAACGAACGCTCTTAAAAAATAAAATTATATCTTATAACACATCAAAATGGTTATAAATGAAATTAATAAAATTATAACTAATAAAATTAATCTTTAAAATGTTCTTAATTAATTAATTATGGATTTATTCTGATTATATAGGACATTAAGAACATGTTCACAACACATTATGACATAAGGTAAGGGATCCTTTCCTAACCTCCATTTTTCCTTTAGGACATGTTTTCTCTATCTTTACCCCAATCTAATTATTATTTATTTTTAAATACTTGTTCTTAATTATTATTTTTTCATCCAAACTCCTGTATCCATATCATGTCCACTTTCGTTTTTGGGGATATTCATGTTTTAAAAAGGATCCATTCTCAATTGTTCTCGAAAAGCAAGCCCGGTTAAAGGGAACCTTCCAATTTCTTACACATTTTCATATACACTACATAATTTATTTTTATCCCCAAATATTTTTCTAAAATCACTCTTCTTATCATAAAAATCTATATTTTTTAATTTCTGGTTTTATGCTAATAATTATTACTCTTACAGCATTCGATAATCTTTAATATTATTCTTTTAATTGTACTAAAGAGTCCCTATTCTAAAGTATCATAAAAACTATTTTTACTTTTTTTAACTTTATTTTTACATAACTTATAAATATATATGAATATTTTAACTTATTAATATCTATGTATGATTTAAATAAATTATTTCATGGAAACTATTATGATATTTCATTTTTTTGTGCCTTATTAACCACTTAGTCATTATGTATGGTGCATGTATACTTTCCTTTGAGTTATGATCATCGTTCATTGAAAATTTCATTAAATATACATATTTCTTGAATATTATTATTTTATTAGATGTATATGATTTTTAAAAAAATAATCCATTTAAATGTTGTTATTGAATTGAATCTATGTATGGATAATGATTTGGACTTTCAGTGATGGGTGGGGCCGGATTATAGGTAACCCCTTGATGCATCAACAGGTCTCATGAGATGAAAAAATTGGTGAAAACACCTTTATGTCTATTTCCAAGAAGAATCAGATTAGTTTTCACCCACAAACCTAAACCTTCTGAACGGTATAATGGTTTATATTACAGATACATTACATCTAATAAATAATCATTTTCTTCATTCAGTATTTAGTAATTACATTCCATGAGGTTTTGACTTTTAAAAAATCTATGGGTGGTTTTTTATTCTTAGAGGATTGGTGTCATTTGTTATTCATATTATTTACCTTACCGTATTTTCTATGTCTTATTTACATTACTTTAGTTATTATTGTTTTATATAACCTTTACTTTTTATATTAGCTCGCCCTTTTATTTGTTTTCATTCCTGGGATTATGTATATGAAATATTCGAATAAGTGAAAATAATCATTATGTTTTCTTTTGTTATTTTGTATGTTTAATTACAAATGTTTTAAGGGAACCGTGTATGTATCTAGTTTCTTCAGTAATACTAAACTGGTTGATCCTTGGTGATGTGCTCTATTGCATCAATGAAATTGTAATAAAATAACCACTTACTTGGTGCCACTGGGGTAAAATTTGTTAAAAAATGGATTCAATTGAGTTGGGTGGTCCTTGGAATATACCGCTATGGTATTTTAATTTATTTATATATTTGTAATGTGATATTTGTGGTCTTGAAACTATGGTAGATAAACCAATTTAATAAAATTGAATTATTATAATTCAATTAAATTCCTAGAAATCGACATGTTTCCAAGGACTGTGATGGAACATTGTGCTCTAGATTCATACCTTGGACATTGATGGTCAAGGCTTTGATTACAAATGTATGAAATGGTACATAGAGACTCAAATGGGAGAGAACATAATTCCATTATGTATGAATATATTCCTTTAATATTTCATCCTTATTGACCTTTTAGTAGATGGATGTGATTGGTTGAGAGTGATTGGCCCAAGTAGGCCTTTTATAGAAAATTGAGATGATTTATATCCTAGGGGATAATTGATATGAGTATAGGGTGACTCTTCTTCCGAAATTAGAAGAGCATACCATGGGTAGATTGATAATAAGTATGGTGTGTGAGGAATGAACTTGGGTGATATGGGATGTAAGGGGAATCATTCCATATTTTTATAGTTGAGATGTATGGATTTTCCTAGGATTATAGTGGGGATGAAATCCAATCATGATGACACTGAGGGATGTTATACCCTTCAAATGAAGAAAGTTCACCCAACAGTTGAAATTGAGATCAGGCATCCCATATAGGGTGTCAATGCTATTATGTAACCTAGAAGGCCTTAAATGGAGAACCACTAAGATAATGATATGGGTTTATATGATTTTTGGTGTGTCATTATAACCTAAATCAATAATGGGAGCTTGGAAGGGTCACATGACATTGAGAGGTTATGTACCTGAGAGGCCAAACTTGGTTATGTGAGATGGGTTTGGTGTGTGCTCAACCCATGTTATTATTATTAATATCATGATATATATGTTGGGTTTGAATGAATGGTTAACCCTTGTATTTTTATGTGTGGATATGGTAGGGATATACCTTGGGTGTGTAGGGGTATTGCTTGAGTCCTCGGGGAGGATGTGCCCAAGTATTTTTGTAATAATTTTTTTTTCAAGTGATATATAAATGAAATTCTAAGAACTGGGGGAGTGATATGAACCATAGTTAATTAAGGATTGTCCTTGATTTGGGGTAGGGGATGAAAACCCCTATGGTTGTGCTCATATGGTTTTGGGGATAGTTATATTTCCCCTGAGTGTATTTTTATGTTTTGGGGATGTGTATTTTTTTCCTAGGTGGGTTCTTATCGTACAAGGATGGTTATATTTCTCCTCAGTAGTTATTATGTTATAAGGATCAGTATATTTCCTTAGAATGTTTTATGTTCTTAGAGACTCTTTAGTATTTCTTGAAGCGAGTATAGTGAATTATATGAATAATTATAAAAGTCAATGATCAATAATAATTATTTAATTACTCTTCAATAGTAATATATTATTACAAGAATATCAAATGTGCCTAAACTGCTTTATTGTTTTTGTTTTGTACCCCATTGGCGGTGGCCTACTGAATCATACTCATGCTTGTCTTAGGAAGCCATGGAACTTGGGTAGCCAATTAGATATCATTATTCATAGGTTCGGGTAGGAAAAAGGAATTCCATTCTTCATCGTATGAGATATCTCGGATAATATTTGGACACTAGGATGAGGTGAAGATCATGGATGGTAGTAGAGCCTCTTTTTTATTCTTTTATTCATTTTTTATTGTTTTTTGCCTTGTGGGAAGTCAATTGTTAAACACTAGCATGACCATGAGTACTTATGACTATATTCTTATGCATTTATTTGTTATTAATTTTTTTATTGATCATGTGCACTTTGATGGATGCTTTGATAATGGATTTCATTTTTTTATTTTCATTTTTTAATCTGATATAATGGTATAGTATCCTCGTGAAAACTCCCCGGACCATTGTTTTTAGTTGGAATCCTTTTCCATATGGGGAGAAACACCATGGTCACAAAGATCCATTACTAAAGAAATGTATCAGTGGTATCTGATCTTGTACTATATTACAAATTGGTATCAAATAAATTATTTTATGTTAATATTTGGAGAGATGGTAGATAGGTGATACAGAAATGTGTCAATGCTTGGTATGAAAATTGGACTACTTCCTCAGCAAAACATTTTTTAATAGAAACTACAAGTTATAAATGATTTGGGATTTTTATTCCAGGATTACTCTTTTATGTTTATATTATTTCACCTAGTGTGATGCACTTGGTTTCATGGAATCATAATTTATGATTTATAATTTATGTTTATTCAAGATCGTATCCAATTGTAAAGAGGCATGCATACATGAATCATATTTGGTTCGTAGGATTCACATGAACTATGTGTGATTACTCATGATTGATGTCACTAAAGGCATAAGGTTCATCTATTTTAATTGTTAAAGACATCATATATGTTTTTTCCCATATTACATATTGGTGGAACTCTACTTATATGGACTACGGTGTATTTTATTTTATGAAAAGTAAGTTATATATTATGGTTGGATGTTCCTATGTTATAACTTAATAGTCCCTCTAATTAAGTTGTGTAAACTGACCCTTTCTATTTTGAGTCATGAATTTTATGCCTCAGTACTAGTTCAAAAATAAAATGGTTTTAGTTATTTAAATTTTTAGTAAAAACCAATATGGTTTTTTCCAATATAAAAACATGAAGGAATTCTACTTAACATAACCATGTGATAAGGTAAGACATGACAAGACTCATTATAATGTTATATATATATCTGTGTGTGTGTGTGTTCATGCATGATAATGGATGAGATTTTAGTCTCTAAGATGTAGTTTTGTTTGAATAATCCATGTGAGGGTGGTTTCTTGAGAAGAGATGGTGGTTTGGAATATGATTTTGGTTATGTAAATGTGATGTATCATGAGTATATTTTTTGACATGTGAGTTCCCCTAGGATTAATTAAATTTTATTTATGTATTTGGGGAGAAATCTTAGTTAATTGATATATCACTTAGGATATCAATGGTTCAAGAACATTGGTTTGGTTGTGGTTTTCTATATGAGTTTCACCCTACAGAGAGGTTATCCTAGTATTATGTGTGCCTTATAGATAATAATCTTAGGTAGATTCTTCATTTTATAAAACATATGTGTGGGAGGAGGGATCAAATATGTGATATAGGCATGTAGATTATTTATTTATTCATTAATGATGATAAGCACTTGAGGTGATTTTGGTATCAGGGATTGATTTTCATTGCAAGGATTAGTAAGATTATTGACTTAAATGATTCCAGAAGTGTTTTTAATGGAAATGTGAGAGCATGTAGGATGCTTTTGGTATAATTGTGATGCACATGGTGGTGGGTGATCATGTAGTTAGATTCATTATGGGTCATATTTTAGTCTTATAGGAAAAAATAAATGAGTTTATTTTGGTTCAATGGGACTGACATGAAGTGTATCATGGTAAATGGCATAGAAATGTGATTCTATAATTTATGAAGTGATACTGTAGGGGGAATGAGTCTGTTGCCTGACCATATAATATTTTAGAGCAAACTTTTTGGGTTTTAATGATTTCATGATAGATAGTGGTCACGAACCTGTGATTGGGTTCTTATAAATCAATATACCTTATAATGGGTAGAGTGAGTCTTAGAATGAATTTTTGTGGGAGAGGTCTTAGCATGTGAGGGTAAGTGTGCACTGGTTATGTGTGATTCCATCATAGTTTTCATAATTGATAGGTCACAAGTGATCTGATTAAAAATGGTTTTGAGGAATTCTTATTGGAATGTTATATTGGGGTTTGTTTGAAAATTTAAGGTTCCCATCTATGGGGAGTGGTAACATTGCATATGGATCAGGCTATAGTGGTTTGGTCAACCTGAGTGTGTTCCTTGAAAAGTATTTCCAGAGAGGTGTGATGGTAGAAGCTATTGATCTTATGATCAAGGATTATATGAGGAAATCCATTTGATGTGGAATTGACCATTGTTTATTAAAGGATGCGACCCTCATTTAAAATTAATCATTATATGTGACATGGGTGACATTCCTAGTGGGATGGGAATGGGTAGAAGTTAGAATTTTCTGTTAGTGCTTGGCTATAAGCAGGATGGATTTGTCTGGTCATTTTGTGATGTAATCGATAGATTAATCAATATTGTTTTATGGACTTTGGTGTGAAATTAAATCAAACTAGTTTTTTTGTATTTTCCAAAAAAACACTTCATAGTTTAGTGAGAACAGAAAAAAGAAGGATCCATTTTAAGAGAAAATGGAGAACCTGACTTGAAGTAAGAAAAAAATAAAATTTTAATTAGTTAATTATTGTAAGTGTTTCTTTTTTTCAAATAATTATATTAATGAGTTTTTTGATGAAATATTAAATTAAGTGGGTTTGTTTTAATAATGATTTTAATTAATTTTTTTATTGTTAATTTATATTTATATTAATCATTTTGGGATTTTAATTGAAATTATATTCTTTATTCTTTATTTCTATTAATTTTCTATAGATCATGGATCTAATTTTCCATTTTAGAGGATATATGTAGCCAATTTGTTCATTGACATAGCTGATTCATGCTACATGGTCATTTTTAACATCGACATAGTCAATTCCCTATAAATATCTAATTGAAACATTAAAGTAGTTTATTCCCTTGGATGAGGTTATTTCATAGTTAAATACAGTGATATGGGAATTCAAAAATCCATATTGGTGATCTGTTCATTTGTAATGGGTTTTCATGTAGCTGATTGGCAACATTACTAATTTTTTATGTTGTTGATAGTCCACATAGTATAATCTTGAGAGTTGCATGTGTAAGGTAATTTAATGTTCCATAATTCAATTTATATAGTTATTAAATATTTCTAAAGTAGTGAGCATGATTTTTATTGGAATATTCTCCAAGATTTCAAGTGGGGTTTTCACATTATAACACCCCAAAAATCTAATGTGGAAACTTTGAATTCGATAGTGTGTATGACATGTAACACCAATCACGTAAGGGAATATAATATACTGAGAATTTATTATTTATATAATATTTAAAATAAATTCAATATTTTTTTAGATTGTAATGCACCTGACACTGATTTAGAATAAGTCACATTCAACCATAATTTTCTTTTATGGAATCTGTTATAAGAACGACTGCGTCTCACCGAACCACAATATATTATTAAAATATAAATTGAATGTTTTTTTAAAAACCTATTTTTATGCTAAAAAAGATATTTTAACCTAATAAATTAAATTAATTACAATTTTTGAGTGATAATAATGTAATATATATATATATATATATATATTATTTAATAATTTCTTTTGATATTAATCAAATAAATTCAATAGACATGAGATTATAATAAATACAATTGTGGGCATAAAATACTAGATTTTTATTAATGAAATTTTACCACCTTTAAATGAGAACCTATTTTAAATCAAAATTATTGAAATTTTATAAATATTATATTTCAAAATAAAATTAATCTTGGAAATAGAAACATAAAAATTAGGTTAGGGTAAATAGTTTGTATTTTTATGTGAAGATTCATTTTTAATGAATAATGATAAATACTGAATTCTAATTCAAAACTAGTTTTTTAGTTAATATATTTATAATGTTAAATATTTTTTTAAATTCTAATTAGATCATATTTATCAATTAATCCAATTTAGGTCATTTTAGTGATTTTCACATTGATAATTCATATAAAAAAATTAAAAAACTTTTGAACGGTTTTAATTGAAAAACCTACATTGTCATCTAATCTGCATGATTAAATTTCATTTACCTTCTTCCACTCATGTTATCGGAATTTTGAAAAATGGATTCCATATTTTTAATCATAATAATTTATTATTTCTAATAATTTCAACATAGTTTTTTTACCAAAAATATTACTGACAGTGATTAAAATTAATTATAATGATTAAGGTGGAATTAAATGTTACAAGGGGATAAACCATAACATTAATGGCCATAATGAACTATAAACTTGTTAAAAATCCATTTAATGGTAATATTTCTACCCTATCCTTACTTTTCTATAATTTTTACCATTATTGGAACCAAGTATCAATGGGAAAAATGTTGGTGGAATTCTATTTTCCAATGCTATAAAAAAGTTCCCCTCCTCCACTACTATAAAAAAGGTCTCCTCTCCACCAACATCCTCAAACCCCTCATGATACATTATATGTTAAAATATATAAAAACATATCTCATCCAAATCCATACCAACATCCTAGATGCCTCCTCGTGGGTGTAAATACATCCAAGGATGTTCCTTACCCAAATAAGAGGTAACTTCTTTCATCAATCTCTTTAGTTTTATTCCCCTTATTCACCCCCTTAAATCCATTTATTCAATGATTATATAACAAAACCAGTATCCTAAATATAATGATACATTGTTATGATAAGTTTTATACCTATACTTATACAAACTTCCATCTTATGTGTAAAAAAATTACCATTTATGTGTATAATGAACTGCCACCTCAAAAAATGAAGATGTTCATTTTTTCCTTACCACCTTTCATGGTTGGGAATTATGATGTACACTCTGTTTATATATGGTATATATAATTAATTTTATGTATTTATTCTTTTGTAATTATCTTAAAACACATTCCATTATATATTCAATTTTGTATTAATATGATAATAATGTTTGGGGAAGTTTGGACTACCACCTCCTAAAAGAAATATGATTCAATCCCATGATATAAGAAATGTATAAAGGATGGTTTTAATTAAAAATATGTTAAATAAAACAAAATATGTTATATTCATTACATAATTAACTTTCTAGAAATATAATATATATCATTTTCTATATTACCCTTTCACACACTAAAAAGTGATAACATCCGTCCTGGACGTGTGGACTACCACCTCCTCAACGTGATATGATTCCTTTGGCATAAAGAGAACTATATATATAAGTATATATGATTAAATAGCATGGTATTTATAATATAATGATCATTCTGGAATGATATAGTTTTACTTACCTTATTTTCATAACGATTATTGAAAAATGGAAACGTTACTCATTTGTACGTACGACCTGCCATCTCTATGTTGTGAAGTTGGTTTATTTTTCACCAAAATATTTTAAAATTGGTATTAAAAGAATAATTAATTTATTAATATCATAATTATGTCATCACTATTATTCTTTATATGTTATATAATCTCCCCTTTGACCATAATTTACCTACAAAAAATGTTTCTTGACTCATAAACCGAATTTGGTCAAAAACCATATATAAAAATTGTTGATTAAGTAATTGTATAAAACATGGTAAAAAGTGAAATAAAAGTTATTATAAAAAAGAAAAATGTTCTCAATCAAGTAAATAATTAGAATTATTTTATTATTTCGAAATATGATGACACATGAGACAAGTCAAACTAAAGGTAAATGACTTTCTTCTCACTTTTTACATCTGTGAGATAAATGCCAGGTTCACCACTTACCTGTTTTTTGTGGTGTATCAACTAAAACATTTGATAAAATATATAATTAATAATTTTACCTTTATAGTATTTTAATCATTAATTTAATGGTATTCTTTCATGAGTATTATGATTTAAAATGATTCAAATTGGTATGGTACACTTTAGAATGTTTAAAGTTTATTTCCCTCAGTAATAATTTTACTAATATTTAGCTTACATTTGTGGAAATTATATAACCATTCTTTCATAATCTCTTTTAAAGGAAATTTTTTGTTAAAAAAATTAAAAAACAAATTAACATGTTAAAAATTATTTGGTAAATATATTTTTAACCATTTTTATTTTACCAATGTTTTTAACGGAATCTTCTTGTCTCTTTCCAAAAATGATATTTTTGTAACCTTTTATCATGAAAAAATGAATGTTATTTTTACCTCTTATGTCATGTATAGATTTACCTGCCATTATTATTTGGAATCATCCTTTTCATTTTAAAATTTCAATTTTAACAAAATATTATGGAAAGGTGAATTTCTAATAAGTAAATTTTCAAAATATTTTCAAAATAAAATGAATATTTTCCTCAAGAAGGTTTTAAAATATTGTATTCTTATTCATAAATGAAAAAAAAATATTTATTTTTTCCCACATAGGATATGTTGTATTCATTACATCCTTAATCTTCCTCAATATGGTTTCTGATTGATTTCCAAAAGGATAGTATTCACATTTTCTTCCTTGATTATTATTTTTCCCCTTGAAATATTAAAGTTTCTATAATAAAGTGACATTGAATATCCCATAAATATCCATATCATTTTTCATGGATATGATTGTTGTTATTACCCTATACCATTTTTTATAAAGCATTTACTTTCAATTTTATTTGATTATTTTGGTAAATATTGATAAATTTGTATCCTTTATTCGATATGTATATTTTATTATCCATTTTTTTTGATATGAGGAATTCTTAGGATATGAAATACATGGGTTGGGGACCATTTAATGAATCCCCTATGGGTTGGGGCCCTATTAATATAAGATGCTCGATGCATTGGTAGTCTCGTGAGAGGAAATTAGTTGATGAAAACCCCTTCGATTTTGTTTACAAAAAGAATAGATGGTTTTACACCCATAGTTTTAATTGTTCCAGAGGATAAAACATCATATTATAGGTTTTCATATGCCTTATAAATGACATAAAATAGTTTAGAATTTCTTTCATTTAGATTCATTTATTTTTCATCCATGATATCTTTCATCGAAATTAATGTGAATACATTTCATTTTTAGTTTAGTGATTAAATTTCATGTTTATTAGTTTCTTAACATTCCATATTTATTTTTCATTATCTAGTTATTTGAATGGAATCAGTTTCCATTTATATAGCTTTGAATTTGATTATTTTAATTGATTCATTACTTCTTCAGTAGTACTTTACACTTAGTTAGAATTTAAACTTGCCCTTATTATGTTTCCCGTCCCTAGAAATCCAGGATGTGTATTAATAATGATATGCAAGGATACGATGGTTGGAATAAAGTTATTATTCTTGAAAGGTGGAAAACATTAAGTTTTAATTAGTGTATTTAGTTTTATTTTAAGACATATGTTTGTATCGGGTTCAATAAGACTACTAAAACTCTTCGGTCCATCGGGGTTTTATTCCTTGTAATCATGTAAATGTACTGGTAGCATGACACCGACTATGGGCTTTCGTGGGTCAGGGTGCTATAGTTAGTATTAGATGAAGCTTAGTATCAACCTTGGGTACAAAATTTTAGAAACACATAGATTAGATAACATAACACTAATATAGAATTTTAGGCTAAGTATATGAGAACAGCCTAGAATTTTGGTAAAATATAGATTATGTGGGACTTCC
Source organism: Viscum album (assembly GCA_963277665.1). Lineage (NCBI taxonomy): Eukaryota > Viridiplantae > Streptophyta > Magnoliopsida > Santalales > Viscaceae > Viscum > Viscum album. The sequence goes on from OY728140.1 coordinate 216,770,527, forward strand.
TAGAAATTAATCCCTATATTGTTACTACAAGTTGATGTGGTTCTAGAATAGATTCACCAAAGAGTAGAAACTCTAACAAGGTGTGTTGGGTCTGACTTGGTGTAACTCGGTACATGACAACGGGAATTACTGTGCTACTAGTTTTCCACTCCCATGGGATATTCTTAGGATAATTCACATATTATTTAAAAGCAGCATGAATGGTTTTTTGTAATGAATAACCTAGGATAAACATAAGGTATTTTAGATTGAATATAATGTGGTGTGATTTAATTATCCAATAAATAATTTCATATTTTTCTATGACAATTTTTAATCAAACTATGTGTTCTAGTATTTTTCAATGGTTTGTTCCTGAAGGATTCAAGTAAGCATTGAACCTGAAGGACAATGTGGTGAAAATTATAAACTAAATTAGGTGTTGATAGGACATAAAAATATTTTGTTCAGGCATAATCAGTTTTCTCTAACATAATATTTACAACCTTTACCTTAACTGACTACCGAACTCACAAAAGAAGAGAATGATAGTGCTTTCTAAGAACTCAAGAGGTGGAGACAATAGAGAGAAGAAGGATTGATTTACCTCATGCATTTAATGTATAACAATACACTTTGTAAAATGACTAAAACGAATGGGGAAATTCATTATGTGTGGGAAAGAAGGATATGATACATTGAATATATGAGAGAAAATGAAGAGTGTGATTAAATGAAATGAACCTCATCCAAATAAATGCATTATAGTTTTTTCCATAAATGTTCAGAACATAGACATTACCCAAGTTAATTTCCTCTTCTAGAGGAAAAAATATAAACAAAGAGAGGATCTATGATGAAATAAGTGGATAAAATACTTATGTAATGAAAATATAAGATAAAATTATATTTAGTGATTAACCTTATTTCAATAATGTACATCATATTTATTTTGGAAAATATCATAATATGGTTTTAGAAAAGGAAAACATGTATGCCAGGTGAGAACCAATCATGTCTAGAAAGGTTGATGATCTTGAACCCAGAACCGAAGGATGATTAGGGTTTCACACTAACCAATGACCTACGCAATTTCCTTCATAATATGTTTTTTTAGTCAAACAATGTGGAGAGTAAATATTAATAATGAACCAGTTGTGTAAATTTTAAGGTTTATATATTAATTTTTTAACCATATTGAATTTTGAGAATATTTAAAGATAAATAGTTAGACTTTTCACTCTTTATGGGCCTTATGATCTATTAAATGTTTATTTTAGTGCTTCAGACATCAAAGTTAATTTTGAGATATCCATTTTTTGATGTAAGGGATGAATTAAAAATTTGTCAAAGAACATAAACAGGATGAAAACTGTGTTTATATAAACATGTTAAGTTATATTATTTCCACATATTATAATGAAGTATAATAATTACTCAACACTATGAAAATGCTAAAAAATATTATCTTCATACCTGAATTTTTGTGGAATTGATGGTTTTCTAAATCGTAGAGGATTCTTGTCTTTGAGGCCCTCAATGTTCTATTGATCATTCACCTGATTGTTATTTATGACCACAATCACTACCAATAAATATTTACTCTTTTCCTCCAAATATGTATTTCAATATACCACTAATGTTCTCCTACGTAGAGACCCATATTTATGTTGTTCCATGTGACCTTAGAACTTCTTATTCTCTATTTTCTAGATTATTTCATACGAACTATTCAATAAATATGGAATTTCAACCTAGGAAATATCAAAAAATTTATTACCAAGTCAATATTAAGTTATGAGGATGAAACATAGTTATTTTGGGGAGAATGTAACACCATAAAAATATAAAGTATGAACATCGTATTTGATAGCTTGTACAACATGAAACACTAAGTGCATAATGGAAAATAATATCCTTGTAATTTATAATATATTTACTATTTCAAGAAAATTAAATATGTTTTATAGCTTTCAATTCATAAAATAATGAGTTATCGTACATAGAACACAACAATTAGTTTCATTTATGGCTTGCATTACATGTAAGACTGAGTCTCATCGAACAAAAATATATTACTGAATTATTATTATTTAATATAATAAGATATAACCTGGTAATTAAATTTTCACTTATGATTAAGATTTACAAAATTATTAAAATATCTTTTTTATAGAAATATAAAAGGATTAAATTGGTTTCAAATTAATTACAAATGAATATAATATCCAACTGAATATAAAGGGAATGTTTTTGTAGAATTTTTTTTATTCTCGAAATGTTGTATTATCCTAAAAAGTTAAATTAATTAAAATTAACAAGTTATGTTAATTTAATATATATACTGTATATTCAATAAAAAAAATTATATTCATCCAGTATATTCGATAGACAAAAGATAAGTGTGAACCTATGTTTACCAATAAAATACTTTATTTGTATTAAAGCAGTTTTACTGCCTTTTAATGGAGATCGAATTTTAAATCAAATTTTTTGGAAATTTTATAAATATTGTATATCCAAATAATCTTATTATTTAAAATTTAATCATAAAAATTATGTTATGGTTAATTTGTTATATTTTTTTTGTGAAGATTCATTTTTTAATGAATAATGAAAATTACTGGATTTTAATTCATAAATACTTTCCATCAAAATTAATTTTAATGTTAAAAAATATTTTAAATTATTTTTAAAGTATAATTATATATTTTTAAAAAAATTAATACAATTTTGGTTATTTTAATCAATTTCACATTGAAATTGAATATAAAAACTTATCAAAATTTTGAATGTTATTACATTAAAAACATGCATTGTCATCCAGTATGTGGGATAAAATTTAAATTATCTTCTACCACATTTTTTATTGGATTTTTGAAAAATGAATTCAATATTTTTAATGAAAATAATTTATAATTTCTATTAAGTTTATCTTATTATATGACAAAAATATTAGTAAAAGTGATTAAATTTAATTACAATAATTAAAGTGAAATTAAGCTTAACAAGGGACTAAACATTAAAAATAGGGGCCAAAATGACATAGAATCTTTTAAAAATCCATTTTATAGACATATTTAGACCCTATAATTACTTTTAGATAATTTTTACAAATGTTGGAAATACTTGAAATGGGATAAATGTTTGTGTAATTCTCTTTTATAAAAAATTTCAACAGTGCCACTCCTCCACAATAAAAATTCTACCTCTCCTCCCGCTTCCTCATACATCTAAATAAAATTTGGATAAAATAAAATCTTCCTAAATAGATCCTCAACATCACTACCCTTATCTTATAATCCTCAAATTTGGCATAAATCCTTCCACGACAGCCCCTTTGGGAAAACAAAAAGGACTAACCCAAAGAAGAGGTATCATATTTCTTCAAGATCTATAGTTTTATTCCCTTTATTCCCACCATAAAATCTCTTAATTCCATTATAATATATAACAACTAATTTCCTCAATATACTGATTTGTTTTTATGCTATGTTTTTGACTAAAACATACACACATTTCCATCTAATGGGTAACGAACATACCATTTCTATGTACGGATAACTACTGCATCATGAAATAAAGTTGATTGAAATTACATTACCACATTTCATGGTTGGGAATTAAGATGGAAATTTTGTTTATATATGATATATATGATACATATTATTTTTTATGCTTCTTTAATTCTTTTATACCACATACCCTTATACCTTTCCTTTTTTGTAAATATGATAACATCGTTTGTGTATATGTGGACTACCACCTCCTAATAGCGATGTTATTCAATAACACAATACATGGAATTAATAAAGGAAGGTCTTAATTAAAAATATATGAAATGAAAAACATCTATACAAAAGTCATTACATAATTAAATTTCTAGAAATATAATATATTATATTTTCTTTATTACCCTTTCAAACACTAAAAAGTGATAACACCGGTCATGGACAGGTGGACTACGACCTCCTTGACAAGATGTGATTCCTTTTATATCATAATAATTATATATATAAATATATATAATTTAAAAAAGTGCTTATTATATAATTATCATTATAGAAATATATAGTTTTTTTTAACTTCTTTCTATAATGATCGTTGAAAAATTGGATCGTCGCTCAAGCGTTTGTATAACATGTCACCTCCAATATTGTAATATTGGTTCATTAATCAAAACCATTTTTAATAATTAGTTGTAAAAGTATAATTTATGGATGAATATAATAATTATTTAATTATTATTATTATTTATATGTTATATAATGGCCCTTTTGACCATAATTGACCTACATATGTTTTTTACATATATAATGAATTTGGTCAAAACACTTGATGTTAACATCATTGATTAAGTAGTTTTATAAAACATATTAATAAGTTAAATAAAAGTTGTGATAAACATTAAAAGGTAATAAATCAAGTAAATAATTAACATAGGTTTATTATTTAGTAATATAAAGACACAGAAGACATGTTGGACTCAAGGTAAGGGATTTTCATCTCACTTTTTACATTCGTGAGATAAATGCCATGTTCACCACTTACTTATTTTTTTGTGGTGTATCTAATGAACATATTGATATATTTCATCATTAAACCATTTATATTAATTTTATTTAAAACATTAATTTATTTTTATTCCTTAACAAGGAATAAGATTTAAAAATTTTAAAGTGGTTTGGGACACATTAGAATTATTTAATATTATTTTCCTCAAGAATAATTTTAATAATATTTCATTTACATTCTAAAAATTTATATGACCATTTTTTTCAAAATCAATTTCAGTTTCCACTCATATGGATATTCATGTCCTTTTCCATGTAATATTACCATTTCCCACTCTTTGGAACTCTAAATGTTTTAGATGTTTTTTAAGAAAATATAACATCATTTCTCTCTATAGTCAGAGAACCAGTTTTCTTCTAAAGAACATGTTATTACAAAAATGGTTTTTTTAAATAACATATTAAAATGATTTTGTAAATACATTTTTACCTTTTTAATCTTTTACCCATGTTTTCAAAGGAATCCCCTTTTCACATTCTGAAAAAGGAATTCTTTTATCCTTTTAACCTTGAAAAGGGAATGTTATATTTATCTCTTGCGACATGTACAGATTTACCCTCCATAATTTATTTAAATATTCCATTAACTATTGGAAATTAAGCCTTTACCAAAGGTTTTAAACCATTAGTAAAGGCTACCAAACTGTTGGTATATAGTATACAAATGGTTTGGAAAACCGTTGGCAAGTAAGGTGTGGCAGTAGCCCATTACCAACAGTTTTTGTATAAAAGTTGGGAAAGGTAGTGTTATTGGATTATTTCCAAATGTTTTACAAACTGTTGGAAATACTGGCAGTCTAAATGTTTTTACCAAAGGTTTTTAGAAACCGTTGGTTTATATTGTATACTAAACACTATACCAATGGTTTAGAATCGTTGGTATAGTTTTTAAATTTCTATTTACACAACTATTATACCAACGGTTTAAAATCGTTGTTAATGTGTTTTTTCAGAACTCTTATACCAACGGTTTAAAACCGTTGGTAATGTGTTTTTCCAGAACTGTTATACCAATGGTTTAAAACCATTGGTAATTTGTTTTTTCATAACTGTTGCACAACAGCCCTCCAGTAGCCCCTAAAGTATACAACTGCATAAAAAATATCACAAAAAACCACATACAGACTTAAAACAGCATAAAAAACACCTAAAATAGCACAAAAAAACACATAAACCCATCAATCTCTTCCAACCATGTCATGTACTACAATTACCTATTTCAATATTCATATGAAAATAATCATCTAGTGTAGTTAATAATAGTTTCAATAACTCAAACATTATTTACACCCATTTCTATCTTCAAATGACAACCACTCTTCCAGTAGTAATTCCCCTCACACCTGCAAAAACCCCCCACATCCCCATCAAATTCTAATAGGATGAATACTCTGAGAAATACTTATTAGAGTTGAATAAGAGTTTGTAATTGTCTCAAATCCCAATTTTTTTTTCTAATCCTAGATTTGGGTATGGAATGATTTGTGATGCATTTTGCATTGAACATGTATATTTTATAATATATGGTGAAAATGTATTTTCATAGGAGTCCCATCAATTATGACCCCATTAGTGAAACTACCCAACTCATGAAAAAGAGTTTGTGACTATCGTTGATGAGTGTAAATTTCAGTTGTTGTATTCACTTAAAATGATGTCCTTTTGAAACAAAAGAGAGACACTTTGATTGGTATTGTGCACACCATGCCTCGGATTGAGTTAGGGTTGACTCTTACACATAAAAAATGACCCATGTATCATTTTCCTAAAGTATCAACACAATACGAATGTGTTTGGTCAGTTTTCCGTATGCCGATTGTTTTTACTTAAAAGCGTATCCATTTTAAACAAAATAAAGACACTTTGAGTGGTACCGACCACACCATGCCTCGAATTGAGGAGGGGTTGACTCATACACGTCAAAAATGACCCATGTATTGTTTTCATAAAGTATAAACAGAATCCGAATGTGTTTGGTCAGTTTTTTGTATATCAGTTGTTGTTTTCACATAAATTGTTGTCCATTCCAAAGAAACGTGAGACACGTGAGTGGTGTCGGCCACACCACGCTTCATATTGAGACGGGGTTGACTCGTAAACATCAAAAATGACCCATGTATTGTTTTCCTAATGTTTCAATAGACTCCGAATGCATTTGGTTGGTTTTCCTTTTGTCAGTTTTTGTTTTCACATAAAATCATGTCCATTTTAAACAAAAGAGAGACATTTTGAGTGGTGGCGGTGACACTGCGCCTCAGATTGAGGCGGGGTTGACTCGTACATGTCAAAAATGACCCATGAATAATTTCCCTAAAATATCAACACAATATGAATGTGTTTGGTCCATTTTAAGTATGTCAATTGTTGTTTTCACTTAAAATCTTGTCCATTTAAAACAAAATAGAAACACTTTGAGATGTGTCAGCCACACTGGCCCTCAGATTGAGGAGGGGTTGACTCGTACACGTCACATATGACCCATTGATCGTTTTCCTAAAGTTTCAACAGAATAGGAATGCATTTGGTCAGTTTTTCGTATGTCAGTTGTTGTATTCACTTAAAATGATGTTATTTTGAAACAAAAGAGAGACACTTCGAGTGGTGCCGGCCAAACAATGCCTCAGATTGTGGTGGTGTTGACTCGTACACGTCCCAAATGACCCATGGATTGTTTTCCTAAAGTATCAAAGGAATTGAAATGCATTTGGCCGGTTTCGACCACCCCACGTACGCTTTCCAAGCGCACCGAACACCTAAAAAACACATATACAGCCGCGCTGCACAAACCGCGCATCCGAATGACATGTCGTCACCTTGTACACCTCACGAATAATAATTAGGGTGTTTTAGTTTGATTTCAAGTCATTCTGATGTCGTTCGGCATGCATTTTACCGTTAAAGGAATGTTTTTCCCATTTAGGACACGCGGAGTGCGTTTTCTGCCAACGCGGTCACACGACACCTCCGATTGACATGCCGTCTGGCCGACCATTTCACAATTCACCCACCCTTTGTTTCCGTCAAATTTCATGGTATTCCGAGGTCGTTCGGCCAGTTTTGACCACCCCACGCGTGCTTTTCGAGCACGGAAAACACCTAAAAAACACATATTCTGCCGTGTCGCGCAATCCGCACTTCTGAATGACATGTCGTCTCATCTTACACCTCACGAATAATAATTAGGGTGTTTTCATGTGATTTGAAGTCATTTTGATGTCGTTCGTCATGCATTTGACCGTTAAACGACTGTTTTGGCCATTTACGACAGGCGGAGTGCATTTTCGGCCAACACTGTCACACGACACTTCCGATTGACGTTTAGCCTGGCCGACCATTTCACAATTCACCCACCTTTTTTCGTCTGATTTCATGGCATTCCGAGTTCGTTATGCTGGTTTCGACCACCGCATGAACACTTTTCAAGCGTGCTGAACACCTAAAAACACATATTCAGCTGTTCCGCGCAAACCGCACATCAGAATGACGTGTCTTCTCCTCATACACATCACGAATAATAATTAGGTTGTTTTTGTGTGATTTCAATTCATTCGGATTTCGTTCTCCATGCATTTTACCATTAAATACATGTTTTGGCCATTTACGACACGTAGAGTGCATTTTCGGCTAGCGTGTTCACACAACACCTCTGATTGACGTACCGTCTGGCCGGTCATTTCACAATTCACCCACCCTTTGTTGTCGTCCGATTTCAGGGCATTCTGAGGTCATTCGGCCATTCTTGACCACCCCACACACGCTTTTCAAGCGCGTCGAACACCAAAAAACACATATTTAGCTGTTCTGCGCAAACCGTGCATCTAAGTGACATGCCATATCCTATTACACCTCAATAATAATAATTAGGGTGTTTTCGGGTGATGTCAAGTCATTCTAATGTCGTTTGACATGCATTTGATCGTTAAATGCATGTTTTGGCCATTTACGACAGGCGGAGTGAGTTGTCGACCAGCACGGTCACACGACACCTCCGATTGATGTGCCTTCTGACTGACCATTTCAGAATTCACCCACCCATTGTTGTCGTCCAATTTCATGTCATTCCGAGGTCATTCGGCCAGTTTCAACCACCCCACGCGCGCTTTTCAAGTGCATCGAACACCTAAAAAACACATATTCAGCCATGCCGTGAAAAACGTGCATCCGAATGATGTGGAGTCTCCTATTGCACCTCAAAGAAAATAATTAGGGTGTTTTCATGTAATTTCAAGTCATTCTGATGTCGTTCAGCATGCATTTGACTGTTAAATGCATGTTTTGGCCATTTACGATAGGCAGAGAGAATTTTCGGGAAATGCAGTCACACAACACCTCCGATTGACATGCCGTCTGGCCGACCATTTCACAATTCACTCACCCTTTGTTGTCGTCTGATTTCATTACATTCCGAGGTCGTTCGGCTAGTTTCGACCACCCCACGCACGCTTTTCAAGCACGTTGGACACCCAAAAAACACATATTCAGCTGTTCCACGCAAACCATGCATCCGAATGACGTCTCGTCTCCTATTACACCTCAAAAATAATAATTAGGGTGTTTTTGTGAGATTTTAAGTCATTATGATGTCGTTCGGAATGCATTTGACCGATAAACGCATGTTTTCGCCATTTACGACACGCTGAGTGTGTTTTCAGCCAATGCGGTCACACGACACCTCTGATTTACGTGTCGTCTGGCATACCACTTCACAATTCACCCACACTTTTTTGCCATCCAATTTCATGGTATTCTGAGGTCGTTCGACCGTTTTCGACCACCCCACGCGCGCTTTTCAGGCACACCAAACACCTAAAAAAACATATTCAGTCATGCCGCAAAAACCGCGCATCCAAATGACGTTCTATCTCCTCGTACAACTCATGAATAATAATTAGTGTGTTTTCGTGTGATTTCAATACATTCTGATGTCGTTTGTCATGCATTTGACTATTAAATGCATGTTTTGGCCATTTACAACACACGGAATTCATTTTCAGTCGGCACGATCACACGACACCTCCGATTGACGTGTTGTCTGGCCGACCATTTCAAAATTAACCCACTCGTTGTTATTGTCCAATTACATGGAATTTATAGGTCGTTCGGACAGTTTTGACCACCCCACACGCGCGTTTTGAGCCCCCCAAACACCTAAAAAACACATATTCAATCGTGTTGTGCAATCCAGGCATCTGAATGATGTGTCGTCTCATCCTACACCACACGAATAATAATTAGGGTGTTTTCATGTGATTTCAAGTCATTATGATATCATTCGGCAAAAATTTGACCATTAAACGCTTTTTTTGTCCATTTACGACAGGAGGAGTGCATTTTCGGCCAGTGCAGTCACACGACACCTTCGATTGGCGTGCAGTCTGACCGACCATTTCACAATTCACCCAAAATTTTTGTTCGTCCGATTTCATGCAATTTAGATGTCGTTTTTCCAGTTTCGACCACCCCACGCGCTCTTTTCAAGCGCGCCAAATACCTAAAAAACACATATTCGAATGTGCCGCGCAATCCACGCGTCCTAATGACATTTCGTCTCCTCGTACAACTCACGAATAATAATTAGGGTGCTTTCATGTGATTTCAAGTCATTCTAGTGTCATTCATCGTGCATTTGACCGTTAAAAGCATGTTTTGGCCATTTTCGATAGACGGAGTGCGTTTTTGGCCAGCACGGTCACACGACACCTCTGATTGACGTGCCATCTGGCCGACCATTTTAAAATTCACTCATACGTTTTTGTTGTACAATTTCATGGCATTCTAAGGACGTTCGGCCAGTTTCGACCACCCCAAGTGTGCTTTTCAAGCGCGCGAAACACCTAAAAAACACATATTCAGCTCTGTCGTGCAATCCAAGTTTCTGAATGACGTGTCATCTCCTTGTACACCTCATGAATAATAATTAGGGTGTTTTCGTATGATTTCAAGTCATTCTAATGTCTTTCAGCATGCATTTGACCGTTAAACGCATGTTTTCGCCATTTACAACAGGTGGAGTGCGTTTTTGGCTGGTGCGGTCACACAACACCTCTGATTGATGTTTCGTCTAGCCGACCATTTCACAATTCACCCAACCTTTGTTGTCATCCGATTTCATGGCATTCTGAGGTCATTCAGCCAGTTTCGACCACCCCACGCACGCTTTTCAAGGGCGTTGAACACCTAAAAATGACATTTTCAGCAGTTCAATGAAAAACGCGTGTCCAAATGACATGTCGTCTCCTCGTACACCTTACGAATATTAATTAGGGTGTTTTTGTGTGATTTTAAGTCATTCTGATGTCGTTCGGCAAGCATTTGACCGCTAAACACATGTTTTGGCCATTTACGACATGCATAGTGTGTTTTCATCTTGTGCGATCACAAGGCACCTCCGATTGACTTGCCTTCTGGCCTACCATTTCACAATTCACCCACCCTTTGTTGTCGTCCGATTTCATGGCATTTCAAGGCCGTTCGTCTGGTTTGGACCACCCCACGCATGCTTTTCAAGCGCGCCAAACACCTAAAAAACACACATTCAGCTGTACCGTGAAAACCACGCGTCCAAATGACGTTATGTATTCTTTTACACCTCACGAATAATAATTAGGCTGTTTTTGTATGATTTCAAGTCATCCTGATGTTGTTCGGCATGTATTTGACGGTTAAACGCATGTTTTGACCATTTACGACACGCAGGGTGCATTTTCGGCTAGCGCGGTCACACGACACCTCCGATTGATGTGCCGTCTGGCTGAACATTTTTCAATTCACCCATTTTTTGTTTTCATCCAATTTCATGGCATTCTGAGGTCTTTCGGCCAGTTTCGACCACCCCACACGTGCTTTTCAAGTGCGCCGAAAACCTAAAAAACACATATTCAACCGTGCCACACAAACCGCACGTCTGAATGATGTGTCATATCCTCTTACACCTCAAGAATAATAACTAGGGTGTTTTTGTGTGATTTCAAGTTATTCTGATGTCGTTCGGCATGCATTTGACTGTTAAACGCTTGTTTTGGCCATTTATGACATGCGGAGTGTGTTTTCGGCCAGTGAGGTCACACGACACCTCCGACTGATGTGTCGTCTGGCCAAAAATTTATAAAATCACCTCTCCTTTGTTGTCGTCCTATTTCATGGCATTCTGAGGTTGTTCGTCCAGTTTCGACCAACCCACGCCCGCTTTTCAAGCGCGCCGAACACCTAAAAAAACATATTCATCCTTGTCGTGCAAACCATGCGTCCGAATAATGTTTCGTCTCCTCGTACACCTCATGAATAATAATTAGGGTGTTTTCGTGTGATTTCAAGTCATTCCCATCTCGTTCGGCATGCACTTGACCGTTAAACGCATGTTTTGGCCATTTACGACATGCGGTATCCATTTTCGGCATGTACTGTCAAAAGATACCTCCGATTGACGTGCCGTATTTCCGACCATTTCACAATTCACCCACCCTTTGTTGTTGTCTGATTTCATGGCATTCCGAGGTCGTTCGGCCAGTTTCGACCACCCCATGCACGCTTCTCGAGTGCGCCAAACACCTAGAAAACACATATTCATCCATGTCGAGAAATCTGTGCTTCCGAATGACGTGTTGTCTCATCGTACACCTCAGGAATAATAATTAGGGTGTTATCATGTGATTTCAAGTCATTACGATGTCATTCGACATGCATTTGACCGTGAAATGTATGTTTTTCCAATTTATGACAGGCGGAGTGCATTTTCGGCCAGCGCGGTCACACAGAACCTCCGATTGATGTACCTTCTAGCCGACTATTTCACAATTCAGCCACCCTTTGTTGTCATCCGATTTCATGGCATTCTGAGGTCGTTCGGCCAGTTTTGACCACCCCACGCACGCTTTTCAACCGCGCAAAACACCTAAAAAACACATATTCTACCGTGTCATGCAAACCGCGCATCTAAATGACGTGTTGTCTCCTCTTACACCTCAATAATAATAATTAGGGTGTTTTCATGTGATTTCAAGTCATCCTGATGTCGTTCGGCGTGCATTTGACCATTAAACGCATGTTTTGGCCATTTAGGACAGGTGGAGTGCATTTTCGGACAGCGCTCTCACACGACACCTCCGATTGACGTGCTGTCTATCCGAACATTTTACAATTCACCCACCCATTGGTGTTGTCCGATTTCATGGCATTCCAAGGTCATTCGGCCAGTTTGGACCACCCCACGTGCGCTTTTCAAGCGCGCCAAACACCTAAAAAACACATATTCAGTCGTACCACACAATCCGCACGTCCGAATGACATGTCGTCTCCTAGTACACCTCACGAATAATAATTAGTGTGTTTTATTGTGATTTTAAGTCATTCTGAAGTCGTTCGGCATGCATTTGAACATTAAACGCATGTTTTGGCCATTTACGACAGGCGTGGTGTGTTTTCGGCCAGCACGGTCACACGACACCTCTGATTGATGTGCCGTCTGGATGACCATTTCCAAATTCACTCACCCTTGGTTTTCGTCCGATTTCATGGCATTCTGAGGTCGTTTAGCAAGTTTCGACCACCCCACGAGCACTTTTCAAGCACACTGAACACCTAAAAAACACATATTCAGTCGTTCCATGCAAACCGCACGTCCAAATGACGTGTCGTCTCCTCTTAAACCTCACAAATAATTATTAGGGTGATTTCGGGTGATTTCAAGTTATTCTGATGTCGTTCGGCATGCATTTGACCATTAAACGCATGTTTTGGCCATTTACGACACGCTGAGTGCGTTTTTGGCTAGTGCGGTCACACGACACCTCTGATTGATGTGCCGTCTAGACAAACATTTCAAAATTCACCCACCCTTTGTTTTCTTCCTATTTTATTGAATTAAGAGGTATTTTGGTCAGTTTTGACCACACCACGCATGCTTTTCAAGCATGTCGAACACCTAAAAAACACATATTCAGCCATTCCAAGCAAACTAAATGTCCGAGTGATTTTTTGTCTCCTCATACTCCTCAATAATAATAATTTGAGTGTTTTCATGTGATTTCAGGTCATTCTGATGTCGTTCGGCATGTATTTGACCATTAAACGCAAGTTTTGGCCATTTACGACATGCGGAGTGAATTTTCAGCCAGCACGGTCACACGACAACTCCGATTGACGTGTTGTATGTCTGAATATTTCACAATTCACCCAACCTTTGTTGTCATCCAATTTCATGGCATGTTGAGGTCGTTCGGCCGGTTTCGACCACCCCACGCGCGCTTTCCAAGCCCACTGAACACCTAAAAAACACATATGCAGTCATGTCGCACAATCAGCGCGTCCGAATGACGTGACGTGTACTCGTACACCTCAAGAATAATAATTAGGGTGTTTTGGAGTGATTTCAAGATATTTAGATGTCGTTCAACATGCATTTTACCGTTAAATGCATGTTTTGGCTATTTACGACACGCGGAGTGCATTTTCGGCCAGCGCGGTCACACGACACCTCCGATTGATGTGTCGTCTAGCCAAACATTTCACAATTCACCCACCCTCTATTGTCGTCTGATTTCATGGCATTCCGAGGTTGTTTGCAGGTTTTGACCAGCCCACGCACGCTTTTCAAGTGTGCCAAACACCTAAAAAACACATATTCATCCGTGTCACGCAATCCGCGCGTTCGAATGATGTGTCATCTCCTTGTGACATTAAGGGAAAAGGGTGTGTAATGTATCTAAAACTCTATATAGGTATCATACATCAAATTCTGACAGGACTGCGAACCGCCACGTAGTGTCATCCTGGAGCAGGGCCAAATCACAGCATGACTGCGGCGTGACCGCAGCGTGACCGTTGCATGACCGCGGCGTGACCGCGGCGTGGGCACGGCGTGACCGCGGCGTGACCGCGGCGTGACCGCGGCGTGACCATGACGTGTTGGCCTAGTCCAGCGACATCCACAGGGCAGCATCTTTCAGCCAGGATTCCAAATAAATCCTATGTAGTTGTCCTTCACATTATAGAAACTAATCTTATGTTATAAAAAACAGACTCTAGATTCGGGATTTTGGTATGATAAAGATATATATTTTATATGCATTGTTTTTAAAAGTGGTACTAGGAACTTGAAACTACTGATTGAGAGTTAAATTATCACAGCCTAAACTATCACTGTGAGTTTTCATAGATAGCGCACCTCTGTTAGAGGGGTTTTATTATAAAAACATGAATTTATTTATCAAATGATACAATTATATTAAAGAAAATTTATTCAACATATGAAATTCAATATAATTAAGAAGAATTAAGAAAGAAGCTAAATTCAATTTAAATCAGTTTTAAATTAAAGAGGCTATGAGAGGGACTCTACCTCAAGGGGTGTCTCCCATGGGTGTCCTGTGGTGTGTAGTTTCTATCTAATATTTTTGTGGTGCTTCAGTATTGTGGGAAATGTGTATTGCATGGTTAGTTTAATAAATACATAATTCAATTAGAAAATACACCCATATTCAATAGAGATATACCCACTATTGATAGAGAAGACCATCTAAATAACCAACTCGGAAATCCGAGACCAGCATTTTACTTTACCAATTCCAATTACTTAATATATGCAACACCAACTTATGTTTTATGAACCAATCAATTAAAGGGAAATAATCTCCTCACAATAACCCATAAAATCTCATATAGAATCACTCACATCCAAACCATTATAACATCATTAGGATTCCATATTTGGTTTAAAATAAAGAGGTATACTGAATTCAAAAATATCTATACTAGAGTGGAAAACCAGGTTAAAAAATAAAGAGTTATAGAGAATTCAAAAATGTAATGGATCAATCTTACCCTGATTACCATCACCATCACCACTGTCATCATAGTCCTCATCCTCGCCACCATATCTATCCTTGTCGTCGTCCTCACCATCGTCCCCATGCTCATCGTCAGCCCCATCCTCACCCTCGGCCCCATCCTCACCCTCAGCACCATCCTCGCCCTCAGCCCCATCCTTGCCTTCGTCCTCATCCTCATCCTCACCCTCGTACTCTTCAGCATCCTCGTCATCACCAGGAACGTCATCATATTGAAAAACACTATAAATTATTCCTGGTGGGTTAGATAATGCACTCATCGACGACATAAATTTATAACAAGCCACGTTGGCCTCTGGTGGAAGTGATGAAGATAAAGCATTCATCAGTTTCATAAATTCTTTGTCCCTCGTTTGAACTTGTACTTCCAACTCTATATCCCTTTTATCAGACTTTCGTGCATGTTCCTTGACCTGTTCCAACTCGGTGGTACTAGAATGGATACCTAGAGAGGACCAGTACCTCATCAGGACTATATTCTTACCAGGTCGGCATCGTACTCGACCAGTGTGCTCCTCTCCCAAAACCTGATATAAATGATCATGTGGCCCAAAATTTTAGGCTTCTGGGCATCAAGAGCCTCTAAAGAATCCTGTTAAAAATATTAATAGATTATTAAATTTCAAAATAGATATTAAACTTTGAAATAAACAAATTAAAACTTACAAATATTTTCTTGGGTCAGTTAATTATCCATAGTTCCATCTTTTTTTCTTCTGCTCAAGCAAAACAATTTTTCTCGAGGGACACGTCCTTCAATATTCAATTTGTGCTTCTATAATGACATTGAAACAATATAAAGTGAAAGTATAATCATATATTAAATATTCAATAAATCACATAATTTAAGTAGGAAACAATAAAAAGGGAAAGTCCTAAAGAGAAATTATAAACAATTATATCGTACCAGCTGCCTCTCATGATCTGACATAGTTGTGCTACCAAAAGTGTGGAGGTATTTCTTTGAATCAATGTTTTTTTTGTTTTTTTTTGATGATTACTAAATAATGTTTAATAATAAATAAGATAATATTAATGCAATATATGAAAACTGTCATTTAAATACCTCAAATGGGATTAATACCTTAAATTTGGTAGTCGCCCAATGGGTAATCATTTGGCAATATTACTCTATCAGGAAGTCATCCATGATAGGTAATGTCTCCAAATCCGTGCCCACTCTATCACACCATCCAACATACAGCTCATGCTTATAAGCTCTCCAAAGCTCTCCTAGCTTCTCTAACCATGTTGGTCGTGCTCCTTCGCCATCAGGGAAGTTAAACCAAAGCTGACACCCAATAGATTAGTTCATCTAAATAAAAAAAATACTACATTAAATCCAATATATTTTTTACCCATATTTATTCCCATGCATTATTTTTGACTTCATGTGATAGATGTCTCCAAGAGAGAGGGCTGACCGGAATTATGTCAGATTATTTGGCTAGCGTCGCCAAAAAACCCCAACATTCTTACCTAGATTTCTCAATCATCTATCCATAATCATTGTGTTGAACCATAAATTGTGCTTGGCAGTTCCATACCTCACACAAGTTAGTACGCCCCCTCCCCCGCCTCATATCAGTAGATGAATCTATTATTAAAGAAAAAAATATCAGTACAAGTTATAATAAAAATAAATTTTGGTATAAAAATTTAATAGATATATAAATTTTCCTGTGGTAGTCAGATCAATAGGCGTCACTGGATGTGCAGAAGCTGAAGGAATATCCTATACAGGTGGAGTGTCCCTCAGTGTACGCTCCTCAGCCACATACTATGTCGGAGTAGGAGTCGAAGAAGGTGGAATATAATTGCTCAGAGATAATCAACTATAAGTAAAAGATAATGGCACAGACATCTAGCCAACTGGTAGTGTAAACCTCAGAGGCCTAAATATCCAATGTGTCCCTGAAGAAACACCATCCCCCATACCACCAACCCTCGTACCACCGGCCTGAGTACCGGGACCACGAGATGATCTTCCAACTCTGACACCACCCCCCCTCATACCACTAGCCTCTCTACTGGGAGAAATATCAGGCTCCTCGTCGGATATCTCTCGTCTAGGGGGTGGATCCTAAAAAAAAGTTTAACACAAAAGTAGACACATGATATTATAAGTTATTGAAATATTAATATTTGAAATAAAATACTCACAAAAAGGATGAGTGGAGAAACTCCCATCTGTATCATGCGATGATTATTTTCTGTCATCTTTTTCCGCTGCCTCTCTTCAATGGGTGTTATTTCTTACAATGAAAACAAATATGGAAGCAATTGGAAATAGATAAATAATGTGTAACCCAAAAAACAAAATATAGAAAAACCATTCTGATAAAAAAACATAAGGAAAGAAAAGATTTATGGTGGTTTGAAGGTATGTACTTGGATACACACTATGAATGATGTAAGTGAAACATGTTGGTGAGAACACGACTATATGATTCTATATATTTCCCACCACAACTCCTGGTTCACAATCAACTCTGACAATTGAGCTATTGGAGTCATCATAAGTAATAAGAAGATTTCTTCCAATTGCAGTAGGGATAGGGTCAACTTCATCATCACCATCATCAAAAACATGTCTGGGATTTACTTAAATAATTACACCAAATTTAGGATGTCAATGATCTTTGACATTAAAAACATGTTTCACCATTGATGTCAATACATATGGTTCATCGGTGGCAAGAGTGCGAGTCATGTCAATAACTTGAAATCCACAATCATCAATAAAGGTTCCTTTCCTCGTCATTAAATCCAACCATTTACATTTCATCATCGTGACTCGACCATGCGAGTAATAATCCATAATTATTATTTTCTCCACGACTCCATAATAAGATACATTTTCATAATGAGGTCTACTATCCGATGAACTGGCATAACAGTCTGTTGTGGTTGTTAGCATAACACCATTATGCTGTGTTCTCATGTTTATTTCTCGTTCAGTGATAATAAATTTGTATCCATTGATCACAAGTGACTTACAAGAACGAACCATGGTATTGCAACCAAAATCCAAATCTCTTATTTCCTCAGAAACAGAGTCTACATGAAAAATCGATACCTAAAATATAAACAAATATTAAACTTAATTAAACATTATTTTTATTTAGTTATTACAGAATTATTTTTACCTTCAATTTCAACCAAGAATAAAACCCTTTGCTATGAAAAGTCTCTTTCCTTCTCAAAGATAAAGAACGATGATTTATATCTATCAATACTTTATGTTCCCTGTAGATAAAAATAATTATAGTTTAACAAATATTTAAAATTACAAGAGATAAGATAAGAGATACATGTACAATTTACTTACTTGATATAATCATCGAACAAATCGCAATTGAACAACACTGTGTGATGTGCCATCTCTTGCTCTTCAAGGCATAATGTTTTCAGTGTATATGATCCTGAAATTCCTCTTGTCTGAGGAAGTGATGGAAAACGGGGTTCAATTTTCCCATACTATTCTTCTTCATTTCTCATTGGTCTGTTTATTCTTGTAGTAATATCATAAAAATACATTGAGAATAAATCCATACATTCTTGATCCAAGTAACCATTCACAATATATCCTTTGGGATAATTCCTATTCCAAACATATGATTTCAATGTGAACATGTTTCTTTCAGTTGGATACATCCAACGGAAAGCAACAGGTCCTCCAAGAATTATTTTGGTCAGAAGATGGATAGTCAGATGCCACATGCATGTAAAAAATGTTGGAGGGAATATTTTCTCTAACTCACACAAAATTAATGGTGTCTCTGCCAACAAGTTTTGCCAAAAAGATTTGCACAAACTCTTATCACAAGGATCTCTAAACAAATAGCACAACCGAATAACTGAGACTCTAACATTATTGGAAAAGAGATAATTGATTGCTATTGGAATCAACTCATGCAAAAGGACGTGATATTCAGGAGTCTTCAAAGATTTCATATTAAACTCTTCTTTGTTGACCCATTTTGATATATTTCATGAATAGCCATCTAGAACTTTAATAGTCTCTACCACTTCATGAAATTGGTTCTTTTCAGCAGGTTTCATCACATATGAAGAACATGTAACTTTCCATTTATTTTCACTGATAGAAACAGAATGCAATTCTGGTCTGATCCCCCAATCTACCAAGTCACGCTAAGATCGTAAATCATCTTTTATCTTCCCCTTTACATTTAGAAGAATTGAAAGCAACATTTCATATATATTCATTTCAATGTGAATTACGTCTAAGAAATGACATAACAAGTTGGTTGACCAATAAGAAAACTTAAAGTGTATACTATTTTTCTTCCAATTGTAACAGGTATCATTGGAAATTTTTTTCCTCTTTCTAGATTTCATTACACCCCTCCCAAATGAATAACTGAAATCTTTCAATTCATTAAGCACATCAGTTCCAGACATACGCTGAGGTGGATCGTCAGTCTCCATGGTATTGTAAAATCTTCGATGATTGTTTCTATATGGATGGTTCATTGGAAAGAATCATCGATGTCCCATAAAACTAAAACTACAAAGATATTTCAGTATTCTCAATCGAGTATTATTCATACAAAGAGGAAATGACAATTTTATTTTTGTGCTCCATCCAGACATCATTGCATAAGCAGGAAAATCATTGATCGTCCACACAAGCACCACACGCATCTGAAATATGTCCTTCAAACATGCATCGTATGTGGGAACACCCACATCGAGAATAAGTTTCAACTCTTTTATTAAAGTTTTCATGTATACATCTATATCATTGAAGAGATTATAAGGTCCAGATATCAGTATACCCATGAATGTTTAAGGCCTTTTCATATACAACCATGGGGGAAGGTTATAAATGTGTATGAAAACCATCCATGTGTTGTGTGAAGTAAGCATCTGCATAAATGGATTAATATTGTCACATGAATGACCCAGTCTCACATTACACACGCCGACTGCATATTCCGGATATCGAGGTTCAAATCTCTACCATGAAAATCTATCTGCAGGGTGAACCAACTATTCATTATTCTTTTTTGACTCGGTGTCATGCCATCACATTTTAACTGATATTTCATCAGACATGAAAAGTTTCAATAATATGGGGAACAATGGAAAGTGCCACATTACTTTTTGTGGTACACGAGATGGTTTTCTTTCATCGTTTGGCTTCCATCGGGAGGTTCCACATTTGATATAATCATTTCTTTCAGCAGTTTCCTCCCAAAATAAGCTACAATCATTTGAGGCATGATTTTTTTTGAGAATCCAAGTTCATCATCTAACTTCCATGCCATATAGTGGTTTGAGGGAATATCTGCATCATCTGGAAGTAAGTCTTTCAAGAAGGTAAGAATGCAATCAATTTCAGTATTTGAAATCCCATACATAGTTTTCTCATGACACGATCGGATAAAAAATTCCGACATTTTCATTTTACCACATTGTAGATATACTGGAGTTGTCGCAACATAATTAAATGTTTTCACACTATCAACATCATCATTTTCATTGGATGCATCATGTGTTCTTGTATCGAAATCTTGTTAGATGGATATCCTTTACTTCTCATGATTCCAAATATATGGAAACTGATCATATATCAAACTCTTCAATTCAGTCCTATCATTTGGATCATCTACATTTTGAGATTCCATTTTCTCTCCATTGTGATACCACACATAATAGTTTTTTTGGAAACCATATATGGTTATATGATAGCTAACTGCTTCACGAATCAACCGCTGTCTTCCAATACAAATAGAACATGGGCAGTGTATGCGACCACTATCTGAAGCCTTGTCAAATGAAAAATATAGAAATATGTTCAAATTATTTTGAAAATCGGTTGAAATCCGATCAGTTTCATGCATCTAACTTCTATCCATTCTGTAAAAATAATTTCTATAAGTCTTTTCAAAGCAATTCAATAATATTGAAGTTCAATCAAAAAAATATTTAGGTAAATGACAATTGTTTACTTTATATAAAATCATAACTGACACATTACTCTATATGAGAATCATATTAAGAAATACAACAAAATTCAATGTATATAAGAAAATAAGATGCAAAATTTCGAATGCCTTTATTCAAGGATTTCCCACTACGATATTGGAAGTGGATCAGGGAATACATGATCCTTAAGGGTCTTTTTGGGAGTACATTAGTTTTATACATTAACTTCTTCAGGGAGATCAGGATGAGGAGTAGGATGAGGATCACATCAAAAGTAGTTATGGCCTCATCAAGTTTCACCTTAACCATGGATTAAAGGATCCTAGGTTTGGGGCTATAGATCATAGGTCGGTAGGGTGTATTCATTGAATCATGTCCCAATTTATTTTGGAAAGGGACCTTCAATAGTTATAGGTATGGATTTGATTAGAAACACCTATTAAAAAGATATCTAGGAATTGTGACGTCCCAAACCAAGATGTCACTCATTAGTGACCCGAACCCAGATGGCCACATGGTCTAAAGCCCATCTATCAACTAGCGGTGAATAATTATGTGGAAATTACCAAGCTATTTTGTTTCGTGAGATATATATTAGAAAGTAAATAATTTGTAGGCATGAACAACATTGGGGAGTTCTATGATGGTTATACTCTTTTATTATGGGTTCTTTCCTAGGATAAAAAATAATATAAATAGTTTAATAATGATCTCTAACTACCTATGAAAATTATGACATGAATTACAAACACTCATTTTGAATTTAAAAAAATATTACAACTGTATGAACGAACTGCTATATGGAGTAGGAATAAATGATCATGTAATAGAGTAAATTTTTGTTTTATCACCATTCACAGATGAAAATGATCCCAATCTCACTCTAGTGGTTCAGGTGGAAGCGCCACTTCATTGAATGACTTATAGTGTGGGTATCATCATCTTAAAGTTAAGGTGTGATGTTTCAAAGACAACATTTATGGGTAAATTCATAATGCATGAGTATCTTATTGTTCCTCTCAGGATAAAAAATTCTCTAACTGTATTTATGGATAACCAATGAAATCAAGTCAATAGAACTTAAATTTAAAATAAACCAAGGATAAAATAACTCAGTATCATATTGACCTCTTCAATATCAACCAAAATTATTCTATATAGATAAATCATAACAAAACTGCAACCTAAAATGATATATTGATTGTGTTCATATGGGGATCATAATACACAATATATTGCAGAAAAATGGAATGAAAAAATATAAAATAAATTAAGGCGGACTTACCGATTTAGAATGGAAGAACAAAAATTACTTGAATGAAAGATAGATGCCCCGTTGGAAATTAGAGTTAGCACCCTCTAGAGCAGGTTGGGAAGTTGGGTTCAAACCGTAACCTAAAATTATATATTCCTTATTTTCGTAAGGGTATCATAATACACATTAGATTGCACCAAAATAGAATGAAAAAATCTAAAATAAATTAACACACACATACCGATTTAAACGGGAAGAACAAATCTAAAATAAATGAGCTCACACATACCAACATAAACAGGAAGAACAAATCCTTGAAAACCAGACCTGTTGTGTTGGGAAGTAGAGTTTTCATCGAGATATAGAGGAAAAACGTTGAGACATTTGGGGTTTAGGGAGTCAATTTCGAGAGGGTGGATCTAGATCTCGATTAGGGCAAAAACTTTTGATATCTCTGGAGTTATAGATCGATGATATTTTTGGATTTTCTTTCCCAACAGTATTTAAAACTGTTGGGAAAGTTATGTTATCCCAACTGTTATAAACCGTTGGGTAAAAAAATATCAAAAACTATATCTAACTGTTTAAAACCCCATTGGAAAAACCTATTAATTCGTACTATACCCAACGGTTTACTGAAACCGTTGGCAAAAAATCACTTAATTATCACTATACCCAATGGTTTCATTGAAACCCTTTGAAAAAAAACTAGTATATGGATATACCAATGGTTCTACAAGACTGTTGGTATAAGAATCTTTTTCCAATGGTTTTTTAAATCGTTGGGAATATTGTGTTGGTATAGCTTGAATTTCTACGAGTGATTGAATGTTTAAAAGGATAATTTTTAATTATAATGTTTCTGAAAACTAGTTTTAAAATAAAAATATATTAAAAACGATTTTCAAAATAAAAAATATATTTCCCTGAAAAAATGTTTCTAAAATATAGTTTTCATATTCATAAATGACAAAAACCACTATATTTTACTCTACATGGTATTTATTTTATTGAAACCATCCTTAATGTTCCTCTGCATGGTTTATGATTGAATTGGAAAAGGATAGTATTCACATTTTCATCCTTGATTCTATTTTTTCCCCTTGAAATATTCAATTTCCTATGATCATGTGACATTTAATTTTCCCAAAATATCCAAATCATTTTTCATGTATATATTTAATGGTTGAACCATATACCATTTTTCAATGTAGTGTTTACATTGAAAACTATGTATTACTTGGGGAACTATTGATGACTCTATATCCTTTATTCAATGTGGATATTTTATAAGGAATAATGTTTATTCAATATGAGGAATTATTACAACATGAAAGGTATGGGTTTCGGACTATTTAAAGAATTACCTACATGTTGGTGACTAATCAATATAATCCCCTTGATGCATCAGTAGTCTCCTGAGATAAAATTATTTAGAGAAAAACCTTTCTAGTTTATTTCCAAATAGAATTGAAGAGTTTCTACCCATACTTTTTAATTGTTTGGAAGACAGATCTTAACAATAGAGGTCATCATGTGCTTTAGACATGCATGATATGAATCTTTTTTTTTTCAAATGAAACATTTAAAGCGAAAGTGTGAACCAAAAACAATTTCAACTAGTTAGAAAATATAAAAGGAAATTCATCCCAGGTAAACTATAGGAACCACCCCTCCCCAGTGGCTACATCATTACGTCATATATTCGCCTTCATTAGACCGCTTGTCTAGCTATCCCTTTCAGGATTTCATAGACCTTTTTCTGATTGAAAAATCCATAAACTCTCAATTATCAAAATCCGAATGGCCAAGATCTAGTGAAAACTTCTTTCTATGAATCCTCATCTAGAGATTTTCCTTGTAGAGTATCTATAATTTTTGAAATTCCCAAAAAAAACACCAAAAACCAAAATGCAGACGCGAAATACATTCAAAACACATTCATACTTCAGAATCCATTGAAGTCATCGTAGAACCTCCGTGACAAATTCAACCTCCAGGAATTGACAGAGGAAAACCCACCATAAAGAGCTAGCAATCTCTCTCCCACACATCCCAAATCTCCAAGAAACCACCACTAAAATCCTTCTCAAAGAGAGAGGTGGAGTCCCAGAGTAAGAGTAGAGAAACAAGTGGCCAGTCCCTACGATGGAGCTCAAGTATAAAAAACCTTAGATCCATATTTTTCTAACACTAGCCATGCTTAGACACCGATGACCACCTATCCACACCTCCCAAAACCTCACACTACTTCAAATGGAGGATATACCAATGGATGTTTTCCAACGTGGTAATAATAAACTTTTGGAATAGGGGTGTGGGGAGACTTTAACCTCAACAGTTTTATCAAAACATTGGGATGCATGAGTTTTTAGATAACTTTACCCAATGGTTTGATAAAACCATTGGGATATGTAAATTTTTGGAAGGATTTCCCAATGGTTTTTTCTAAACCATTGGGAATTTTTTCCCCTATATTTCTAGAAGACCTGGTCTCCCATCTGTGTGATTGAAGGCCTAATGTCGAGACCTAATAGCTCTCTCTCTCAGAAAATAATTCAACCAGGATTCATCTTCAATCAAAAAATTTTTTTTTCTACACTTAAAATCTGTAATCAGTACCATAGTTTTAATTTTTTTTGTCTATTTTTTTTCCTATTTTAATTTGTCTTAAACCAGTGTCTAAAAGGTATGTTATATCTAACAATTGCAATTTTATTTGTTTTCTATTTTTGTTCTGCATTTCTACTATCATGTGGGAATCAATTTTATTTGAGGTGAGGGGATGCAGGTGGTGGGAATTATTGTGGGTGTGGCTTGCAGTGGGTGTGGGGAGGGGGTGTGCAGGTGGGGGGTATTCAGTTGGGGGGGATGTGCAGTGGGTGAAGGGGGATGTGCAGGTGGGTGGGTGTGTAGTTGGGGGGGAGTCTATTGGGGGTGAGGTGGGGATTTTACAGGTGGGGTGGGTGGGGGGTGGGGGGTTATGCATGTGGGGGTGTTGGTTGGGGGTGTTGTGCAAGAGGGTGGGGGGAGGGGGGAGTGTGTAGGTTGGGGGTGGGCTAGGGTAGGGTGGGAGTCTGTTGGGGGGTGAGTTGTATAGGTGGGGGGTGTGGGGAGGGGGGATATACAGGTAAGGGTGGGGGGAGGGGTGGCTGTGAAAGTGGGGGGTGGGGGGTGTAGGTTGGGGGGGATGTGCAAGTGGGTGGGGGGAGGGGAGTGTTCATGTTGGGGGTGGGCTGGGTAGGTGGGAGTCTGTTGGGGGTGGAGGTGGGGGTGGGGGTGGGGGGGTGGGGGTGTGGGATGTGCAGGTGGGGGTGCAGGTGGGGGGTGTGAAGTGGGTGGATGGGATGGGGATGTGCAGGAGGGGGGGTTGCTCAAGTGGGGGTGATGGGGGGGGGGGGGTTATGCAGTCAGTGGATGGGAGGGGGCTGTGCAAGGGGAGTCTACTGGGGGTGAGTTGGGGAGGGGGGTTGTACAAGTGGGAAGTCATCACTTCCATAGTTTCCAATAAGCACTGGGAATACATCACTACTAGAGATTTGGATAGGTTTGAGGCCTCTTTTGTTTGGTTATTGTCTAGTCATCTTGATGAGTAAGGCTTCACATGATATAAAAGTAACATCAATTATATAGGATGAATTCTTTCTCCTACAACACATTTTTTCTAGAACCAATATATCCTTGGAAGGTTGTGGGAGCCTTTTAGAATCCAACACCCCAACATTTTCCCAATTGCAAACATGATACATTCGTGTTATTATTTAATTAATCCTCCAAAATTGGATTTTCAATAAAAAAATTACTATTCTAATCCTTAACACCCCATCATTTGTTTTTTATAACATGAATGCCAACCCAATTAAATCTCACACCTCTCAATGACACCCCCGTGGATAGCCCACATACCCCCTGGACACCCCCTACCCCCTTGGATAGACCTTCCACCCTCGTGGACAGCCCGCCCACCCCCATGAACACCCCGTACTCCCTAGATAACCCCACCACCCCCGTGGATAGCCCACCCACCCCCTGGACACCCCCTACCCCTGGAAAGCCCCCAACCCTGTGAACAGCCCACCCACACTCCCTGGACACTCCCCCCACAACCTTGACACCCCCAACTCCCCTGCACACCCCATACCCCCTATACAGCCCCCACCCATATGGATAGCCCCCCCCCCCCCAGACAGCCACACCACCCCTGTGGAAAACCCGCCCACCCCTTAGAAACCCTTACCCCCCTGGACAGCCCCCCAACCCATTGGATAGCCCAACCACACCCCTGGACACCCCCCACCCCCCGGACACCCCCACCCCACCTGGACCCCCCCATACCTCCTGGACGACCCCCCACCCTCGAGGACCGCCCACCCACCCCCCTGGATACCCCTACCCCGTGGATAGCCCCTCCACCCATGTGACAACCCTTCCACCCCCATGGATAGCCCACCCACCCCCTGGACACCCCATACCACCCTGGATATCCCTTCCACCCCCATGGACAGCCTGACCACCCCTAGACACCCCTACCCCCTGGACAGCCCCCAACCCCGTGGAAAGCCTTCCCCCCTGGATAACCCCCACTCCCGACACCAACCATCCCCCCAGACACCCCAACCCCCCTGGACACCCCGTACCCCCTGGACACCCCCACCACCCACCCCCATGGACAATACGACCACCTCCAGAACACCCCTACACCCCTAGACAGCCCTGCCAACCCTATGAAAGCCACCCAACCACATGGATTGCCCGCCCCACCCCCTAGAAACCCCTACCCCCATGGAAATCCCTCCCATTCCTGTGGACAACCCGCCCACCCCTAGAAACCTTGTCCCCCCCTATACAACTCAACCACCCCCATGGACAGCCAGCCCACCCTACTGGACACCCCTACCACCTGGATAGCCCCCAACCCCGTGGATATCCCTCCACCCCTTGGACACTCCCCCACCCCCCGGAAACCCCCATCCCCCCCCCCAGACACCCCCCACCACCTGGACACCCCATACCCCCCTGGATAGCCCCCCTCCCACCCCGTGGACACCCCTACCCCTGGACAACCCCCCAACCCCGTGGACAGGCCCCCCCCCCCCCCCCCCCCCAGGACACCCCCACACCTCCCTGCGAACACCCCCCCCCCCCAATCCCCCAGACACCCCCCACCCTTGGACACTATGTACACCCCTGGACACCCCCACCACTACCCTGTCAATAGCCCTCCAACTCCCCCTGGACACCCTATACCCCCCTCGACAG